>JANFOE010001967.1:0-557500 GCA_025667525.1 Glebionis coronaria
GCTAAAGAAAATAGCTGCGATGCTAGAGACAGGAGGATCCACCACTGAACTATCCTAATTCACAACCTTTAAAGCAACCAATAAGAACCCTCTAACGGCTGAAGAAATTGAGAAACGGGCCATTGAATTCAAAACGTTAAATGAAATCAAGAAAGCCAAGGAGCTTAATGAGGCAACTCTGAGAAAAATGACTCCACAACAAAGGGAGGAGCAAAGACAAAGGTTGAAAGAAATGGAAGTCAAACGCACAGAGGCACTGAAAAAGGTAAAAGCTGACTATGATGCCTGCGTTAACAACAGGTTTGCACCTGGAAAAATCACCAAGTTCAAGTATACTATTCACAAGTCTACTCATACACCACAAATGATTTTGTAGGGAGATAATCAACAGGCCAATATGGATCTCTTTGAAGACTTTAAGTTAAAGAAACTTGGCTTGTCTGAATGGTTTGAACTTGAGGCTTTAGCTGCTAAGAGGACTTGACAGGCAAATTTTACTCTTCTTAAGACTCTCAAAGCTAAGTTTAATTGGGTTAAAGAAACTGCAGCCAAACTCAAGATAGATCCCCACCACAGCTGTTTGAACAAGATCTTCCAAAGTCTGGAAAGAAATGAAGAAGGATGACTCAATTTATTAAGGAAACCTTCGTAACTGATGATGTTCAAGTGGATGGAATGCACAGGGATTTGGTTTTACCAAATGGGATTGTAGGCCCTATTGATGGTTAGACATATATTGAGCTTGAGAAAGGTATGTCCTTCATGAACAGGGCATGTCAATATGTGTTCCAAAGGGAAGATGAGCTGGGATTAGCATCAACTATTCAGCTTATTTGTCTTAAAAATGCAGTTAAAATCAACACAAAGTATTCCAAGGTATTTGCACAAGCTTTGCAGGCCGAATTGGATGCCAAGACAGACTTAGCTGAAGCTGAAGAAAGAATAAAAAATGACGATTATTGAAGTGTTTCACAGCTGAATATTACTTTCATATTTTGTTTCACTTATGTTTTGTACTTGTAATTTCTTTTAAGTCATAATAAAATCATGAGGTATGTTTGTTAAGATCTGTTATGAGTAAGAAGAAGTTGTCATCTCACTTACTATAACTTATGTAGATCTAGCTGTATTTATGTTTAAATAGGGGGAGATTGTTGGGAATCTAAGTTTATTAGATTCCCTGTATCATAGATTTAAACACAAATCAAGCTGTTTGATATTAACTTGCCTGTGCCTAGGAGGCAGGCAAGTATCGCAAGACTCATAGAGATCTAAATCTCTGTGAGCAACCTCAGAGGAGTCCATGTCAGAGACATTGTCAAGGAAGTCGAAGATTACTTGAAGACATACTCATTGGCTGTGATGGATAACAGCCAAGATGTATCAGGGACTCTGAGGGGTTGAGGGTTAACAGGGGTGGCAATACCCTGTTAACACTCAGTACACTTTGGACATACCTTAGTATGTGCGAGACTATGAAGAAAAGGGAAACTGTGTCAGCTATGTTTTCCTAAAGCATTGTGGCAGACTACCAAGAATAGAAGAGCATCTTGTGACAGATGTCTGACAAGTGTCTGTTTAGTATAGTCACCATCAACCAGTACTTGGAGTCAACCTCGTACCACTATAAATAGGTTATGTAGCCTAGAGTTGATGCTTAACACTTTGACACATTTCACACATTAACTCTTAGAACTTGTTGAACCAAACAGCTGCGACTGTGTTCATAAGTTAGGTTTTAGTTTGTCCAAAGTGTGCACAACACATTGTCATCAAACGGTGTTATCCATAACACTTGTAATTCTTTATTATACAATAATAAGTATTACGTTTGAAAAGTAATTAAGTGTGTTGATTGTTTAGTTTATTGTTTCAAGCTTGGATTAGGGACTTCCAATAAACTATCATGTAATATTTTTTATTTAGAAAAAATATCGAAGGTGAATCCAAAAAACATGTCATGCACATCTTTTCACGTTTCATCTCACGCCACATCTACAATCGACGTACTTGTCTATTTTATAACGTGGATATGTGGGTGGCACGCCTCACGCCTTAGCGCCTTTTAAACACTGGTATTTGATCATGTGTTTGGTCTTAGATAGAGATATATGAATTGACGTTGAGATCCCAGAGTGATCACGGTTTCTTGCGATCATTGTTACCATGATGTTATAAATTACAAGTTAATACTTGAAGCAGTCTGCCTTATTTTTCCTTTCGACATGACGTTCTACCTTTTCTATGTTTCTCTTCAAGTCTTGTTAAAGATGTTTAGATTAATGTAAGACGTAAAAATTTGTATTTTAAAAGCATTTAACTCATGTGATCGAGTTTAATAAGTAAGTTGATGTACTTGAGCTAATTTTCGCGACAAACTACCTACTCGTCTCTTGTGATGTTTCAAAAATAAGCTAACTCGTTAAGATTTACATGGATGTTATCTATCTAAATAGTGATTTATATCAATGTCGTTTATGAGAGATTACTAATTTACATTGATCATTGTATTTTTACGATGATGATAACAGAAAGAAATTTGTGAGGATACTTGGGCTGATGGAGTGTAGGTAAAGTCACCCGCGACTTTAAAAATTCGCGCGCGATTTACTGTCCCTCTATAAACCCACTCACGCGTGACTCTTTTTTTTCACAAAAAATCTGGTCAAACTCACGTAGCGGGATTTTGTTTGATTTGGGCCCCACATGCAAACTAACCGTTATATTTATATATATATATATATATATATATATATATATATATATATATATATATATATATATATATATATATATATATATATATATCTTTATATTATATATAGGTATATTTATGATTTGAAACCACACTTTTTAATCCAGTCATATCCCAGTCACATCTTTTAGCCAATAGTATTCTAGAATTTCCTAGAATTTCTCCAAATTCCACGAAATTCTGATTTGAAATCGCAGTTTTTTTAAAATCGCGTTTTGGAAACGCAGTTTTGAAAACTGCGTTTTGAAATTGCGATTGAAGTTCTGGGCCGAGCCTGGTCCGGCCGGTCCGGTTCAAGACTGGGTCTGGACCCGTCCTTTTCAAGTCTGGGCCGAACCGGGTCTGACCTGAACCGGGTCGGACCACATGTGAACGGGTCATGATTAATTTGAACCGGATCATGCATTGTTTGGACTGGGTCGGATATGAAACGGGTCAAATCGGTTAATTGCAAAAAGTGCCAATAACCAGATTCGAACTCTGGCCTTCTTTCTCAAAACATAGCATCACTCCATTTACCAAGTGCATAGTTTTATTAGTTATTATACAAAGCTATATATTTAAAGGTATGGTAGTTGAGCGAATATAAACTAATGAGAATCTGATATATTATTAAGATGTTTAAAAACGTCTAAACGAACCATGGGTATATATTATTAAGGTGTTTAGGCTTATGTGAAAATCAAGCACGTGCATAATCAAACCATAAGAGAACAAATAAAAAAAACATTAATATCAAATTCATGTAATATTATATTCATGTAATATATTCATCAAATTTAGTTTATAAAAACTTACGCAGCATTGCAAATTTGCAATACATCATTAATAGATATTTGTCCTTTTCTAATGATAATAAATTAGTACTTATCCTTTTCTAAAAATTACGCACCTCCTTTGCCTTTTCGAGTTGTTGTCAATGTTTTCGGAAGGTCGACTCCGTCACGTTAACCGGTTCCTTCGGTTTCGGCCGAAAAGTCGGATTATATTAACTCGGGTTTTATATTTTCGAAACCTGGCTAGACCCACCAAATTTGGGGTGATTCAGGTCAACCCTGTTCTCGAGACTCGGCGGAGGTTTTTTTTTAAATTATGTAAATTTTATGTTTTTAGACGAATTTTTATTTTACATATTATATTGATTGATAAACAACTTATATCTTTATAATACAAAAACTTGTATGGTTTTTATATATAATTTTTGTTAATATGAAGAATTTTTTTTTAGAAAACCGAGTTAACCCAGATTGATCTGAGTCGAATCGGGTTGACTCGGTGACTCGACCGAGTTAATTTAAAACCGGAGTTTGTTCATGTTTAACTTTCGTATGGCTAAATGTACGATCAATGAGCACTAAGTATTATTTTTAACATTAGCTACAACTACTTAGAATAACACTAGACTTGAAATGTGCAATTGTAATTACAAGCGCACTAAGTCACTAATTATTTTTTTTAACATTAGCTACAATTACTTACAATAACACTAGACTCCAAATTTGCAATTATAATATAGATATAATTCAACTATTAATACTTCTGCATCTACAATGGTTGATATCAAGGTTTTCAAGATCAAAATCTTACTTAGGATCGTTTTTATTTTTGCTAGATAAAGATCGTAAAGTAGGATTAGGATCGTAAGATCCTGTTATAAAGTAATTTTCTTGGAGTCTTTGCAATATTTTATAAATTTACAAATTAATATAAATCATAAACATAAAAATATACGAATATTTCATAAAAATGTGGTCTTAAATTATGATTATGAGCTGTATAAGAAAATTTACATGTTGGTTTTTTAGATTATGCAAAATATAACCTATAAATTTGTATTTTTTTAGTTTGTCCCTCGAGAAAAAGTAAGATTGTATCATAGTAGATCCTACGATCCTATCATCAAGATCGGGATCTTATAAGATCTTAAGCATGCGAAGATCTTACGTAAGATCTGAATCGTTTTTGCTTTGCAGTATCGTAAAATCGTAAGATCCTAAGATCAAGATTGAGATCTTGACAACCTTGGTTGATATGATTCACATGTGTAACTACTCTTCACTTTGTCTTTTCTAAAAATTAAATAATACAAATAAGTGAAATAGATAGATGTTAACTTTTCACTTTGAATCACATAATGTTTCTATTATTTCTTTCTTAGTGAATATGAAGTTGATGTAAATCTTTTACATATATATTTAGTAATTTACTAATGTGAACAAATGCAATGTTTGATTTGATTTTTTTTCATGAAATTTTAAGATGGAATTTTCGACTAATATGTATCGGAAAGATAACGATAGAGGATGTGATTAAATTTACTTTTTTAAAGAAATAACGAACATGGGTCAAATGGGGAAAGGATCTAAATTTTTTGTTTGTGTTAAAAGATAAACAGATAAACTCAATATTAATTAATGGATAAAGAAATCCATCACATGTTGTCCATAATACCCATTTATTCAACCTAATTATTTTGTGTTAGTCCAAATAGTTCAACTAAAATAAAATAAATACTTATTTATTACATTAGTTAAATAAAAGGTTCAAATAACCCAAATATAAATTTAGACATATAAACACGATTTTTTTTACATATCAACAAAGGTTTAAAATTTCTTCTTTTGAACCATTATAAAACTTTTCTACGAGGATTGAAGAAATGGTATTTTTAAGCAACTCTAAAAGGTAGTTGAGTGTACCAAAAATAGATAGTATCAAATGATATTTTTAAGAAACATAATTTAAAAAGAAACAACCCATTATTAATATAACGATTCTCATGAGACAAAACACGTCAGTTGAGTGAATCAATGCCTAAAAATATTAAAAATTAGTTTTTTATGTTTTCTTTTAACAAAAACGCGTCTTACATCAAACAAATTCATTTAATACACAAATGTACTTTAAAAAAAATTATAAAATGTTGTCTAATAAAAAGTTTTATGCAGTATTTGAATACGTATTTCATATATGCAATCTTATTCATTATGTTATGTTATAAAATTTATAATTATTATATTCAAAAATTTAATTTAATATGGTTTACAGTTTATAAGAATAATATTTTTTTCAATTATTATTATTATTTATATATTCACAAAAATTATAAACTTGATATGACCAACTTCTAACAAATATAAATAAAAAAATAGAAAGTGATTAAACATAAATTTAACGTTACATAATCATAAACTATAACTAAAAAAATTAACAGAACAATAAACTAAAAACATAAAAATACACTCCGGAACAACAACAAAAACGACCCCGCCCGTGGGGCGGGTTACGACGCTAGTATATATATATATATATATATATATATATATATATATATATATATATATATATATATATATATATATATATATATATATATATATATATATATATATATATATATATATATATATATATATATATATATATATATATATATATATATATATATATATATATATATATATATATATATATATATATATATATATATATATATATATATATATATATATATATATATATATATATGTATATATATGTATATATATATATATATATATATATATATATATATATATATATATATATATATATATATATATATATATATATATATATATATATATATATATATATATATATAACTTTTTAATACCCTATTTTTACTTATAAAATACTTAATAAAACTCATATTATTCAAACACACAATCACATTTCATACACATTCTCCCTAAAACACTCAAATGGATAATATCGACGAATACGAGTTATTCTTTTCCATTGAAAAAGTTGAAGTCGTAATGAAACAAAAGTTGGATTTTATTAGAAAAGCGTTGGCGTTTATGAAGAGAAGACGTAATGCTAATCGAATATCAAAAAACGTCATAAATCGGGACCGAATAGGTGCTCATGATCGGTTAGTTACGTCTTTTTTACGGTGAACCCAAGATACGATGCGAGAGATTTCAAGAGGGTTTTCCGAATGGGTCGTGCCTTTTCAACTGAATAGTTAATGAAGTGACAATCCATTCTGCATACTTTCTTAATAATGTTGATTGTACCGGAAAAGAAGGTATTTCACCGTTGTTAAAGTGCACCTCGACAATTCGTCAATTTGCATACGACATTGTTCCTGGTTTTCTATATGAGTATCTACAAATGAGCCCAAGAACTTCTCGAGAATCACTTGATCATTTATGTAGTGCTGCTATGGAAATTTTCGGGCCTGAGTATCTGAGAAAACCCACGTATACTGATGTTCAGAAACTTTATGGGCATCAAGAAGCAAAGCACGGGTTTCCAAGGATGCTAGGAATTCTTGATTGTATGGACTGGTAGTGGTTTGGTTGTCCAGTTGGCTTTAAATGGAAATATGTTAGACGAGATCATGGATCGAATCCATTCATTTTACATGAAGTTGTGGCGTCGCAGTACTTAGGGATATGGCATGCATTTTTTGGTGTTTCTGGGTCGAACAATGACATCAACATTTTATATCAATCTTTTTTATTTAACGATTTGAAAGTCGGACGAGCACCAGGGGTTGATTTTGTGGCTAACGATGTACACTATCCATGAGGATACTATCTTGTTGACAGGATATATCCAGAATTGGTAACACTTGTTAAAACAATTTCCGAACCAGCAGATGGCGATCACAAGAGGATTTTTTTATAATAAAAAACAAGAATCCGTAAGAAAAGTGGAAAGAGATTTGGTGTTTTGAAGAAGAAATGAGCCAATCCTGCACGATCATTCCGGAAAGAAAGAATCATGAATATGATGTACACATGCGCCATATTACATAATATGATTCGAAAACTCAAAAAATAGCAATATCTCTTACATTGTTCACAGAAGAAGAAATTTAACAGGATGACGTGTTACGATCCCAAAAACGCGTGCTACAAGTTATGCAGCAACTTTCAACGCAAGAACATCACAATCTTCGAGCAGATTTGGTCGAGCACTTGTTTACCCATGTATCGTTTTTATATATCCGCGTGTATCGTGTTTGAATAAAATGTATAAAAAATATTTAATAAAAAATGGGAGTGAGGTGTAGTAGATTTTACACCACTCCCCCTAGTCTTACACTCTGTTCCCGAGAAAAAATGGAAAGAAGAGAGATAAAGATGGAAAAATGAGAGAAGTAAAGATGAGAGAAGTATGAAATAATTTTTTTATTTTGTGTTCCGAGTTGAAAAGAAAGGAGGAGCATGTAACAAAAAAGAAACATTAAAAACAACTTCACTCCTTTACTCTCCAATTTAGGAAGAAGATTTGAAGAGTAAATTTGGTGTAATTTACTCTTCTTTACATTCCACTTCTCTCCTTGAAAATCTCAAGAACATAAATTTTTTTTATTTACATCCCAAACCTTTCCCTTTCAATCTAAAATATAAACTCGGGAACAGAGTATATAATAATAGGTATCTTTACATGTAGGTTGACCTATAACTTTCTTTTATAGAATAACAAATATTAGTGGTTAGTGGGTTGACTCATAATTAGTTGGGTCGCCCATTGTGACGGTTTCCTTCCAGTCGGTCAAGCTACGAATCTTTAGTTGAATGGTTTGTAGAAACGACCAAGTAATAGCTAGCTTTACTGTATGTTCAAAAAAAAAAAGCTAGCTTTACTGTAGCTAAAAAGCCTCATGTAAGTCTTTGAAGAAAAACACCGATGTAGTATAAAAATGTAAATCATTGTAGGTCACTATTGTAAGTAGACTTAGCTATATAATACTCCCTCCATCTCATATTAATAGTACACCGACAAAAAACACAAATATTAATAAAAACATCACTTTTTCAGCTTTATCTCTCTTACTTTTTACACAATGATAATTTTGTCCTTAACCATTTAATTTACAACTTCTTTATTGTTTGTAATAATACCCTCAAGTGAGGGTAATATGGTAAATTTAATCTACATTTCTTATCTATTTTTGGACTGGACTATTAATTTGGGACGTCCCAAAATAATAATATGGACTATTAATATGGGACAAATGTAGTATCATATTAGATACTACGCATGTCTCATATTAAATGTTGGGTTAACTTTTTGAAAAAAAAATTATTGGCCTTTGATTGCTAATACTTTTGTTTTTGTTATATAATATATGATGTAAAATAAATAAATAAATTAGTTTCAAATATATTTTAAATTAATTATTCATTTTTTACTTTGAAAATTTTCCTTTACAACTTTAACACACACATACATATTTACAATCAAAATTTCAAAAAAAGTGTCTAAGATAAAATTATCAAATGTTATATAACATATACATATATATTTACAATCAAAATTAAAAAAAAAAAGACTTATATATCAAGGGTTTTGCTAACAAACACCCATAAGGTGGTTTTTATACATATCAAAAGTAAACTTATTTTAAAACGCAGAGAGTATATAATAAGTATATATAATTATTTAAAGTTAAACTTTAAAGAGAAACTCGGCGTTCATCAAAATTGAAATAATTGGACATAGATATAAAGGGCAAGTGTGGTGGAAGTTGAGACGAATTATTGATGAGAAGATGACAAGTGAGGTAGGGATTTGGTTAGGTTTGACCACTAATTGCATGGTCATATATACCTACAGCTCATCCACTCCCACTTCAATTTCTTATGCCACATCCTATAAAAAGTGTCAAGATAATTGTTATCTCATGAATCTTGTGATTCTTACTAAGCTAAAGCTAAAGGTCTCTATTTCAGAAGTCTCAAGATATTCATGAATTTTTGTTACGTAATGTTAAATCTGTTAAAAATATTAATTTTTATTAGATTTATGTTAAATGTACATAATTTCTAAAAATTGTGTTTACAGTACTATTTAATTTATTACAAGTACATTTAGTCGTTTTATGTTCTGGTTCTGTTTATGCATTTAAGCAAACTTAGATGCATACTTTTACAATTTTGATATGAAAAAATAATGTAATGTAACTATCTTTTCTGTCTTTCTAAAAGATTGCATAAACAATCAAATTAATAATATCTATTTTTATAAGTGAGTCTTTCATTTTGATTTGTGTGGGAAGTGAATTGGCCATGAACTACCCAACTCATCTTTCCATCTCATCATCTTCAGTGGTAAGATTTAAATCAATCAATTTCAAATTGCTAATTTAATATGGAATTATTACATGTAAAGATAAAACCATTATATTATCTTTATTATGAAAATATTAACTTGATAAATAGTGATCTGATTTAGCTTGTGGTTTAAGCTAGCTGTTAAGATTTTTTTAACAATATCTTGGACTACAATTCAGATCTCATTGTTGCCATTTCATAATAAATTACTAGTAGTTGTCAGTAATTAACTTAATGCATGAAGATATGTAAAGTACCTATTTAAAAAGCTTGTCAGGTTTCATCTAATGAACTACCTAATTCATTAAAAGAAAAAAAAAGAGTAAAAAGTGCTTCATAATCAAATAGGTAAATTTATTTAAAGTACACTTCTCTTAATACATAATGAAATTTTTTATACAAAATCACGTACATAATTATAGTAATACTAATATGACAACAACAAAACATTATAAACAAGAAAATTTTTATATATTGATATATCAAATTAAAATAAAATAGATTTGATTTATGTGTAAGTCTCGTACATGTAAGACAATTATTAATAGTAATTCTTTGCCTGGTATGCGATGAGGAAATTGAGACGGAAGAGCACTTATTTATCAAGTGTGAGATTGTAGAAAAGACATGAACAAAGTTGCTCAAAGTGCTGGAACATCTGTAATATTTGTATTGAGAACATTAATGATATCTTCTCCATCAAAAATCAGGTTAACTTCTCACCTTCAAACACCAAAATATTTGATGCGATTATACACTCAAATCATTTGGATTCTTTGGCGATTTAAAAACGATACAACATTTAAGGTGAAAAGGCCTAGCACAGACCTCATTCTTAATGATGTGAAAAAATTTACGTTTAATTAGATATCTAATAGAATCAAGAAAGCTAAATGTAATTGATTGTAGTTGCTTTGTAATCTTTGTAACGCTTTCTCTTTCACTTGTACTTAATTCTCTCGCTTCTTGCTAGTTTTCTTTTATACGATGCCGTTAAAAAAAATGAGAAGTAATTACTGCCACGATTTAAGTTTAAATGCTTGAACCAAAAGGATTTAGTTTGGTACTAATCAGTTAATAAAAAGTTGTAAGTTCAAGTCTCGATCCATTTTATTGTAACATAACTATGTTATTTTTTTTAAGAAAAGAGAAGCATCTCTTTAGTATAAATAGGAGCACAAACATGTGAGTTGCACCTTCTTATAGAGTAAAAGGCAACAAGAACAACCACTGTTTCACTAAATCTTCTAACAAAAAATGGCATGCCTAAACATGCAAATCAATAATGAGCAACAACAAGCAGGAGGGTTGATCTTGGGACCAAGAATATCATTCTCAAATGATTTTGGTGACACCCAACAAGCAACATCAGCCAACAACTTGAAGCTCAACACTTATAGAGAAGCTCCTGTGTCATCTGAATTCGAGTTTTCGGTCCCTTGTTTCGCTTCAAATTCGGCTGATAATGAGCTTTTCTTCAAAGCCAAGATTGTGCCATTGAGGGAAAAAGTTGTGACACTTAGAGATGAGCTTCTTGCTAGTGATGACGATGATGACATTTTCTTGCCTAAGAGTACTTCAGGGTGGTGGAGATTTGGAAGAACCCAAACTCAAACTCAAAATCAAAGTCAAAGTCTAAATTTTGCAAAGAAAGGTGACAATAAGAATCATGGTGGTTTGGACACCATTGATGAAGGAAACCAATATCTAAGGTACTTAGTTTAGTAGTGACACTAGATTACTACACATTGTTTATATATATATAAACATTATAAATATGTTTCTATTAGCATCATTATTAACTAGATCACTTGATCATATATATGATTTTGCAGGAAATGATTGATGCTCTAGATCTTAAGGTCAAACGTGAGGCAATATAATGGATTTGATGCATTGTCTCAACTATGTTAATACTTTTGGATGAAGAATAATATCCCATTTCTTTTTGCGAAAAGAAAAACGAATCAGGGGAGTGGCATTTCATGTAGATGTACAAGATCGATTATCATTTGCATTTTTTGTGTAAGTTATGAGATTAATTTGAAAAGTTATTAGGGTTAGAGATGTTCAAGTTTGTGTGTATTTATTTTCTTTCATATGTATTTTGTACAAATAGTTTGACTATATGATATGATTTTAGATAAGATACTTCGATCAAAAAGCTGTTTGTTTTTGTGTTAGAAATAATCTAATATTATACTATGATATCTTGTTGTACTTCTCATGCATGTATAGTGGAAACATAAGTTGAATCCTATTCAGATCTCAATCTCAACACCATTAAAAATTTGATCCATAAAGATTGTTGCTGCCTTCGATGTCAAGGAAATACTTAGACCTGTTTGGTTTAATATTTTAAAATTTTAAAATTTTAAATTCTAATATGTTAAAATTTCTCGTAATTTAAAATTTTAAAATTTAAAATGGCTACACATGTTTGGTTCGCAAAATTTAAAATATTTTGAAATTTTGATTTTGGTTTGAACCAGTTAACGAAAAAAAAATTCTATAAATTTTCTATTTAAAATAGTAAAAATTAAATTTTCATTTTTTATATAAATTTGATAAAAAATTTATTTTAATTTTATAAAAAATATATATTTTATATACATTTTTATAGAAACTTTATATAAATTTTATAAAAAAGTTATATAAATTTTATAATATAATATAATATTTATAAAATATTTATATAAATCTTATAAAAAGTTTATATAAATTTTATTAAAAAATCATTAAATTTATAAAAAATTCATAAAAAATTATATAAATATTATAAAAAAATCAATTAAGTTTTATTAAAATTTTATATAAATTTTTATAAAAATTTATAAATTTTTTATAAAATATTTATATAAATTTTATAAAAATATTTATATAAATCTTATAAAAAATTTATAAAAGAAATCATTAAATTAAAAAAAAAACTATATAAGTTTTATAAAAATATTTATATAAGTTTTATAAAAAAATTCATTAAATTATATAAATTTTATAAAAAATTTCAATAAATTTTTATACAATTATATATATTTTATAAAAAATTCTATAGATTTAATAAAAATTGATATAAATTTTTATTTAAAATTTATATAAATTTTATAAAAAAATTTACATAATTTTTTTTATTTTATAATTTGTTATATAAACTTAAAAACTCGAATAAAGTTTATAAAAAATAATTTTCAAGTAAATTAAAATTCCTCACTTATTAGAGTAATTCTAATTAACCCCTTTATACAATCAGGGGAATGTGAAAATACCCCCATTAAAAAACAATATAAATGTGTGAGGGGAAAACTTCCCCTTCTTATCTCCCGTTGGATGTTATCCTTCCCTATTCACTGGCCTTCTTATCTGTCGTTGGATGCTCTCCTTCCCTGTTCACTGGTATGAGTTTTTGTTTGAAAAGTTGTTCACTGGTATGGCCTTTTTCCAAAACCCCTTTTTCAACCGTTCGATTGTTCCGATCCAGGACTAGGAGGTGCCATCTGTTTGTATGCAATAGTTGGACGAATAATACATAACATACACTCTCTCTTTAAAATGGATCTAATTTTGATCAGTTTGGATCTATATACTTTTCATGGGTTTTGATCTATAACACCAGAAACTCTTCGATGCCGCTAATCTCTTCGTTGCCGCCATTAATGGTGTGTGACGTTGGTGATTGGTTGATGACGTTGGGTGCCTTAAGTTGGTTCTTTGTTTTTCCATTTCTCTAAATTCGTTGGTGATCAAACTTTGATCAAATCACTTAGCTCAAGATCAATTGTTTGTGAATATAACTAATTTTAGATCGGAATGATTCTTTTTTTATCTATATTAATGGATCTACTTTTATTGATTGTTCTTCTGCTTTTTAGGCTTGGAAAAATGGTATAACTGTGGTTTAAGTCATTTTTTACGATTATTGTGGTTATATGATTATTGATTAGAGATATTCAAGATAGTCTCACAGAACAGATGCGGTTTTTTATAAGGCAACATATTTGTGAAATCGTTGCCCACTTAATTTTTAAAAATATGATGCTTTATATACATATATATATATATATATATATATATATATATATATATATATATATATATATATATATATATATATAAGATAAGCTTTGCTTAATTAGTCATGATATCTGTTTTGTGAGACTATCGTGTTTGGCTATGATGATATTAAGTGGGTCGGTAAAGTTGTGATTGTTCGTACTTTGGCATGGTAGCCTTACGGTTGCAGCCATATAGAATGTATCCCCTTTATTCGCTCATCCATTTGCACGATGTCTATATTTGTAATATTGTTGCTTTTATTTAGCTTCAATGAAATTGAAACAGTCCATACCTTGGCGGAGCAACTCACTAGAGATGCAACAATTGTGGGTGCGTCCTTCTAGATACGTGCTAGCCTATCTGAGCCTTATAAGGAAAGGAAGCGCGTGAGATAAGTATGATGTTAGAAGGTTATTTTAATACCAATGTTTCAGCCTATCTCATCCTATACCAGCAGATTCAGGTGTTTATCAATCAAACGCGAACAGGTTTTTCTTCTAAAAACTTTATTTGATTCTTTGTTTTCATAGTTATATAACTCATATACTTGAGTTTAAAGGCTTCCGTTGTTGTCATATCTATTGAATACTGAATATTATTTACTTTAATATATCAGGCATACGAGAAACATGAGGTGTCATCTATAACTGCCTATGGTTTGTCGGCTTCCAACTACTATTAGCTTACCGATCTTGACGGTTCTCATCGACCTGATTTTTTGCTCAATGGTAGTCATGACTAACGCCAATGAAGAAATTGTTTCGTGCGTTAGATTTACACGGAATTCAGGATTTCTATTAGGTTTTCAGTATAATTCTCTTTTCTGTTTCTTTTTGTTGATATTTTTTGCACGACGAGGAGGAGTGTGGATTAGGGTCACTTTAAAACCTCGATTCTGCATTAAACGATGGTAAAATTTCAATTTTAGATGTTCATCTTTCTTTTTTTTTTGGGTAAAGGGTTACCCCGGTAAATATGTATTAAACACTAAAAATAGTAAAGGACAATGGAATGTGGTTGAAGTACCACATTAACCTTAAGGCAAAGATTGAACTACTACTAAAAGCCCATGACATACCATGAGACTTAAAAGCCTAACAAAAAGAAAGACGATAAAAACAATTACTCTCCATAAGTTCTAAAATTCTTTGGCATGTTCCAACGAGCAAGAAGTTGCTTCACCGCATCCGTGTTTTTGAATCGGAATGTTAATAACTTCAACCTAAGAGTGATCAGTATACCATCTCGTAATTCCTCCATTGTCTGTTTCACATCTTTGAAAAGATGAATATTTCGTTCTCTTGAAATAGAGTAAGCACACGCGGCCACAAGGAGACAAACAATAACACTCTTGGCAGTGCGTTTACATGCCAAGGGTTTAAGAAATGACAAAATATCCACCATCCTAGGTTGAACCTGATCATGCATGCAAGTGACCGAAGATCACACCACAACTTAGCTGCATAAGGACATTCGAAGAATAAGTGAGAATGAGAATCTGGGTGCAACTCGCATAACCTACATGAAGACTTGGAACTCCACGATCCAACACTAATGTCCCAGGTTGCAAGCTTATCCTGCGTTTTTAATGCTTGACGCATAACCAACCACATGTGGAAGTTGTGGCGCGGAATCGAGTGAGAAAACCACACAATCTTATCCCAATCAACTTCATTACCTTGTGGACGAAACTCCTCCCAAGCATGATGAACCGAAAACACATGAAAGTTTTCGTGCCTATCCTTCCATCCTACACAATCCGCACGTGATGTGTCCAAATTCGGGGTAACCATGGTAGCTAAAATAGGCGCCTTAAGTAACCAAGCTTGAGGCCACCTCCACTGATTATAAGAAATAAGATCTGCTACCTTAGACGTTAGAAAGAAACCTTCCCTCGTGATGTCACGAGGGGACAAATATTGAGCTAATGGGCATTGATCAGCCCAACAATCAAACCAAGCCGAGGTCCCCCTACCATCACCTAAATGGACCCAAATGAACGGCTTAACCATAGGACGAATCTGGAGCAACTTTCGCCACCCCCAACTCATTGTTGATTTAACCGGGACATCCCAAAATGTTCGTCCTTTCAACTTATAAACGTGAATCCATCTTACCCACAAGGATTCTTTGTTAGAAACTATATTCCAAATGTGAGTAGTCATTAATCAATATTAAAAACCTCAAGACTCCTAAGACCAAGCCCACCCTCACTAGTCGGATGACATATATTAATCCAAGCAACTTTCGCTTTACCACGTTTAAGGTCACCATTACACCATAAAAAACCTCGAATGAGCTGTTGGATATCTTCAATGATACCTATAGGGATAAGCAGAACCGATGCCCAATAAATATGCATAGAGGAAAGAACTGACTTACAAAGTTGAAGTCAGCCAGCAAAAGAAAGAGATCTATTTTTCCAGATATGTTATTTGTGGTTTATAAGTTTGGTGCTTAGTTTTGGTAAACTACATTTTGTATATTATTTTTAACAGGTTTCTTTGCTGCAGAAATGCCATTGTCAATACCAGACTCCTTGAACTTCGTTACTCAGCCGGTCAGTTAACCCCAACCTTGGCAATGTTTAAATGTGGCGCCAGAACACGTTCAAACTAATTATCTCAGAAAATGGTACGACCTAATACCTTTTGTTTTTCTAGACCTTACGTTTTTATAAGGTTTTTTTCGCATTCAACATTAAGTAATGACATTATTGCAACTTTCTCAACTTACTGTTTTTCTGAATACAACTTTTCGATTTTATGTGTAAATATTATAGTACAATAGGTAATGATATTAGCACATCATCACAAGGCATTATATAAGCTTTTTTTATGACTGATTGCTAATAATATACCCATGAACAAGCTCATTTCAGAATCGAACTATTGTATTATGTCATCAATGGATAGCCACTTTACAGAACTTTAAGCAATAAGAATTTTTTATTTTTACAGAACATTAAGCGACTTCCAAATTGTGTTAAACCATTTGTATCAATTTACAATTTCTTATTTTGTTTGATCCAAACAGAAGATGCCTTCGGAGATTGAGCGATTTTAGTAAGTGTTCGATGTGGTTTTGTTTTGATGAAACTAGTTTAGTTTGCTGAATATGGTTATTTGATGTGTTGGCTTAATTTGGTCCAATTCGGTGGTGTTTGGATTGTGTTCAGAAAATTGATTATGTTTACTCTTGAATAAAAAAATTGAGGTATGTTGTATTAGCTTAACTTACTGTAAATAGGGGTGTCCTGGGATTGTGTTTGTAAAACTGGTTATGCGTTTGAAAGATGGCGTTATAACAAAAAATTAGACTGCGTTTGAGTAGGCATTTTTTAAATGTTTTCCATTACCATATGTTTGATATATGATGTATGTTACCATGAAAAATTTTAGGCGAAAATTCAAGACCTAGCTGAACATGTTCCCAAAGGTCATATTCCTCGTACGATGACTGTCCACTTCCAAGGTGAACTTACCAGAAAGGTAGCACCAGGTGATGTTGTGAAGCTATCTGGAATATTTCTTCCCATTCCCTATACTGGATTTAGAGCAATGAGAGCAGGCTTAGTGGTAGATACATACTTGGAGAGTTGGAGGTTATGTCCATTTCCCATTTTAAGAAAAAATACGAGGAGTAAGTAACTTTCAGATGTCTTGGTCATAATTATCTTTTACAAGTATTGTATGCTTATTTGTTTGAAGATTTGTCATTACTTCCCACATGTTATGTTATTATATACCTTTCTGCAGGTATGAACTCAAAGGAGACGAGGAAGAACAAATTACACGCCTAGCAGAGGATGGTGATATATATAGTAAGCTGGCTCGCTCACTGTCCCCTGAGATCTTTGGACATGAAGACATCAAGAAAGCTCTTCTACTTATATTAGTGGGTGCTCCTCATAGGAAATTGAAAGATTGAATGAAGGTAATGCGTCATACAAAATCGTGTTCAACATTGCAATATCTTTAATTATAGTTTCTCATACATGACCAACACTGTTATTTATACGCATGCCATTTTAATGTGGTATATTGCATGTGCTGATGCAGATTAGAAGGGATCAACACATATGTTTGATGGGTGATCCTAGAGTTGCAAAAAGTGAGCTTCTTAAGCACATCATTAATCTTGCACCAAGGGGTGTATATACCACCGGGAAAGGAAGCAGTGGAGTTGGTCTTACGGCCGCTGTTCAGAAAGATCTTGTGTATCTTTACACATAGTATGGTTTGTTGTTTATACTTAATACACTGTAACTGAATCCCAATACACATATACGATAGCTCTGAAACTGTCCACATTATGGGAAAATCAGTAATTGCAGGATTAGAACAACTTTTAGCAAAGGTGTTTCCAAGTATTTCCTCTGTAAACATCTGCCTAAAATTGCCCGCTGCGGAGCGCGGGCATTAGTCCTAGTATCATACATTTTGGAAATTCGAGGAATTTTAAATTCTTTCGTTGGTCTTACCAAACATAATATTTGGGGATATTAAAATGTAAATATTTTGAATATCCCCCAATATCCCCAAATATCGCCCAACCAAACGGCCCCTTAGTTATTTTGAATATCATACTTTTCCTTGGATATATGGGACTCATCCCAACCATCCATCTCCTTTTCATTTAATGAATGAGATTAAATATATTTTATTTTTTACCTATTTTTTATAATTTGAATATCTTCTAAACCGTTAAGTGTTAAACGAAAATAGTTATACCATCGTGACGAGCGTTTAATTATCTTTCTATCCACTATGATATACTTTCGAAGAGTAAAAATTCCTTTTTTTCTTCTTGTTAAAATTAACGTAAAATATCATATATGATAATACTGTTACATCATATATGATAACAGTGTTAAATCATATATGATATTGGTTTCTATCATATATGATAGGTCATATAATATATGATACTGGTGTTACATCATATATGATATTAGTATCATATATGATAATTTTCGAAAACGTGAAAAAAATAAAGAATTTTTTTTGTCGAAAGTATATCATATAGCATATCTATAGAAAGCTAATTAAATGCTCTTCGTAACAGTATTTTTTTCGCATAATGATCAACGGTTTAAGAGATATTAATGTTTAAAAAAGAAGGTGAAAATATTTTGTGCTTAATCTTATCCATTTGATTAAAGTGGATATGGAAGGTGGAGATTAGTCCCTATCTAAATATAAGTTGGTATCAAAATGAACTTAAATCAAATAGTTATTAGACGTTAGCATTTTTAAATTATATTATACTTTTTATTAATTTGTTAGTAATAATGAAAGGTTAGTGTGACACTATTTTTAGTGTCTCACAGTTTTTTTACGCGTTTATCTCACACAGTATTATCATAAAGTCAATTTTCTTCTTCACTGTGAATATCTTTATCTTCACTCGTCGGTATATGTGTTTTTGAGTTTGCATCTTTCTTGGACATGTGTTTTCCACTAGGGGTGAGCATTCGGACCTTCGACCGAACGGACCAAAAAACCGGACTGTATAGTTTTGGTCCGGTCCTTGGTCCGGAGTTTTAGACCATTTTGGTCTTCGGTCCGGTTCGGTCTTACCAAAAACCTTACAATTATGCTTAATAGGACTGGACTGGACCGAAGACCGGACAAGACCGGACCGACAGAGACCGGACATTTCGGTCCGGTATCGGTTTAGGGTTTTGGACCATTTCGGTCCTCGATCCAGTCCTGTCTGGATCAAATGTTCAGCCTTATTTCCCACATCTAAAAGATGGTATAAAAGCTTATTTTTTCTCCCACTGTTTTTCACTTCCAGATGTGCGTTATTCCAAAAGATGGTATAAAAACCTATTTTTCTTCCATTGTTTTTCACTTCCAGATCTGTGTAATTTGATTAGGTTTGTGGTTTTTCATCCTTTTTTCGATTCGTGTTGTTTTTGAGATTAGATCGTGTGTTTTGGCAACTGATTGGGTTTTTTGTTTACTGCATGTGGTGCCTGAGGTGGGTTGATTGATCAATTAGGGTTTTGGTAACTTTCTTTTAATTGTTACTTTCATGGTGATGTTAGTTGTTATTATTAATAATCATTGAATCTTTGTGATACTTCATACTCTATACGTTGGGGGTTTTGCAACCTTTCTTTGATCAAAGTAGTGGTTGTGGTTGTTGATTATATTTCACATTAGTTTAGGTGTTCGATGATTGATAATTTAGGGGGTTTGAAACCTTCGTTTGGTTAATTTTCTGGCTGTGATGAATCACGATATTACCCGAGGTTTAGCAGGGAAATCTATTGTGTTTTGCAGCCACCGTGGGTATGTGCTATATTTTATATATTGCTTGTCCTAACAAACAATAAAGAGTACAAATTGGTGCCTTTGAAACCTTTAGTTTATTGAAGTGATTGTATATTGTCTAAGTTAAACATGATGTTGTTGTAGTGTTATTTTATAACGTGAGGAAGGCCGTATCTTGGATGGGCGTTTATTCAAACGCAACCATTGCTGTCTTTCCGGTTCTGTTTTTTGGGTTGTAGTTTGTGTTTGAGACACCAGGAGACCATTTACTTTTTAATGTTACACTAACAAATAAGGTTTGTGTTTTGGGCCCACTATTTGGCATGGCAAACTTTTATGTTTGCACCCGCTGTAGGTTGGTGTTGGTATTTCATGAAAGTGATGAGAACGAAATATGTATTGTGTTATACCTAGATTAATGGGCAATAGTGCTATAATCAGAAGATGTCGACTTAAATTTTCCTAGGCGTCCTCTAGATAAGATAACCCATATTGATATGAGAAGATGTCAACTTATATTTTCCTAGGCGTCATCTAGATAATATCTCTCTTTAGTCCTTTTGTTGGTGGTTATCTATCGCCATTCCCGGTGTCTCACAAGTTTATTATTTGTTAGAATGATAGTAAAATATCTGATGGTTACTCTACCACCGTTCCCGGTGTCTTAGAGGTTATTTTGTTTACTCGCCTATCTCACACAACATTATCATAAAATAATTCTTTTTTCTCTCCTGTTGGTGGTTTTGGAAGTGATTGTATATTGCCTAAAAACCTTATGATGTTGTAGTATTATTTTAGAGCATGAGAAAGGTCGTATCTTGGTGGGGCGTTTACACAAACGCGTCCCTGCCGGTCTTTCCGGTTCGTTTCTGTGCCTTCCCTTAGTTCGGGATGTATTTTGTGTCTGAGACATCATGAGGCCATCTACTTTTTAATGTTGCACTAACAAATAATGTTTGTATTTTGGATCCGCTATTTGGAATGGCAATCTGCTATGTTTGCAGCCACAGTGGGTTGGTGTTGGTATTTCTTGAAAGTGGCGGGAACAGAAAATGTATTGCGATGTACCCAAAATGATGGGCAATATTATTTGTAATTAGAAGATGTCGGCTTAGATTTTCCTAGGCATCTTCTAGATAATTGTAACACCACTCCGAGAAGAGACAAAGTGCTACTACTATGGGTTCACATCAGAAACATCATATTTTAAAAGGGATAAATTGAAACTTATATTAAAATTTCATAATATTCAAAGTAATACGTAATAATAGAAATCCCCAAACAACGGGGTACAAAATGCAAAGTACTGAAATCATAAATGTGTTCAGTAATTATCCGACTCGATTAACTCTAGACGCACACATCAAACTCTCACTTCCCAGCTTCCCGCTTAAGACATGCCTTATAAAAAAAGGAAAACGGCTGAGCAAAACGCCCAGTGAACGGGTATAAACAAACAAATGGTACAAGAAAAAGAAGTATAACGGAAAAAGTGGAACAATAATAGATGAGAAAAAGATAATGATGAGTATAAGGAGAATGAAAGAAAGGTATAGGAATGCCCACGAGCTCACATAACATATCACAAAATAAAACATATAGTCAAATAGGTCTACATAGGCGGCTAAACCTGATGTATCAGAAGCGATATGGCGTGTATTGCACACACAACCCATTCACTCAGATCAGATATCAGAACACTTATCGAAACCTAGGATGCATCCATACGCCACCTATAAAACAGATTAGCACGTACACTAGTATACGCACCCATAAAATATCAAAAAAGGAACGCCAAGGTCTAATCACACCACCCCAGGTAGTGTCATGGCACCGGTGCATCGATGACATGGTCATGGTACCTCCATGAATAGGGAACAAAATATGGCTCGGGTTAAAAGGGTTCATAATCAAAAGGTCATATCAAAGCATATATCATATTTGGTCAAAGTGCAACATATGAAGGCATAACAAATCAAAGGATCATAACGAATCAAATGGATTAATGAATCATATCAATACAGAAATTAAACTTATAGGAAACATAACAAAGTCTTAGGGAATGATCAAAACGAAGAGTGTACAAAATATTAAGAGAAGTGTTCTTACTAAAAGAATCGAATAAACGTACCTTATAGCAAAACATAAGAAAGATCCATAACGAGCCCTAATCCCATGTCACCGGAGCTACAATATACATATTTTATAAATTTACATACTGATCATATAATTTAGATTACAAGTTTCCATGATTAGGTGATTAAAAACCCTAGTTTCCCATTTTCCCAAAACCTGATTTTTTAGGACTGTTTTTAAAGACAAGAATAGTATAATATGATCCGAATCTTAAAAATAGATCTAATACCAGATTTGAAACTATATTCATAGGGCTAACCATAGGCTTTGGATTCACTAAAAAATCCATTACGAAACTCATTTTATGACCTTTACAAGATGACCAAAAAACAAGACTACCTAAAACCCATGTTTTGTATCTTATGTTTTGAAGTTCTAGATCATGTTAAAACACTTAGATCATGTTAGGACTTGTATAAAAACTCATTTAGAACCATTTTAGGGCTGATCTAACAAGATTTAACACATGGAAAGATTTTTAAAACATTTAATTACCCATAACATGTTTTTAGGGCTTACAAAACCCTAAATAACCTGTGTATTATCAAATCAAAAATATAAAAGCATTAATGGTGATACAAGGATTATACGAACACTTACATAAGATGTATATAATGACATGATAATCACTATATATTAGAACACCAAGAAAAGGAGGAAAAATAGAAGAAGAACACCAAGAAAAGGCTTAGAACTTCAATGTTTCTTCAATGAAAGTATAGAGAAACCTTAGTAAAATTAACAATGGAGTTTTGTGATTTGTGAGGAAAATATGGACGACCAAATAGGCTTAGGGGAGGGTTTTTATACAATTTTTGCAAGTCTATAAGTCACTGAAACATAATTGTCATGCTTTTATTTAGTTTCCTCTTAAACCAGTACTTTATCATCAAAATAATTTATTTTCCTTTCCTTGATGCCAAATATAGCTAGGGATGAAGACAAATAAAAAAATTCCATTTATAAAAAGTCTTACATATATTTGCTATAAAAATTCACATCTTTTTCCCTTTTTAAGGCTTTTTTTAATTAAGTAACTAGAAACAAATAAATTTTTTTATTTTATTATATAAAATTCATCCGTATTTAATATTTTTAATGAAAAAAATATTATTCTTTTTAAACTATATATTTTATATCCTTGTTTTTTTAAAAGATTTTATAACATAAAGTTTAATTAATTCAAACTTATTAATTAATTAAATACACATTTAAATTTCCAAAAATGAAATGAAATTTTCAAAAATGAAATGAACTTTTCAAAAATTAAATGAAATGAAACTTCAAATTTTCAAAATGAACTTAAATGACCAAATATCATATTTTCAAAATGCAGATTTTACGACTCTTCCCCTAAAAGAAAATTTCGTCCTCGAAATTAAAGTAGTATTACGTGTTTTATAATTATTCCTCTCTAAAAAGAATTTTCGGCCGCGAAATTGCAGTAATATAATTCAATGAGAACATACGAATCAAATCAAACAAATACGAAATACATAAAGCGCACATAGAATAGTCATAGGAGTAACGGAATCAAGGTTAAACATTCAGATTTCCAACGAACCGATAAATCGTGGATATTGGACATCTTAGAACTATTAATAACGATATCATTGTTCGGGCCATCATAATTTTGAAGTCATTCTATATACATTTGGGGAGCGAGGGAACCTTAAATCGTAAACACAACCACTCAACCATAACGTAATATCGAGATGGAACATCTTAATACGAAGCTCCCTACTAACATGACATGTTCTAAATCTTTCTTCAAATTCTAAACGAAAAAGAAATAACGTGTTGGGTCCACTAGATGTGGATCTTGCAGCCTGTCAGGAACGGTGAACGACTTCTGTAATCACAAGTCTATTCACAGAGAGACTCTATACATAATATAAATGCGGAATACAAAGACTATAAAGAAGAACATAATAACTCTAAAGACTTGATCCTTTCTAAGGATTTCTAATATTGATAATGACTAGAACTACGTTTGATGAAGGTGTGTCTAACCCTTCTGCCTAAGGTTCCTTTTATACTACAAGGAAACCCTAATACATCATTAAACAAAACGTGTAAAACTAATATGCATATCCTTTCCTAACATATCTCATGCATATCCTAACAGAATAATAAATAAATAATAAAGTTTGACTTTAACTAGGACCAGGAGCACGACTTGCTCCAACTACTACTAGGACCAGGAGGAACTACATACCTCCTAGTCTACCTATTACAATTAACTATTCCAAGGGTCCTAACAATCCTCCCCTAAACTTGAATTTGACCTGTTGAGTTCAAGTTTCCTGGTAAAACGTGCAATAAAGCTTGAGGATTGAATCAGCAAAAGAAACAGCAGCATCAGCAAGATAAGAAACACAAGAACTGCTGAAACATGGAACACTAGAAGCTTCTCCAAAGCTTGAAACAAATCAGCATCGTGTTGAATCTTTACAGTAACATGAGCAGATTTGATGAGTCTTTACCAAGTAGCTGCTCGCTCTTGGGCTAGCCAGTCTTTTTGGTGGAATAAGCATCACCCTGGGAGACCAGAACCCAACCCAACTCTTAAAACGTGAATCAATGGTGAGTGGGGGTACCCTGATGATTTTAGGCAAACCATCACAGCCGTCAACGGATTTGATATGTCTTTACCAGAAGTCGTACCCCTCTGGACTCGCCAACTCTTAGCAATGAAGCATCGGTGAGTTGAAAACCCTATAGCTTTAAGCAAGCTATTACAACTATCAACGGATTTGATAAAATCTTTACCAAGAGCCGTACCCCCTTGGATTAGCCACTTTTCAGTCTAGGACTATGGCAAGTGAAAACCATCCAGTTTTGGGTAACCTGGCAACCATCAACGGATTTGAGAATCACACCAGGAGCCGTACCCTCAAGGTGAATCAACTCTTTCTTGTCGGTTAGACATGGTGAGTTGAGGACCATTTGTTGTGAGGACCAAGTCCAACACCAGATGAAACCAGTAATCAGCACAAGTATGAATCAGCAACCGGAACCCAAAGTTTGAATCAGCAGATGGTATTGTATTCACAAGTGTAAAATCCATGATTTGTTTAAAGTATAAGCAGATATTATATAAAAAGTATATATATATATATATATATTTTAACTATAAAGAATGAAAGTCACCAATCACTTTACAAATTGGTGAAAAGAATGGCAGTATTAACAAATGATCAAAAACACAAAACATAAAAACTTACAAACCAACCATATCACAGACCAGAAGCAGCCACCTTATCAGCTTGCAAACGAGCTTGGATCCCTTCCACCAGTGTAGTTGCCATAGAAGACTCATTCCCGAAGGGGGCATTAGAAATCTGCAAGTGACAAGCAAGCATAGCCTCCATCGAAGCAATCGTCAACGGATAATCCAAGTCTGTGAGCATGAACACCATAATACCAGACTCCAACTCTAACATATGCACACCACAGCCAACATATAACTTCCATCGCTGAATAACCCATTGTGGCTGATCCTTCCAGACACCAGAATCAGGAGCATGGGGAGGGGCATCAAGCATCATCTTCAAATCAGCCCATACTCGCAGACCAGGCCAGGAGGGCACATCAGTAGGATGAACAGGCATGCCAGCATCCACAAACCCATATAAAGCCATAAGATCCTTACGATCTGACCAGGACAAAATACCTTGCAGACCCGAAGCAAACCGAACAGAACCATCACTAAGAGTAATCCTATGAGATACAGTACCCGGTAGAGTTGTGGAATGCGTAACCGTCCAACCAGTAATATATCCATTACCCAAAGGCAAATCAGAGTCACTATCAGAAGCTGCATCAATAAGATTTTCGGGAGCACGCTTCTCATAGGGAACAGTCTTGCCGCGTGTAGCACGTTGAGCCAATTTCTTGCGAATTGAACAGCGAGGTGTGGGATCACTAGGCGAGGGTTCAACCTTTACCTTTACCTGAGCAGCAGAAGTGGGAGCAGTAGAAGTGATATGAGCTCATTTACTCATATCATTTATAGTTTAAAACAATGAAATTATGCTCATAATGTATCAAAAATGCCTTGGAAATGCATGTTTCTTGTTTTCATGTGTGTAGGTACCAAGTTCACGAAAACCGGCAAAAACCGACACGAGAATGAAGAAAAAGATCTTAGAAGCCAAAACCGAGCTCGACATGAGTGGATTATATCATTTATCGAGTTTTCAGCCAAGTGGGTCCCACAATAGGGTAAATGGGCTCAAAGGCCCATTTTAAGTTACAAGTTAATATTTTGAATGGATTTTGAAAATCCATTTTAGGCCCAAAAGTGGGTTTTGATTCGGATGAAAAGCTGTTTGGGCCTAAAGCCCAATTGCCATGGAAAGAATTAAAGAAAATGAATGATTTATGGGCCTAGGGTTTGCATCCTCTCTATACGTTTTTTATAAAACGAAAAGTTTTTTTTTCCACTCACAAACATAAACCGACCTTCTCACACATTTGTTTATTAAAACCTCCCACCCACTAATTACTTCACACGGTTTTCCTTCTTTCACACAATAAATAAAACGTTTTCTCTCACACCTAAATAATTTCGATACAATCAAAGCCCTTTTCTTTCATCTTCCCCACTTCATATATCCAAAAACCAGTAACTTTTTGTTACTGTTCACAAACCCTAATTCACCAAAAAAGTTAATTAAACTTAGGGCTTTTAATCCCACGTGCGTTGCACATGAATGGGAATTAATTCCCAATTTTTAAGGAAGAGAATCAGAGGAGAAGCTGGGCAACGTGGCAGCTTATGATTTGAGGAGACACATCATTCTCCCTAATCAACCAATCATGAGCCAAAGAAAAAGCACAACTAGCACATATTTTTACACGCTGGCAATCTGTGTGACCAAAAGTTGATATCCACCCTTGGATCCAAACTGAAAAGAGAGAGAAAGAGAAAAGAGAAGATCGAAGGCTGAAGATTATTTGGAATATTCCTCTCAAAATTCGAATATTCGCAGGAGGATGCCCATGGGGGGGCTATAAATACCCCCAATATTTCTGTAATCAATCATCCTTTTCTTTATATTAATGTTATTATGGTAAAATTAGATTAGATTAATTGTATTTTCTTTTTGAAAAAGTATTGTAATAATCTTCGATTATTAATAAAAGTGTTTTTGTTTCAATCTCGACTTCATCTTTTAGTTACTATTTTATTTCGATTACTCTTAATCTCATTTTAGTCATAATAATTGATATTGTTTAATTAAGCTAATTGATAGCTTGGATTAAATAATATAAGTAAAGATTGGGAAATACTTTCCCCACTGGAAAGTAAAAATTAGTGTTACTGTTACTGTTATTATCCAAGATGTTGGTGACTGTTCGAATGGAGATAAATGGTGATCGAGTAATGGTGGTGGTAGTCCGATTCGTTTAGGATGCTCAGCGCACTCCTACTGCCCAATGGTTTCGTCAAAAAGGTGCTATTACATTTTATTTTTCATGTCTAATAGATTAAACTTTTTTGTATGTTATTATGCTTTTGACTGATTTGATTTGATTTAGATTGCTTGATGTTAGCTGGATTTTACTGTTTTAGATTTTAATGGTTAAGAGATTATTTCGTTTGCTGAAAGACTTTAACTAGATGATTTTCTGATTAGATTCAGCTAACTGATATTGCATCAGTTTGTTATGTTTGAAACCGTTTAGAGTTTACTGATTAAATAGGAGTTTGCCTTGTTTTGTTTGAAATTTATCTGGTTATGAATAATATTATGAGATTTTTTATTTGCTATAAGGATGCTGTTAAGATAGGAGTTTGTTAAATTTAGAAAACTGCTGAATGTTCATTAGTGTCGATTTCATGAATAACCTTTCCTGATTTCTAATCTGCTTTGATTAATAAACGAAATCTAAGTTTTGAATTATCCTGAATGTTTTGCTGAGTAACTGATAAACTCGTTGAATGAAACTATTCAGTTCATCGGATAATTGCAACTTTGTTTTACTGATTAAAGTTTTCAGTAATGTTTGCTAAATATAGATCTTGGTTAATATAAGTTTGATTTAGTATTGTTCCTGCTTAACTGGGATTCTTTTTAGTTTATGGTTGCTGAATATTTTATAGGTGTGAATTGCTGCTTTGTTTGATATTTATTTGTGTGCTGAATCATAGTTTTAATTTGTATGCATAATTGTTCTTTCTGCATATTTGTTCAAGTATCAGCTTCTCAGTCCAATTGATTGATAAGCTCATAAGCTGATTACTGTCAGCTTAAAGCTAATAAGTTAATCCAAAAGTCTCTCCTGAGACTGTATCTTTCATTATCTGTCAAAAATTAATCAATTCAAAAAAATATGTCTTCCATGGGGATTGAACCCGTGACCTCCTGGTCACACAACCAACATGTTAACCACTTGAGCTATAGGCTCTTTTGATTTACTTTTCATTTATGTATTTAATATAGTTTAAGTAAGTTTGGCAGTTTCACTTTAATTACCTTTTATCACGTTTAATTTCTTTTAAATTTTATATTTTTTAATTAAAAAAGTTTAATTAGTTTATATTTTAATTAGTTTAATTAAATAGATTAGTTTTTAAAAAAAAGTAATTTTAATAAAGTTTAATTAGTTTAAAAAAGAGAATAGTTTAATTATATTGTTAAATAGATTAAAAGTTTTAATTTTTAAATAGATTATATTTTTATAGATTATTAAAATAGATTAATTTTTAATTAGTATTTTAATTTTAAGTAATTAATTGTTAGATTTATTTTAAATAGTCGGGGTTTAACGATTCATGCACTTTAGGATAATCTTTAATAGCTTAAAATTCATAGACTTTAAATTTAGTTTAAAAACCAACGACAAATTCAAATCAATTGTCCAAATCAAAACGAAACGTCTCAAATTCACTCGATCTTCGTGTACAACGAACTCGACTCACTCACGTGTTTAATCGTATCCGTCTTTGACTTATTTTTGGTTAATTACTTTTTCCTAAAGGTAATTACCTAAATTTGTCCTATAACGTATATGTGTTAATCCACGACATATCAAAAATTTTGGCGCCGCTGCCGGGGATCTTGTGTACGATTCGCTTTTGTTGAGATTTGTTGATCGTCGATTTGAAGACCCTTTCTATCCTCAGAAAGTTTTGTTATTTTTCTATTAAGTAGTATGTATCGTTTTTCTCGTTTTTTGTGAATAATATATTATATTACGTAGAACAATAATTTTAAATACTTTTCAAATAAGCCTTAGTTGGGATTTCATCACCTAGCTATTGTATTCGAACCCAAAACAAAAATAAAGGCAAAATAGATAAATACTAATAAGAAGTTTGAACTCGATTTATACAAACTATAAGGTGGGTATAAGGCGACGTGCTATAAAAGGCCGTCTAAGGAAAAAGGTTTTTAAGTGCTTTGTGCCACCTCGTTTCCCCGCTTGCTTGTGCGTATATTGAGAGGGACAACCTATTATTGGTTTGCCGACTCAAGTAGTATTAAATCTTATTTTTTGTTGTTTACTTATTGAACCTCGAGACGTTTAGGTTTTCACCTATCGTTTCAAAGTCGACCGAGGGTAATTTACTTCCATAGTAGTTATCCTTATTCCTTGTTTTTATCGATCATTTTTGATTGAGCAATATCAAATAAAATACCAAAAATAATCTTCTTTCTTGTCTAATTTCTTTTCTTCAATCCTCTAAATTCTCGTCTTTGTAGTGTATGCAATTACGTTCTTCACGTCTTGTGATTGATTTTAATAGGCTTGAAAATATTCCTCGTAGAAATAGAAATCGTCAACAATGAAAAGTGGAACCCGAGCTTCCACCTATTGTTGTAGAGATGGCCGATAACCGTACAATGGAGGAATTGCTCCGTGCACCCACCGAAGGGTATGGGGAAGCAATCGTTGTGCCGGCTATTTTGGCGGATCATTTTGAGATTAAGACGGGTCTTTTATCGCTCATTCGTGCCGACCAATTTCGTGGCAATGAGGCCGATAGTCCGCATTCTCACATTCGGAATTTTAATCGAATTACCTCGACTCTCAAGTTTAGAGATGTGCCGAATGACGTGATTAAGCTCATGCTTTTTCCGTACTCGCTCGAGGGTAATGCTAAGCTTTGGTATGAGAAAGAACCACCGGGTTCGATTTTAACTTGGGATGATTTAGTGTCAAAGTTCATGAATTACTTCTTTCCACCTTCTAAGACAACACATTTTAAAAATGAGATCACTAGATTTGAACAAAAAGTGCATGAATCGTTTGGGGTTGCTTGGGAAAGATTTAAAGATTTGTTGAGACAATGTCCACACCACGGTTTCTCGGAATTGCATAAAATTAATACTTTCTATAATGGGCTTAATATGATTGAACAAGATTCTTTAAATGCCGCCGCAGGTGGTAATCTTTTAAGAAAAACACCGAGAGACGCGTGGAGAATAATTGAGGATAAGTCTAGAGCACAATATTCACGAAACACACCGGTTGTTTCCAATGTGAATTCATCTAATCACGAGATTGCTAGATTGGACTTTAAGATTGACACGATTTTGAGTGAGATTAGGAAGAGTCCTCATGGAACGATTAATATGATTGAGAATGTTTGTGTATCATGTGGTGGAGCACATCCTAATTATGCTTGTTTAAACGCGGGGTTTGATCAAGCTAGTGCTTTTGCCGCGACGGGAACTTATGGCTCCAACGGTCAAGTTCCTCGTCAAAATCATGTTGCTCCACCGGGTTTTCCACCGGTTCAAAATAGGTACAACAATGGGAACAATGGGAATAATTTTAACCGTGGTAACCAAGGGAATTACAATCAAGGAAATGGATTTCAAAATAATCAAAACAATCAAGGTTTTCAAGGGAATAATCAAAATGATTTGTCAAGTTACATGAAATCAAATGAGGCAAACATGAAAGCTTTTCAAAATAACATTCAAGGGCAAATTAATACTTTGAGACTTGATTTTCAAAACACGATTAAAGGGCAAAATAATAAGATTGAGCTTAATCAACAAAGGCTAGAGCAAACTCAAAATCGTATGCAACAAAATTTGGAGCAAGGTCAAAATAAATTGCTTTCTATGTTTGAGGGATTCATGTCTAAACCGTCATCTTCTTCGGGTTGCTTACCTAGTAACACCATTCCAAACCCGAAGGGAGAGCTTAAGGCCGTAACCGTTTATGATGATTGTGAGGATTTAGATGAAGTGATTGAGTTTAAGCCTCCACCTAAGGAAACATTTCTAGAAGTCACCAAGGCTACTTTGAATGTGATTAGTACCTCGGTTTTCTTTGATTTCTTTCCCGAGAAATATAAAGATCCGGGTCAATTCTTGATACCTTGTGTTTTCAATGAGCTTGGGGTTTGCAAAGGCCTAGCCGATCTAGGAGCTAGCATAAACATCATGCCCCTAGCCCTTTGGAAGACAATTGATTATGCAGCACTTAGTTCTACTCGTATGATCATTGAGCTTGCTAATGGAACCACCACTCGACCGGTTGGTATAGCGGAAAATGTCATTATGAAAGTGGGAAATTTCTTGTACTTAGCCGATTTTGCTATAGTCGATTATGAAACCAATCCTCGTGTGCCAATTATTTTAGGACGACCATTTTTGTGCACGGCCAATGTTTTAGTTGATATGAGGAAAGAGGAAATTGAGTTGTTTTATGGAGATAAAAGCATAGTTTTTAAACCGGAAAGGATTCCACGATTTGTTGCTAAGAAAGTTGAAAGTGTTAAGCTTGTTGAAGCAATTGAAAATGATAAAAAAGCTATTTTTGATAAAGGCGTTTTTCCAATTTTGGAAGTTTCTAAATGTGATAAAGGAAAGTCAAAATCAAATGAAGAAGCTTGCTTTGTTGAAACTTGTTGTAACCTTTCCTCATCTACACTCACTCCACACGAGGATGAAAGTGCTAAGATTGAAAAACAAATTGATGAATACCTAAGTGAACCATTCGATGCTAGTGAGTTTAAGAGTGATAACTTTGATCCCGAGAGTGATATTGCTTTAATTGAACAATCTTTGAAAATGGACTCATTTTCACTCTCTTCTATGGATCATGTTGATGTTCCTAAGGCACAATCTTCATTCGAAGAGCCTTTGATTCCTAACTTCACACCGAGTGAGGTTAGTGACTATTCATGTGATAAGTTCATCGATGAACTTTTTGCTATCCTTGATCCACTTCCACGGGGAAGTGAAGACGTTTCCGATCTCGAGATCGAATGTGATTCTAGTGTTTTACCTACCATTCTCAAGGAATTCGCCGATGAATTGCCTTCAAATGAGAATGATGATCTAGTATCCGAATGTGACACACTCGATACTTTGTCGGATATGTCTTGTGATGACAAGGATGACGACACTTTCGTGACTTACTCAAATCCTCTCTTTGAACCTTCAATGAACAATAATCCATTGTTTCAAGAGTATTTTGAGAACATCATGCCTCCTACATCTCACAACCGTTGTGATGATGAGCTTTTCTTTAAGGAGGTTGATGAGTTGTTTTATATCGACATTCCTTCGGAATTTGAGGAAGAGTCTAATGAAGGTGATGAAGAATCTTGGTTTGATCACCCGATTTATGATGATGACAATGTTGACCCGGATGGAGAAATTACTTTTGCTCCTATTGTCCTTCCCACTCGCTTTGATCTTAATGTGCGGGTTTTCCATGCGACTCGTTTTGAGTACCATGACCCCTTTATTCACATTCATAAGAGTGAGAAGGTCAACAAAGTCATGCAAGTTGAAACCACTATGGTTGAGACTTTTGTACCACCATTACTACGTGCCTCATATGACTTAGGATTAGCATGGGGGGACGACACCTTGTTGTCTATTCCTTTCTCCACTGAGGACGAGGTATTTGACCCCGGAATCGTTGATTTAGGGAAATCTCGGACTTTCACCGATGCAATAATTGAAAGATTTTTCGATCATATTGGTGCGAGTTTACCTCGTGGAGCATGCTTCATCCATACCATTGCTTGTGACTACCATCTCTTGTTAGAGATTTGTGTTGGAGTCTTGTCTTTTCGTTTGTCATCCGAAAACGAGGATGAAATCTTTGACCCCGGCATCGTGCTTTATTATGGATTTTATCCTAATATGCCGGTTTTTTACCATTTTCCCTAAGGACCAATGAATGCGGGGATCGAGTCGAGCTCATGACTCGGTGAACAAAAACGAGTTCATTCTATCTTATTTCTATTTTCTAACACCTAATAAGGCTTGATCTTTCAAGCTCGTGTTCGTGATTTGTTGTGTTGTGATCTTAGGTACGACCCTTATATTTGAAGACTCTCGTGTTCGGTTTTTGCCGGTCCACTTGATCTTCCATTCTTTGAAAGCCAAAAAGGGGCACACTTTCTATCCCTTGATTATTATTGACTAACGTTTTTCTTGAGGCATAATTAATAAACGGCTTATAGATTTGCGTGCTCTTTCCATGCTAGGAGTTTGCATTAGACTCTTCGTATTTTAGCAAGGGGGTGTTACTCTTAAGCTAAGAAACATTGAGGACAATGTTTGGTTTTAGCATGGGGGAGTCAATCGATATAATCGCTTGTAATTGCTTTTGTTGTGTCCAATCGTATAGTTTTCTCATTTTTGAATAAAATTTTAAATTTTTTGTGTAATTTTTAAGTTTTAATAGATAAAATAAGTGTTTTTTTTACACAAATGTAGGTTTTCAATAAAAATAGTTTTTGACTCGACTCGGTTTTTAACCTTAGCTTTTCCTTAACGTATTTGAATTAAGTTTTGCTAGGCTATTATATAGGGAGCTTTAAAACGCGAAGGTCTTAATTCATATGAGTTAAGGACAAGAACTTTTCGCAAGCTCCTATAATTGATCTTAGAAAGTCGTTTATCAAGGGAACTTTAAAACGCAAATTCTAAAACTTGCAAAAGTATAAGAAGTTGTAAGATCCTATAGATGACTTGAAAACCCAAAACTTTGATTTAATAGGCTAAGTATCCATTGGTTTCATTCTTGGAATTTTACAATATGGAGAACAAGAGATGATAGAGCCAATTATAAGTTCGGTATTCTTTCGGGAATTTATGTGAGTTAATTATGAGCCTATTCTCCCATCACTTGTTAATAAATTTAATTGCAATAAATAATGTTGAACGATTTGAAAAGTTACTTAGCTTCTAGCCCAAGATCGTTTAGAAGTTGCTCGGTATGGATTAGAGTTCATAGCCAAGGCATAACTTATTGAAGCGTGATGCGAAGATTGGCGAGTCCAAAAAGGTCCTAACAAGACATGAGGGCTATGTTTTATTGCTAAAGATCTCAACTGATGTGAAGATTCATTATTCAAAAATCAACATGAAGGATCGAGACACACGACGAAAAGCAAAATACTCCCAAAAAGTCATGGAGGAGTCTATCCAAAAAGACCAAAAAATAAAGTATGAGGATAAATGAAGCCAAGTCCAAAAAGGAGGCGAATCGTTGTTAATCAAAATCCCAAGTAAAGATTGGAAAAAAATGAAGAAGTCGTGGTCCAAGTATGAATCTCTCAAAACTTCAAGTGAAGAAATATTATGAAGAGAAGACCATTATTTCGTGAGCGTCTCTCAAGATTGGAAGTATAAAGTCACTGCCAAATATCGATCCGAGAAAGGTCTCAAATCGCGAAACAAGTTATGCCTAGATATGAACTTTATGAGAGCCCGAGAAGCAGTTTTAAAAGATTTTGTCCTTTAGCTAACTATTGATTAAATCGTTCACTTTATTTTTGGCCTAATAAATTATCGAAATAAGTCAACAATGCATCTTCGTGATCATTCAAGACAACAATAAAATAAAAGAGAAACAATTAGGAATAAGGGAGTCTAAGTGAATAATTAGCCCACATGAGTTCATGTTAGTCTACCAACTTATAATAACAATGATCTTGTTTTTGCACTTGGCATGGAAAAGTGAAAAGTCGAGGACGATGAATCTATTTGAGCTTTTATGATCCTTAAAGTTATTTTATGTCTTTGCTAAATAAAATGTCATAAGTTGAATAATGGTGTAGTTCCTAGTTTAATTTTATCATTGCGTGAGGACACGGCAATTGCTTAGCATGGGGGAATTTGATATGAGCTCATTTACTCATATCATTTATAGTTTAAAACAATGAAATTATGCTCATGATGTATCAAAAATGCCTTGGAAATGCATGTTTCTTGTTTTCATGTGTGTAGGTACCAAGTTCACGAAAACCGGCAAAAACCGACACGAGAATGAAGAAAAAGATCTTAGAAGCCAAAACTGAGCTCGACATGAGTGGATTATATCATTTATCGAGTTTTCAGCCAAGTGGGTCCCACAATAGGGTAAATGGGCTCAAAGGCCCATTTTAAGTTACAAGTTAATATTTTGAATGGATTTTGAAAATCCATTTTAGGCCCAAAAGTGGGTTTTGATTCGGATGAAAAGCTGTTTGGGCCTAAAGCCCAATTGCCATGGAAAGAATTAAAGAAAACGAATGATTTATGGGCCTAGGGTTTGCATCCTCTCTATACGTTTTTTATAAAACGAAAAGTTTTTTTTTCCACTCACAAACATAAACCGACCTTCTCACACATTTGTTTATTAAAACCTCCCACCCACTAATTACTTCACACGGTTTTCCTTCTTTCACACAATAAATAAAACGTTTTCTCTCACACCTAAATAATTTCGATACAATCAAAGCCCTTTTCTTTCATCTTCCCCACTTCATATATCCAAAAACCAGTAACTTTTTGTTACTGTTCACAAACCCTAATTCACCAAAAAAGTTAATTAAACTTAGGGCTTTTAATCCCACGTGCGTTGCACATGAATGGGAATTAATTCCCAATTTTTAAGGAAGAGAATCATAGGAGAAGCTGGGCAACGTGGCAGCTTTTGATTTGAGGAGACACATCATTCTCCCTAATCAACCAATCAGGAGCCAAAGAAAAAGCACAACTAGCACATATTTTTACACGCTGGCAATCTGTGTGACCAAAAGTTGATATCCACCCTTGGATCCAAACTGAAAAGAGAGAGAAAGAGAAAAGAGAAGATCGAAGGCTGAAGATTATTTGGAATATTCCTCTCAAAATTCGAATATTCGCAGGAGGATGCCCATGGGGGGGCTATAAATACCCCCAATATTTCTGTAATCAATCATCCTTTTCTTTATATTAATGTTATTATGGTAAAATTAGATTAGATTAATTGTATTTTCTTTTTGAAAAAGTATTGTAATAATCTTCGATTATTAATAAAAGTGTTTTTGTTTCAATCTCGACTTCATCTTTTAGTTACTATTTTATTTCGATTACTCTTAATCTCATTTTAGTCATAATAATTGATATTGTTTAATTAAGCTAATTGATAGCTTGGATTAAACAATATAAGTAAAGATTGGGAAATACTTTCCCCACTGGAAAGTAAAAATTAGTGTTACTGTTACTGTTATTATCCAAGATGTTGGTGACTGTTCGAATGGAGATAAATGGTGATCGAGTAATGGTGGTGGTAGTCCGATTCGTTTAGGATGCTCAGCGCACTCCTACTGCCCAATGGTTTCGTCAAAAAGGTGCTATTACATTTTATTTTTCATGTCTAATAGATTAAACTTTTTTGTATGTTATTATGCTTTTGACTGATTTGATTTGATTTAGATTGCTTGATGTTAGATGGATTTTACTGTTTTAGATTTTAATGGTTAAGAGATTATTTCATTTGCTGAAAGACTTTAACTAGATGATTTTCTGATTAGATTCAGCTAACTGATATTGCATCAGTTTGTTATGTTTGAAACCGTTTAGAGTTTACTGATTAAATAGGAGTTTGCCTTGTTTTGTTTGAAATTTATCTGGTTATGAATAATATTATGAGATTTTTTATTTGCTATAAGGATGCTGTTAAGATAGGAGTTTGTTAAATTTAGAAAACTGCTGAATGTTCATTAGTGTCGATTTCATGAATAACCTTTCCTGATTTCTAATCTGCTTTGATTAATAAACGAAATCTAAGTTTTGAATTATCCTGAATGTTTTGCTGAGTAACTGATAAACTCGTTGAATGAAACTTTTTCAGTTCATTGGATAATTGCAACTTTGTTTTACTGATTAAAGTTTTCAGTAATGTTTGCTAAATATAGATCTTGGTTAATATAAGTTTGATTTAGTATTGTTCCTGCTTAACTGGGATTCTTTTTAGTTTATGGTTGCTGAATATTTTATAGGTGTGAATTGCTGCTTTGTTTGATATTTATTTGTGTGCTGAATCATAGTTTTAATTTGTATGCATAATTGTTCTTTCTGCATATTTGTTCAAGTATCAGCTTCTCAGTCCAATTGACTGATAAGCTCATAAGCTGATTACTGTCAGCTTAAAGCTAATAAGTTAATCCAAAAGTCTCTCCTGAGACTGTATCTTTCATTATCTGTCAAAAATTAATCAATTCAAAAAAATATGTCTTCCATGGGGATTGAACCCGTGACCTCCTGGTCACACAACCAACATGTTAACCACTTGAGCTATAGGCTCTTTTGATTTACTTTTCATTTATGTATTTAATATAGTTTAAGTAAGTTTGGCAGTTTCACTTTAATTACCTTTTATCACGTTTAATTTCTTTTAAATTTTATATTTTTTTAATTAAAAAAGTTTAATTAGTTTATATTTTAATTAGTTTAATTAAATAGATTAGTTTTAAAAAAAAGTAATTTTAATAAAGTTTAATTAGTTTTAAAAAGAGAATAGTTTAATTATATTGTTAAATAGATTAAAAGTTTTAATTTTTAAATAGATTATATTTTTATAGATTATTAAAATAGATTAATTTTTAATTAGTATTTTAATTTTAAGTAATTAATTGTTAGATTTATTTTAAATAGTCGGGGTTTAACGATTCATGCACTTTAGGATAATCTTTAATAGCTTAAAATTCGTAGACTTTAAATTTAGTTTAAAAACCAACGACACATTCAAATCAATTGTCCAAATCAAAACGAAACGTCTCAAATTCACTCGATCTTCGTGTACAACGAACTCGACTCACTCACGTGTTTAATCGTATCCGTCTTTGACTTATTTTTGGTTAATTACTTTTTCCTAAAGGTAATTACCTAAATTTGTCCTATAACGTATATGTGTTAATCCACGACACATCAAGAAGTTGAGTCAATAGTTTGCCCACCCAAAGGATCAACAGGAGCTGCACCAGAAGAAGGAATAGGTTAGGACCAGGCACGGGTGGTGATGGTGATGCCATAGCTGGTGTAGCAGTGGTAGTGGTAGCAAAGGTGGTGGTGGTAGTAGGACCAAGAGAAGAAACTTGAGGAGCAACCGAAAGAGTAGGGGTGGTACCAACTGTAGAAGCATCAACAACCGATGGAATAGCAGCAGAACCAGGAGTAGTATCAGATGTAGAACCAGTAGCAACAGCAGGGTTAGAAGTAGGCACCACACGTGGAGAAGGACGATAGATGAATCGCTCCAGAATTGGGGTGCTCTAATGCTTGATCATTCGTTCATAGAGCGCCTTAAGCTCATCAAAAGTCAATGCCCTAACCCGTTCCCACGTCCAACCAGTAGTGAAATAGGCAACCGACTGATACTTCACATACCGCTGCATCTGCTTTCGCTCCTCAGCTTTCGACAAAGGCCTGTTCTTCCTTTTCTCACAAAGTTGTGCAGCAAGCGCCAACTGCTGCTTGCGCATTAACACCATGGCTCGAGGAATACAGTTATGCTCATTCACATCCGAACCCAAAAGATCAGTGAACTGGGAATAATCCATGGTAAGAATAGTCAACATCCGCATCCAATCACTATCATTCCAATGCATAGCATCGCTGCATTTGTTCACGTCTCTGCTGTTGAAGCGCTTCCTCCTCAGCCCGAGCAGCTTGATCAATTTCTGCTTGCATCCGTTGAGCAGCCTCCTCACCCAACCTATCCTCCTCAAGTTGTTTGCGTGAACGCTTGCGAGGTGGTGAGGGAGCATTAGTCATGGGGGCATTCCCCTTTGGATCATGAGATGAACCAGCAGTGGAACCAGCAGTAGGACCAGCAACACCTTCCATTGGTGTGGGATCAACAGCAGGAGAAGGAATGCTGGAGGAAGTAGGAGGAATCGACAGATCATCATACAACTTATCAGCAAAGGCAGCCTTTGCCAACAAAGTCAAACCATCCTCAACACGATCCTTAACCTCCTCATCAGAATCAGAGTGAACCACATGCTTCTTCCGTCGCCTTTGCTGTGTCTCCAAGGCTTTGATTCGATCAGCCATGGGAAGAACAAATTCCCGAGTAAGCTTCCGGTGTTGATTCAAATCTGCTTCCAAGGAAAGAATCCGAGCATGATACCTGTGCATAAGATCAAGTAAAGAAGTAAGTGTAATAGGCTCCTCCGCTTTCCCATCAAGAGGACTTGGGTCTGGGAAGGCTTCATTGGAACCAGAAGCAATAAATGGGTCATCATTAGGAACACCAGCACCAGAAGGCTTATCAGAAGAGTGTGGAGCAGGACTAGGAGGGGGAGTCTCCACAAAGGGAGACGAATGTGGCACTAAAGAAGGAGCAGCCTTGGAAGTGGATGGCCTTTCAACCACCACCTCCTCAACCGACTCTTCCTCAACCACATGAGGTGCACCACCAGCATGATCCTCCTCCTCCATTGGGTCATCACCTAATTGAGGTTCCTCCTCGGCTTGTTCAACTGGAGGAACAACATCAGGAGGACCCTGAGCAAGGCCCAACATGGCAGCAGTAAGGGGCCTCCACACCCCGCTAAACCCATGGTCCATGTTATAGTATACTTTGGCAGTAAGCTTAGAAGGCACATGTTCCGCCCTATCATGAGGTATACAAACAAGTATCTGTTGTAAAAACCTAGGATACATCAGAAACTTCTTCCTAGAACCAGCACTAGACAGATTGCTAACCATCCCCTCAAACAAATAACGAGAGAAATTAAATACCCTACCCTGTGCTAAGCATATTAGACCAGTAGCCAAAGGAGTAGGAAAAGCATCCTAACTCCCAGACTTGGGACTTAAACAATGAATCAGAAAGTGCACAAGAAGCTTCCATTGGGGGGAAAACTGATTCTTTTAGAAGTTAAACTTCCCCCCATGATTATACCCAATCGCAGCCATCCCCTCCAACACCTCCACATTGGGGATGGAAACAACACCACCTTCATCTTGAAGATGAAGGGAACTACGAATAGAGGCTTCAGAAACCACGTATGAACGTCCATCTATGGTAGCATGGAGTTCACGTGGACGACCAACCACAGCCACAAGACGAGCAGTGGCCCAAAACTGACGAATAACACTATCATAAATAACGGGACATACAGTAAAAGCATACCTGAGGTTTGAAGCCTCAATAAAGTCCATAATGTCAGTGAAATCATCACGGTGTAGACCATCCCCTAGATAAGTGACCTTATTATGAGCAGGTTGGTATACCAGGGCAGCCATGGATGTTGATTAGTAAGAATGGAAGATGATTTGTTAGGGTTTGAGCGAGTATGATCGGATGTGTGTGTGTTATGAGTGAGATGAATGAGTCAAGAAAGGTTAATTGACCATAAATAATGGTGGGAGTAACTGTTCATTGACCCCTAATAATGGGGGTTGCCCTTTCAAATTAGACAGTTATTGTAAAGTAACCACTTGCCCCTTTTAACATTATTTCCAAATTCCAATTTACCAAAGTTAAATAAGAGGATATATACCAGAATTTTAATGCGTTGACTAAAAGTCAAAGCGCACAATGGTCAATACGAGAAGCAGAATGTGGTCAACAGAAGTCAACAAGGTGAACAGTGTTCCAAACCAGTACCAGAAGTCAACCATCACTTGACAAAAAAAGGATTTGTATCCACTAGAAGCCATCTAATAATGACTAGAAGCTAACCAATAAGGACTAGAAGCCAGTCATGAATGAATATAACCATCAAAAGTGAGCAAAAACCTCCACCAGGAGTAACACACACCACCAGAACCTATGCCATATGTTGTTAAAATCTACCAATATGTTAGTCTTATGCCCATAAATATGTACACTGATGTTGTGGTTTTTAGTGATATACAAGTCTTAGGAAAGACGAGTATAAATGCGGTAAGTATTAATCGACACGATTTAGGAAAACTGTGAAGACGAATAAATTCCAAGTTCGTTCTCGAAGGAGGTGTGTGTATTAATGTGCCAATATATATGAAATCAAGTTTGGATTAGTGACGTTTTTGGTTTAAAGAGAGAAAAAGTAAAGACGAGCTACGACTACGATTACACTACGACGATTTAACGTAAAACGCGAACGTAAATACGTAAAACGCGACAAAATTAAAAATTAAACCTAAAAATTAATTAAAATATTAAACTAAGTCTTAAATAATATAAATAAGAATAAAAATCCAACAAATATATTTTAAAACCTTTTATTAATTAAATATTCAATTTTTAATGCTAATTAAAGCCCTAAAATTAAATATAATTAACAAAATGTCCAAAATATTATTTTATTGAACTAATAAATCACTTATATCATTTAAAGACTAAATAGTATTTTTCCTAAATTTTCAAAACTATTTTTCTATTTTTTAATCACTAAAAACTATTTTTTAAATTAAAATAATTATAAAAAAGAATAAAATAATGCCAAAATTAATTTGACAATTTTAAAAATCCTAAATTACCCTAATGAACAGTAGAAAAATGAAAAAGTTTGAAAAAAGTAAAAATTTGCACTAAAAGACAAAACTGATTAATAATTAAACCCTAATTATACTAAATTAATTATAAAAATTAATTAAAAAGTGAATAGTAGAATATTTTTATACTAAAAATCTTAAATTAATTTTCTAAATCTAAGAAAAATTTTAAAAGAGAAAAATATGTATTTTTACCACTAAAAGACAAAAACTGAATAATAAAAAGTTAATTAAAATAGCTAAATTATGTAAAAAATAGCAAATGAACAGTAACCTAAAAATGAATTAAACTGAAAAATCAAGATTAAAATAAGAAAAATATTAAAACAAAAACGTAATCCTAAAACCTATTTTAAAGCACTAAAGACAAAAAAGAATGAAACTGAAAGTGACACTTTTGTTGTTTCTGTCTTTTAGTGTAGCAGTACCAAAAGTAAGGCTAGCAGTGGGAACTTAGCTCCCACTGATAGTGCAAAAACAAAGTCTGGGCAAAGATAAGCTTAGGAAAGCTTATATGTTGGCTTTTTCTTGGATACAAGGGCACCCCCACACTCATGGAAGTGTGGGGAGTCAGTAATAACACAAAAATCAGCAAGCTTAGCACAAAAATTACACACAAATGACCAATTAAAGTTACTGTTAATGGACTTAAAGTTTCTGATAAACAGTGATGTTAGCTATAGGCACACAAACGAATTTTAAGTGCTCCAAACTTGCATTCAAGCTATCCAAACCACATACAATTGATCTAAAACCCTAGAATACCCTATTATCTAACAGCTTTCAAAGATTGATAGGCAAATTCTAAGCTAAACAGGCAGTTTGATGCTACTTTCTGATTTTATGCTATATTTACCAAAGTGTTATCATGCAACTTTGCTCTATCCTTACCAACTGAAAACCAAATACTACTATTACCTAATAATAACCCATGGAGTGTGTTTAAGCTGTTTTTAAACAAAATGAATGCCAATCACCTAACTTAATAAGCAGACCCAAACACCCCTTTAAAATCTGAAATCTAAAATTAACAAAATGACTGCTTTCAAATCCTATTCTAACTGATCAAAATCAAGCATATCATGCATAAGAGACACAAAGGAGCATAAACAAGCAAAATACTAAGACTAAAAACAGGTTCTTCACAAATTCATATAACTATCATTAAAAACCAAAAAAGTTGCTCAAGTAGGGTTCAAGCCTTAAGCTACCTGGCTGAGTGCCTTCTACTAGGGCTTTTCAAGGTTAAATGGAGCTTATAAACATGTAGAGAAGTCTGTTGGTGGAATCCACAAAGGACCCAAGACTTAAAATGTCTTCAAACAAGAAAGAAAAATGGAAATGGAATGATGGTTGCTTGATTGTCTTGTATCCTGCACACAAACACAAACAAAGAGGAAAACTACAAGTAGCAAGGGCTACAAGCTTTGGGCTTGTAGCTTTTGCTACAGTAAAAGGTTAAATAAATAAGAAAATTAAAAAAAACTGAATTTTCCTTTTTTTGAAACTTTGAAACCTTTGAAACCAATGAACTGAAAATCTTTGATAACACTTAAACAGAACCTTGGATTAATCTTTTTAGTTCCACTTTCACTTCCCCAAAAAGATTCATCCAAGTTCATAAACTAATTTCTCAAAAACCTTTAAGACTGAAATTCTTAAAACGTGTTTACAAACTAAAAACTTGGAGAATTTTTTAACTAATTTGCAATTAAACTAGAAAACAGATGAAGGGAACTCAGTAATATGCAATGTTAAAAACTTTTCATTGTCATTAATAAGCTTTGAAAATTACATAAAAACTGGAACAAGCTAACTCACAAACCGAGTGTAGCTTTTATACTAGTCCTAGGATACTTCTAGAATAAATAAAAAACAGATGAAACCCTAGCAGTGTCTTTCCAAATTTGTCCTTTGAACGAATCTTGAAAAGTTGGTCTTCCTTTGATCATGTGATGATTCTGAGCAACCCATGTGTTTCCAGTTGTTAGAGACCAATCTGAATCGTTGGTTTAATCTTTGGGTCCAAGGAACTTCATCCATCCATTGGTTTGGTCGGGTTTTGGGGATTTGGGTGAAAGTGACGCAGCAGGGGTGTTGGGTTTGGGGACCATTGGTGAGCTGGCAAGGTTTTGTGGGTGGGGATGGGTTTTAAAAGTGGTTAATTACTGATCTGGAGGTGCTTAAAACAAACCCCTTTGTTATGAGGGAGATTTAGTGATTAGGGTTTGTTCTTAAGTGTGTGTTGAGTGTGTGTTTTAATCAGGTTTTTGGGGTGATTAGTTTTTAAAAACGAGTTTCCCCCACTTTCTTTATTTAAACAAAGTTTAATTAATTAGCCAGGAAGTGGAAGCGTGACGTGGAGAATAAGTGGGTTTTGATTGGTAGATTGGGGAAAGTGGGTGACGTGGAGGATACTGGTTGGAGGGTTTAAGAATGCTGTCTGGTCAATAATAGTCCCCCAAGTCCCATTTACTTGCTACATCCCTCAAAACAGCTCAAAATCTTTTTCCTTTGTTTTTTAACTTTCAGCACTTGTCAAAAATGGCACATGGCATTTCCAAACTTATAACAAGGACCATTTATGCAATTTTGACAATTTCCAAGGGCTTTTCTTGCACATGTCTTCAAACTTCAAGGATGTAACTTGTACAAATGAATAGTGGAGGGTCATTTGTGATAAGTCTTCAATAGTTGAGGGACCAAACTTGCCAATCTTCAATTCTTCTAGGACTTGATAGGAAAATCATGATTCGGGTCCGGTTCTTTGTGCGGCTTCGTTTCCCGTGTTCGTTTTTGCTTGATTCCTTTGATCATTTGGTGAATTCACGATATCCATACCTAAAATATACAATGAACAAACACAGGCATATATTGGGATATTTTGATGATATTTTAAACGTTTTAAGCCCGATTTGGACGACGAGACTATGTATAAATACAGTCTCATCACTCCCCCATACTAAACCATTTCCGTGTCCCCACGCAATGCTAGAATTAAGTATCATAGCACTTCCAAAATTCATTTTATGATGACTTTTATTGAAGACTTAAACTTAAATAAACTACTACACGTGTTTTAGACATAATGTAATGTTTTCATCACAATAAAGTGACTTTTAGGATCATAGAACAAGAACACGTGAATGCTTCGTTAGAAATAATTTCGTCGTCCTCGATTTTCACCCAATTCCATGCTAAGCGTGTAACGAGATCATTGTTATTATAAGTTAGCAACACGATCACATCTCATGAGTGTTAATTACGAACCTAAACTCCCTTATTCCTACTTGGTATCTCTTATATTTTATTATGTCTTAATGATCACGAGGATACATCATCGACTTATGCGTGAATAGAGATTAGGTCTAAAAATAGAGTTTTAACGGTGTAACCAAAATCATTAAATCAATAATTCATCCCAATAGACAACGATGTCAAAAAATTAAGTCAACAAGAAGGATCGATAAACACGGTTTTATAACGGTTTTGAACATGAGACTTATTACCAAGACTTTTATACGCCCCCTAACGGAAGGGCCTTATTATCTTTGGTTTACCTCCATCTTTTATTCAACTTCGCCATGAAGCTTTTATTATGACTTCGGTCTTGCCTTGCCTTTTATTATCCGCCTCATCGGTGGTTTTATTAGCCAAAGACGTATATCCTCACGCTAAGGCGAATTTTGGATCTTTAAAGCTTCGAAGATTAAGGCTTGGTTCACTTTCAATTTGGGCATAGATTTTTCGGCCTTGTGAGCTTCAAATTTTTGCTTAATTTAGATGAGCACTTGAAATCTTATTATTAGGTGAAGCTTTCGATTATTCGGGTGCCAATACTTCAAAACCGTGACGCTGGCGATACCTTTATGTTTTCCCAATTTAATTACATGGAAGCTACCAAAACAAATTAGAAACCCAACAATAGTGACTAAACCGCCAAATCAATATTTATTAATAATTTATTATGCAAAAGCGTTGGGAGAATAAGCTAATAATTACTACACATAACATTGTGACGATTACGAGACTTATAAATAACTCTATCATTTCTCGTCCTCATTTAAGAGACTTAGCCTAAAAAGTTAAGGAATCGAGCTAAGTGCTCAACACGCACGGTCGAGTCAAAAATTACTCTCGTTCTCACCATCGGAAAACCTACATTCGTGTCTTAAACACTTATGAAAAACAAGAAAAAATTTAAAATTTGGCCATTTTTAGCCTTATTTGCAACAAAACGATAGCAAAAAAATGAATATTGGATTGCGTGTTGACGTAAGCAAGGTGAAGTATCTACTCACCCCCCATACTAAAACTAAACATTGTCCTTAATGTTTCGAGTCTAGGGGTGTAAACACCCCCATACTAGAGACGAAGTCGAATGCTTAATCTTGAGCATGGAAAGGGTAAAACGAATAACCTAAAAGCCGTTTATGAATTGTGCTAATAAGATAAACGTTAGAACATAAAAGGATATCATCGGATATCGGAATCTCCAAAGGCAACGATCGAAGTTCGAGTGATCCATAAAACGAACACGAGAGGCTTCAATGATGACGATGAACCTAATAAATCACAATCACAAACAACCACGAAACAAAGGTTGGAAGAGCACAAGTCCCCTCGTTACATTAACTAAGAAAGCAATAATATGTACAAGGATAAGCATGAGAATCCCCCACGAGGCACCTTGTTTTTGATAACCGAGTCAAAAGCTCGACTCGAATCCCCATAAATGTGATCATTTAGGGATAATCTTGGTTTGGTCATTTTAGTAGGGCTTACATGATGAACAAGGCCCAAAAGTACGTGGAGTACTTTAAAAACCCGATAAACGTATATCGGGGTCAAAGATAGCGTCCTCGTTTTCGGATGAAAGACGAAACAACGCTACTCCAACACAAACCCCAATGGGGTAGAAGAAAAGAGATAAGAAGTAGAAAGGTGGGGCAATGGGTAAGGCAACATCATGAGCTACTCGAGGTAGACTCACACCAAGCAAACGAAAAGATTTTCCATTTATTGCATCGGTGGAAGACCGAGATTTCCCTTTACAAGCAATTCCGGGATCGTAAATCTCGTCCTCGGTGGAGAAATGGGAGGGAACATTTGGGGCTTCCCCCACACTAAAACCACACACACCATCGTCAAAAGGAGTAGACGAGGTGGTAGCACTCATGAAACGCGGTGATGACAGAGTTAAACATGTAGAAAAATCATTTAAAAAAATTTTAAAATCCTTTCCTTTTTCATCATTTTTAAACTCTTTATGAAAACCCGATTTAATGATGTCGAAAATATTTGGCGTGTCAAATTCAAAATTAGTCGCGCTAAAAATTCTCACATTTAAGTCTTTGGCGGGAGGGGGTGGCGGATTATATAAGTTCTTAAAACGTTTGTCAATAAAGAACACCGCCCCCTCGGGGTCTACATACTCGTCATCCTCATGAACGTCGATCTCATCGATTTCTTCATCAAAGATAGGCTTGTCAAACCACGGTTTGTCATTCCCCTCCTTGAGTATCTTAGAAACTCTCTCGAAAAGATCACGATCAAGCACGAAACCATCATTCTTTTCTGGGGATCGTTGATAAGTTAGATCCTCACGAATGTGGTAAACGTCATTCTCATTTGAGGAGTGTTGATTAGGTAACTCCTCGAGAATGGGATTCTTAGTGGTCACATGAGTTGGTTCGTCATCGAAAATAAGACGCTCCAACTCATCAAGTTCATCCTCGATTTTGGAAAGGTCGACCTCACTCGTAGGTGGAAGTGAAGGCATAAGAGCTAGCTCTCGTTCAATGATTTCCTCAATCTCGGGATCAAACTCGTAATCATCGTACTTCACATGTTTCTTCTTAGGAGAATCAAAAATAGCATGTGGATGTCGAAGTACGTGATCAATCTCGGCAAAATTGCCATCGTCATCGTCAAACAAAGAGTCGATGTGAGCACTCACAACCATGGACTTACAAGTCAAATGACTATGCTTAGGTGACTTTTCTAAGACGAGAGGATCGATGTCGATAAACCCTTTAGCCTCAACGGGTGTTGGGCTAGGAAAAGGAGGCACTTCGATGGAGTTAGAAGTTGAAGCCTCAAAGACGTGATCCTTCGAAGGTGGTGAAGACGAGCCCATTTTGGTCGTTGTCGTGATGGCACTAACGTCGCCCTTCGGAATTGGTGGTTCACTTGTTTCGCTAAAAACATCCCAAAGTGAGTTTTCATCCATAAATTTACACATACCCTTTTGAATTAGGTACACGTATTCTTTATCATCAAAATCATCATCTTTAAAACCGTTTTTCTTAATTCTTTCAAAACATGCATCAAGCTTCATTCTTTCCGCTAAAGTAAACATTTTGAAATCATTAGAATTTAAATCATTAGGTTTTGAAACCTCGGTTTTTTCATTCTCATTAAACCCTTGGGATTTTCTAGCGAAAAAGTCTATTTTCTCATCCCCATATCTCATAGTAAGTCTCCCCTCGTGAACGTCGATTACGGTTCTAGCCGTTGATAAGAATGGTCGGCCTAAAATAATGGGACATTTAGGGTCACACTCGTAATCGGATATAACGAAATCCGCGGGAAAAACAAACTTTCCAACTTTGACATAGACATCCTCGGCTATTCCAATTGGTATAAGTGGCGTACAATTCGCAAGCTCGATTGTCATGTTTGTGGGGGTAAGTGAAGGCAATCTCATCAATTTCCAAAGAGAATGAGGCATGAGATTGATGCTAGCACCTAAATCGGCAAGGGCTAAACATCCCTCAATCTCGAAAAAATCACAAGGTAGTAGAAATTGGCCCGGATCCTTTTCCTTTCTCGGCATACGCCTTTTGGGTTTTTTAAGAAGGATTGAAGCACAAGTTTCTTCAAGGGTTACTTTGGTAAGGTCGACAAAGCTCTCTTTTTGAACCGTGGATGGAATTTGAGGTACACGAGGGTGTGCACCCTTTTCCTTGGTCGCCACGTTCACCCCATCGACTTTAGAACAAGAAGACGTCTTAGAAGTCGAGGGTTGAGAGGGATAAACAACACGAAATCCTTCAAGGTTAGGGGTAATCACACGACTTTTCTCACGAGACGAGGCGGCTTTTCATTGTTCTTTCGGATTAGCAACGGTGTCACTAGGTAACGAACTCGATGACGCACCCGAGGACTTGTTCATTATGGCCGAAAACATCTTTTTAATATCAATTTGCCCTTGCTCAATCTTCGTATTTTGCAATTTCAAAGTATTTGTAAAGTCGTTTTTCAAAGTACCAATTTCTCCCTCTAATCGTCTCATATTAGCCTCATTCGTTTTCATGTAATTTTGAAAATCGTTTGACGAACTATTTTGATTAGAATTAAAGTTCCCTTGGTTTTGATTGTTTCTTTGAAAATTTCCTTGATTACCACTTGAAAAATTGTTGCCTTGATTGTTGTTGTTTGAAAAATTCGAGTTTTGGTTATTGTCTCGATTTTGCCAAGTTATATTACGACCTTGATTATAACCTCCTTGATTTTGATTCAAAAAATTTCCTTGTTGATTGTTTCCTTGAAAATTGTTTCGATTTTGAAAATTGTTGCCTTGGTTATAATTGCCTTGTTGTGATGGACCCGCGTTATTTTGATTTGAAAAATTGTTGTTTCCATTTAACGCACTCACATTCGACGTTTGGCCATCCGTAGCCGCACACTCGTAATAATTATGAGGTCCACCACAAAACGTACACGAAACCTCAATCGCTTTCATCGTAGCGGGAACGTCTTTCTTTTGCATCTCAACGAGAAAAGACGTGAACACATTCGTCAACTTGTCGACTTTTGCATCAACCCTCTCAATGTCGCGGTTAGAACTACTAACATTGGCGACATTGGCAACACTCGGTGCATTGCGGAGTTGGTAAACCTTGGATCGGTTCTCGATAATTATCAAAGCGTCTTTCGGAGTTTTACACAAAAAGTTGCCACCGGCGGCGGAATTCAACGAGTCTTGTTCGTGAAAATTAAGACCGTTGTAAAACGTATCGATTTGGTGCAACTCGGAAAAACCATGGTGAGGACATTGCCTAAGCAATTCCTTAAAGCGATCCCACGCGTCTCTAAAAGATTCATTCGGTTTTTGCTCAAATTTCGTAATCTCGTTTTTGAAAAACGTTGTCTTAGACGGTGGGAAAAAATAATTAACGAACTTGGAGACGAGATCCTTCCACGTAACTATGGAATTAGGTGGCTCTTTCTCGTACCAATCCTTGGCGGCACCATCGAGCGAGTACGGAAAAAGCATAAGCTTGACGACATCGGTGTCGACGTTCTTAAACTTGCTCGTGGCCAAAAGACGATCAAAGTTCCGAATATGGTCGTGATGATTATCGGCTTCACGACCTCGAAACTTCGTAGCTTGGATCAACGAAAGCATTCCGCTCTTGATCTCAAAATTCTCCGCTTTGATAGCGGGAATTACGATCGCGTCTCCATAACCCTCGGTGGGTGCTTGGAGCAATTCCATCATAGAACGATTGTCGGCCATCTCCTCTACGGTTTCTTCAACAACGATATTAGGAACGTCGGTTTCTAATTCTCGTGTACGTCGTCGATTCCTTCGATTACGATTGCGTCGATTCGAAGCTTCTCTAGAATTGGAATAATCCTTCGATCGAGTGCGCATGCACTAAGCGTAGAATGGGTGGTAGCAAAGAAGATTCTTTTTGCGGCTTTTCAGTTTTTCAACTTTTTTTGGTTTTTGATTGGTTTTTTAATTTTTTTTGGATTTTTGAATGTATTACGTAGACACAAATCTACAAATCTCTCCTCGAATCGACTTTCTCGATTAAAGGAGCCTCAAAGAATGAAAACGATCACGTGGAGTGAACGTTCTCGATGACTTTAGAACGTTGGTGGAACACCAAAACGTTCAAGAGGGTTTAATCTTGAAAACACAAGCAAATATAATATACGTAGATAATACTTGGGCGGCAAACCCTCGATTAGCCCTCTTTCTCAAAACACGCACAAGCAAGCGGAGGAAACGAGGCGGCGCGAAGCACTTAAGAGCCTTTCTCCTTTAGGTCGTGAAATACAACCGCCTTATACCCACCTTATAGTTTGTGTTAATCAAAATTAAGCCTCACGAAAGTATTTATCTATTTTGCCTTTAAACTTTTGCTTTAGATTCGAATACAATGATCGAGTGATGAAATCCCGAATCAAGGTTGCGTTTTCACGCTTTTGGAGTACTTGTATATTTATTGTTCTTACGTAGTACAATATAGTAATAATATATTCACAATAAAAACGAAAACCAATATATCTACAATATAGTAAAAGATTGTTGTGTGTTTAACTTAGGAAAATTAAACACGATTTATTTGGATATTATACTATAATAGATAAAAATAACAAAAATGAGTATGTACGATATTCACGCTTTCCAAAAAAAATGAAAAGCTAAAACGCACTACTCACACAAACACGATACTAATAATAATGGCACACTAAACACCTCCCCGGCAGCGGCGCCAAAATGATGTTGTGGTTTTTAGTGATATACAAGTCTTAGGAAAGACGAGTATAAATGCGGTAAGTATTAATCGACACGATTTAGGAAAACCGTGAAGACGAATAAATTCCAAGTTCGTTCTCGAAGGAGGTGTGTGTATTAATGTGCCAATATATATGAAATCAAGTTTGGATTAGTGACGTTTTTGGTTTAAAGAGAGAAAAAGTAAAGACGAGCTACGACTACGATTACACTACGACGATTTAACGTGAACGTAAATACGTAAAACGCGACAAAATTAAAAATTAAACCTAAAAATTAATTAAAATATTAAACTAAGTCTTAAATAATATAAATAAGAATAAAAATCCAACAAATATATTTTAAAACCTTTTATTAATTAAATATTCAATTTTTAATGCTAATTAAAGCCCTAAAATTAAATATAATTAACAAAATGTCCAAAATATTATTTTATTGAACTAATAAATCACTTATATCATTTAAAGACTAAAAAGTATTTTTCCTAAATTTTCAAAACTATTTTTCTATTTTTTAATCACTAAAAACTATTTTTTAAATTAAAATAATTATAAAAAAGAATAAAATAATGCCAAAATTAATTTGACAATTTTAAAAATCCTAAATTACCCTAATGAACAGTAGAAAAATGAAAAAGTTTGAAAAAAGTAAAAATTTGCACTAAAAGACAAAACTGATTAATAATTAAACCCTAATTATACTAAATTAATTATAAAAATTAATTAAAAAGTGAACAATAGAATATTTTTATACTAAAAATCTTAAATTAATTTTCTAAATCTAAGAAAAAATTTAAAAGAGAAAAATATGTATTTTTACCACTAAAAGACAAAAACTGAATAATAAAAAGTTAATTAAAATAGCTAAATTATGTAAAAAATAGCAAATGAACAGTAACCTAAAAATGAATTAAACTGAAAAATCAAGATTAAAATAAGAAAAATATTAAAACAAAAATGAAATCCTAAAACCTATTTTAAAGCACTAAAGACAAAAAAGAATGAAACTGAAAGTGACACTTTTGTTGTTTCTGTCTTTTAGTGTAGCAGTACCAAAAGTAAGGCTAGCAGTGGGAACTTAGCTCCCACTGATAGTACAAAAACAAAGTCTGGGCAAAGATAAGCTTAGGAAAGCTTATATGTTGGCTTTTTCTTAGATACAAGGGCACCCCCACACTCATGGAAGTGTGGGGAGTCAGTAATAACACAAAAATCAGCAAGCTTAGCACAAAAATTACACACAAATGACCAATTAAAGTTACTGTTAATGGACTTAAAGTTTCTGATAAACAGTGATGTTAGCTATAGGCACACAAACGAATTTTAAGTGCTCCAAACTTGCATTCAAGCTATCCAAACCACATACAATTGATCTAAAACCCTAGAATACCCTATTATCTAACAGCTTTCAAAGATTGATAGGCAAATTCTAAGCTAAACAGGCAGTTTGATGCTACTTTCTGATTTTATGCTATATTTACCAAAGTGTTATCATGCAACTTTGCTCTATCCTTACCAACTGAAAACCAAATACTACTATTACCTAATAATAACCCATGGAGTGTGTTTAAGTTGTTTTTAAACAAAATGAATGCCAATCACCTAACTTAATAAGCAGACCCAAACACCCCTTTAAAAGCTGAAATCTAAAATTAACAAAATGACTGCTTTCAAATCCTATTCTAACTGATCAAAATCAAGCATATCATGCATAAGAGACACAAAGGAGCATAAACAAGCAAAATACTAAGACTAAAAACAGGTTCTTCACAAATTCATATAACTATCATTAAAAACCAAAAAAGTTGCTCAAGTAGGGTTCAAGCCTTAAGCTACCTGGCTGAGTGCCTTCTACTAGGGCTTTTCAAGGTTAAATGGAGCTTATAAACATGTAGAGAAGTCTGTTGGTGGAATCCACAAAGGACCCAAGACTTAAAATGTCTTCAAACAAGAAAGAAAAATGGAAATGGAATGATGGTTGCTTGATTGTCTTGTATCCTACACACAAACACAAACAAAGAGGAAAACTACAAGTAGCAAGGGCTACAAGCTTTGGGCTTGTACTTTTGCTATAGTAAAAGGTTAAATAAATAAGAAAATTAAAAAAAACTGAATTTTCCTTTTTTTGAAACTTTGAAACCTTTGAAACCAATGAAATGAAAATCTTTGATAACACTTAAACAGAACCTTGGATTAATCTTTTTAGTTCCACTTTCACTTCCCCAAAAAGATTCATCCAAGTTCATAAACTAATTTCTCAAAAACCTTTAAAACTGAAATTCTTAAAACGTGTTTACAAACTAAAAACTTGGAGAATTTTTTAACTAATTTGTAATTAAACTAGAAAACAGATGAAGGGAACTCAGTAATATACAATGTTAAAAACTTTTCATTGTCATTAATAAGCTTTGAAAGTTACATAAAAACTGGTACAAGCTAACTCACAAACCGAGTGTAGCTTTTATACTAGTCCTAGGATACTTCTAGAATAAATAAAAAACAGATGAAACCCTAGCAGTGTCTTTCCAAATTTGCCCTTTGAACGAATCTTGAAAATTTGGTCTTCCTTTGATCATGTGATGATTCTGAGCAACCCATGTGTTTCCAGTTGTTAGAGACCAATCTGAATCGTTGGTTTAATCTTTGGGTCCAAGGAACTTCATCCATCCATTGGTTTGGTCGGGTTTTGGGGATTTGGGTGAAAGTGACGCAGCAGGGGTGTTGGGTTTGGGGACCATTGGTGAGCTGGCAAGGTTTTGTGGGTGGGGATGGGTTTTAAAAGTGGTTAATTACTGATCTGGAGGTGCTTAAAACAAACCCCTTTGTTATGAGGGAGATTTAGTGATTAGGGTTTGTTCTTAAGTGTGTGTTGAGTGTGTGTTTTAATCAGGTTTTTGGGGTGATTAGTTTTTAAAAACGAGTTTCCCCCACTTTCTTTATTTAAACAAAGTTTAATTAATTAGCCAGGAAGTGGAAGCGTGACGTGGAGAATAAGTGGGTTTTGATTGGTAGATTGGGGAAAGTGGGTGACGTGGAGGATACTGGTTGGAGGGTTTAAGAATGCTGTCTGGTCAATAATAGTCCCCCAAGTCCCATTTACTTGCTACATCCCTCAAAACAGCTCAAAATCTTTTTCCTTTGTTTTTTAACTTTCAGCACTTGTCAAAAATGGCACATGGCATTTCCAAACTTATAACAAGGACCATTTATGCAATTTTGACAATTTCCAAGGGCTTTTCTTGCACATGTCTTCAAACTTCAAGGATGTAACTTGTACAAATGAATAGTGGAGGGTCATTTGTGACAAGTCTTCAATAGTTGAGGGACCAAACTTGCCAATCTTCAATTCTTCAAGGACTTGATAGGAAAATCATGATTCGGGTCCGGTTCTTTGTGCGGCTTCATTTCCCGTGTTCGTTTTTGCTTGATTCCTTTGATCATTTGGTGAATTCACGATATCCATACCTAAAATACACAATGAACAAACACAGGCATATATTGGGGTATTTTGATGATATTTTAAACGTTTTAAGCCCGATTTGGACGATGAGACTATGTATAAATACAGTCTCATCATACACTAAGCCTCCCCTTAGGCTTAGCCTCCCCTCAATCCTAGATCTCAAGGATTGACCATCCCAATGTGAACCACCAAGTGGTTGAACCGAGGACCATCAAAGGCTTTTGTCAAAAGATCAGCAACATTATCATCCGTATGAACTTTAAGAACCTGTATCAACCTCTTCTCATTGGCATCCCGTATAAAATGGTTCTGAATTTCAATATGCTTTGTACGTTGATGAAAAACAGGATTCTTCACAATGCAGATAGTGCTTTGATTGTCAATGAAAATTTTGGTGTTCATAAAATTGAACCCATAATCCAACATCTAATTTTGGATCCACAATACTTGTACACAACAGCTAGCAGCAACAACGTATTCAGCTTCTGTTGAAGAAGTAGCTACGATCGTCTGTTTCTTGCATTGCCATGAAATAAGTCTTCGACCAAAAAATTGACAACCACCATTAGTAGATTTTCTGTCATTATTAGCACCTGCATAGTCACTATCACTATAGGCTTCCAGAACAAAAGGTGATTCTTTAGGATACCACAAGCCAAGCTTGGGTTGAGCCTTGATATACTTGAAAATCTTCTTGACTGCATTCAAGTTAGAAACCGTTGGAGCCACCTGATGTCTAGAACAAGCACTTACTGCAAACATGATATCCGGACGTGATGCAGTCAAATACATGAGTGAGCCAATCATTGACCGGTACATGTGAACATTTACCGGGGGATCTGGCTCATTCTTGAGTTTGACTTTAGCAACTTCATAAGGAGTTGCTGCTGGTCTAAGAGGATCCATGTCAAACTTCTGAAGAATCTCATGAACATATTTATCATGACTGATGAAAATCCCATCCGACTGTTGCTTGACTTGAAGACCAAGGAAGAAGGAAAGCTCTCCCATAGCACTCATCTGAAATTCGCCTTTCATCAGTTGTTCAAACTCATCACACCATTCCTTCTTAGTAGAACCAAAGATAATATCGTCCACATAAACCTGAACAAGGATAATGTCCTTGGTGTTCCTCTTAAGAAATAGTGTCTTATCAATTGTACCTCTTCTATAGCCATTCTTTAACAAGAAAGTTGAAAGACGCTCATACCAAGCTCTAGGAGCCTGATGTAGTCCATAAAGAGCCTTGACCACCTTGTAAACTTTCTTGGGATGAAGTGGATCTTCAAAGCCCTTAGGTTGAGTGACATAAACTTCCTCATCAATCTTGCCATAGAGAAATGCACTCTTGACATCCATCTGAAAAACTATAAAGCCCACATAAGAAGCAAAAGCCAAAAACAGACGAATGGCCTCAATCCTAGCAACCGGAGCAAAAACTTCAGTGTAGTCAATGCCTTCAATTTGAGTGTGGCCCTGTGCGACAAGCCTAGCTTTATTCCTTACTACAATTCCCCGTGCATCTTTCTTGTTCTTGAGAATCCATTTGGTATTGATTGCTGTCTTTCCATCTGGTAAGTCAACTAGAATCCAAACATTCTGAAATAAGAATTGCTGCATTTCCTCCTGCATAGCCTCCACCCAGCTTTGATCCTCAAGAGCATGAGTGACTGATCTAGGTTCCACCTGTGAAAGAAAACAAGCAAACAAACAGTGTTGAAAGTCCGTATGATTATTACGCTTTTGATCTTCAATATTGCTCACAACAGCATGATGATCAGACGAGGCCTTCTTATGCATTCTGCGTGTCTTGACAGTAGAACCAGGATCTCCAATGATTTGAGTAGTAGGGTGATCTTTGTGTGATTGCAACACTGGATTGGAAGCTACCTCCACTTCTGGTGCCAAGTTATTGAGATCCCCAACAACGTCATCATCATATGAAGCAGTGTTGAAAATACCATCTATTGGTTGTTTATGAATGTCATCCAGCTTGGTAGAAGACTTCTTTTGATGGTTCCCCAAATCAGAAGGACTGAAGAATCGACTATGAGAAGCAGACTCACTAGTCGGACCACCAATAGGTGTTAAACTAGCACTAGGAGTAGTAGATGGGGTACTAGGAGCAGATTTTTCAGTAGGCGTATGTAAGGGAAACTCAAAGCCACCTTGAGCAGCTGCTGTAGTAGCTTCTTGTTGTTGTTTGAGTAGGGTGTCAAGAGCTACTTGTGAATCCAATACATCCAATGGAGTTTCATCACTAGGAGGAGTAGGAGGGACTGAGGTGGAGTAGGATGGAACCACAAAAATATCATCCTCGTCATCTGAGTCGGAAAGACTAGAGTGAGCACCTGTACTAGAAGTTGCAAACACTTGTGAACCTGCATCATGGTTAGTTTTGAAACGAAAATATCCTAATGAATCACTAAGATAGTCAAGATCAAAATACCATTCAGGACCCTTGCCTTGGATGTTTGACTTCTCTTCAAAATACTTGAGATTTATAGTTTCAATAACTCACTTGGCTTGGAGATTGTAGACACGATAAGCCCGAGAGTGAGCTGAATATCCCACAATGTATCCTTCATCTGCCTTGCCATCAAACTTCCCCAAATAGTCACTAGTATTCAGAATGGTGACAGGACACCCAAATGGCTTCAAATGAGCGATATTTAGAACTTTGGCTGTTAGGAGCTCATAAGGAGTCTTCTTGTGAGGATTTGTAATAGAAACTCTATTCAAAACATAACTTGCAGTATTAACAGCCTTTGTCCAGAACATGGTTGGAAGCTTAGAATCGGCAAGCATTGTTCTTGCTGCTTCTATTAGAGTCCTGTTCTTTCTTTCTGCCACGCCATTTTGTTGAGGAGTTCTCGCTGCACTATAATCTCTTTTGATGCCTTTAGAATTACAAAGTGCAATGAGGTCTTTATTTTTGAACTCGGTTCCATTATCACAACGAATACCTTTAACCTTCTTGGACAACTGGTTCTCTATAAGGGTAAGAAAATCTTTAAGAATTGAGTAGGTCTCACTCTTGGCAGCCATGAAGAACACCCACGTAAACCTGCTATATCCACCAGTTACCACCAGATAGAATTGTTTGTGGTCAATGCTCCTAATAGAGGTAGGACCAAATAAATCCATGTGTAGTAGCTGCAATGGTTCAGTTATGAGGCTGAGAGCAGTAATGGCCTTGAAGGATGCTTTATGTTGTTTGCCTTTGCTGCAAACAACACAATTAATATGATTTCTAAATGACTTGGGAGGTAAACCAGAGACCAGGTTCATATTCGCTAGTTTGTGAATGGTCTTAAAGTTCACATGCCCCATCCTTGTGTGCCATTGAGTGGCTTCATCTTCTGAGGCTTTAGCAACCAAACATGCTAGTTGACCAGTAGGGTTGACTTCATTCAGCTTGATGCTATAGAGATTGTGTCTTCTAAGGATTCTGAGCAGAACCTGTGAGTCATCCGGAAGTTTAAAGTCTTTGGATAGCACAAGTGCATCAGTATCCGTAAAGAGAACAAACTGCTTCTTGTCACAAATCTGAGAGACAGATATCAAGTTGAAGTGTTGAAGTGCTTCCACATAGTAGACCTGCTCAAAATTAAGATTGGGCGTCTGAATTGTTCCTTTTCCAGTGATCCTGCCTTCACCTCCACCAAAATAGACCTTGCCGCCTTGAAATGGTACAAAGTTAGAGAGAAGACTTTTATTTCCTGTCATGCTCCTAGAGCAACCACTATCAACAATTCCTATAGTAGGATCTTGGTATGGAGTAACCTACAACAACAAGATAATAAAGATGCAAAAGTTAGTGTCTTAAGGGGACCCAAACCTTTTCAGGTTTGAGCCTGCCTTGTGGATCTTTAGGAGAGAGACAAGAAGATTGATGAGATCCACCGTTGTTCTTTGGTTGCCTATGCATCATATTGGTATTATTGTTTGACCAAGAACAACCTGCTGAGGGCTTAACAGCAGTTCCCAAATGTCCCAAACCAAAATACATGTGGTCAAAATTATGTGGATGAATTTGATTAAAATTCTGAAAATAGTTACTGGTCGTTCTATTTGTTGTTAATCTAATGTTTCTCCAATGATCAGAAGCTAATGGAGATGTTCTTCTAGAAGAAGAAAACGATTGAGCACTAGGATTGAGTCCTCTAGAAGAATATGGAGCAACTCCTGGTGGACCAGGAGCAGGAAATGCTTGAGGAACAGAAGATTGTTTGTCATAAAAATCACAATCTTTAATTAAATGAAATGCACTTCCACAAACAAAACATGTTTTAATCGACCTTTTATTAGAATGACATTGTTTCATACTGCTAACTTTATTACACACAATTCTAGGAGAATCAATTTTCCTAGGACTCAATAAACCAGGACTAGACACAGTGGAATTAAAAGTAACTCTCTCTTCACACTTCCTAGCACCAGTAGCAGCATGATCATTCAACTTGGAACTTGTAGGTCTCGACTCTTCACTTGAACCACTTGATGCAGAGTCACTGGCTTTGTCACTGAAAGTACACGAGACAAAGTCATTAGTATTAGTAGAACTTTTTGGGGACTCATGCATCTGTGATCCATCCAAGTCAATATGCCTAGAAGTGGGCATGAAAGTTCCAGTAAGAGGTGGAGGGACAGCATGCATTTCTGCTGCTAGTTTAAACCTATTGTAACTAGATTCTCCCTCTTCCTTTTTGTCGGCATCAAAGACACTCATAAAAGATAAATCAAACACATCTTCTGAATTAATATATTTATCAAATCCTAGCCCTTTTTTAGTCCTACCAGACATGCTACTATTGATTAATTTTGAAAGATTTTTAGGTGCCTTTTCCCATTTATCAAATCTCAACATTGTAGCATCTAATCTTTCTTACATCTCCTGTTTTTCTTTGATACTGTCATCTTTTATCTTTTCTGTATATTTAAGCATATTTGTTGTGTTTTCTAAATCGATGCTCAGTATCCTAATTTTATCCTCATACTCACGTTGAGTATCTTGAAGCCACCTCTTTTGTTGTTCCAATGTGTTTAAAGAAGCCTTATAGGCTTGAACTTCTAAAAAATACTTATCATTCTGATCATTTACGTCATTATATTGGGACAACAATTCTGAATATTTATCATGACAACCAAGAGGACAATGTTGTACCTGAGGTGAGATGCCCATAAGAGCAAACTCGTCTGCTTCTTCTGCATCGGATAGATTCCCAGCAATCATTGCAAACACGTCACTCGAGGACTCAGCTGATTCCAAAGTGGTAGTCTGATGATCATTCCAGTTGACCATAGAGTCAACAGATACCAATGCCTTCTTGTCATCTTTTACCTCCTGAACCTTAAAAGCTGAGTATCTGCTCTTCTCCTGGTCATTCTTGCTAGGGCATTCCCTTGCAAAGTGACCTTGATGCTGGCAGTTATAGCATCGAACCTTGCTTCTGTCGAACCTTGCTGGCTCCCTTGGGTTATAATTGAATTTACGACCAGCTTTCTTTTCAAACTTGTGAACCCTAAGAGTGAGCATGACCATCTGCCATTTAAGATCTATTTCATCCAGGTCAAGTTTATCGACCTGTTTGAAGTCATCAAAAGCAAGTTGTTGTTGAGCATCAACATCAGCCACAAAAGAATGAAGAACGGCTTCTACCATGCTACCACACTTGGTTGTAGGATCAGGAGCAGAAGTAGTTGAAAAGTATGTTGAGAAGACACAGTATTGCTTGGGCTGCTAGCATAAGACATGGGACTGGATGCCATAGAACTCACAAAGGCAGAATTAGTAGGAGTGGAAAAAGAATCACTTGAATATCCTCTTACATGAGGTTCAAAAGTTTTGAGCTTATGAAATAAATCATCAAAGTTGAGATAGTCAAGCCCACCTTTTGCTTTTAGAGAGATTACCACTTGATTCCATGAGTATGGTAAGGCTCTAAGAAATCTTGCATTAATATCACCATCGTCAGGTTTTGACCGCAGTTGATTCAGTTGGCTCAATATCTTTTGGAACCTGTCATACCCTTGATGAATACCTTCAGTTTTTGAGATTTTGAATTCTGTGAATTCATCTCTCAGCATGGATCTTCGCATTTTCTTTGACTCCTCATTCCCACCAAATCTTGCTTTTATTCCATCCAGATCTCTCTAGCATCATCCAAATGGTAGAAGTCACCCATGTGATCATCAGGAAGAGATTGAAGCAAAATAGTTTTTGCTTTGACCTCCTTCTGAATGGCTATGATTTCTTCATGAGTTTTAGGTTCAAGAAGAGTAATATTATCATTCTTGTCTCTTCCAGTTAGCTTCCGGCTGTTCCCATTCAGAATAACCTTCCAAAGGTCTTGATCAGTGTTGGTGATCCACCATTCCATCTTCATTGCCCAACTATCATACTCATCCTTTTTTCAGAATAGGGAATTTCCCATTTGTGTTTGAAACCATAGCAACGATCTGCTGAGGTTGTACAGTTTTAGGAGTGCTATCTTCTCCTGTTTGAGTAGAACTTGAGGCAGACATGATAAAACAAAAATGTTAGTAATAAACAAAAATTGATTCTTCTTGTAAAGAGACTCTCCCAGGCTCTGATACCACTTGTTGGGTCAACTAGATGTGGATCTTGCAGCCTGTCAGGAACGATGAACGACTTCTGTAATCACAAGTCTATTCACGGAGAGACTCTATACACAATATAAATGCGGAATACAAAGACTATAAAGAAGAACATAATTACTATAAAGACTTGATCCTTTCTAAGGATTTCTAATATTGATAATGACTAGAACTACGTTTGATGAAGGTGTGTCTAACCCTTCTGCCTAAGGTTCCTTTTATACTACAAGGAAACCCTAATACCTCATTAAGCAAAACGTGTAAAACTGATATGCATATCCTTTCCTAACATATCTCATGCATATCCTAACAGAATAATAAATAAATAATAAAGTTTGACTTTAACTAGGACCAGGAACACGACTTGCTCCTACTACTACTAGGACTACGAGGAACTACATACCTCCTAGTCTACCTATTACAATTAACTATTCCAAGGGTCCTAACATAACGAATGTGTCGTACCAATACCGAATCAAAGTAAAGAATATCTTAAAAATCTTACCTCGAAGCTCTAGTCAAAATCATGTCTCTCTTCATAAGCTTCCTTGTCGTCTCCAGCAAACGAAACCGCGAAAATGATTAAGAATACGAAAAAATAACGATATTATCAAAATGCGCACGGAAGCCTAATGTCTGCCCAATCCTCACAGATCAAATCCTAGGTCGTACATGTCTGATACCATAATTGTAACACCCGCTCCGAGAAGAGACAATGTGCTACTACTATGGGTTCACATCCGAAACATCATATTTTAAAAGGGCTAATTTAAAACTTATATTAAAATTTCATAATATTCAAATTAATACGTAATAATAGAACTCCCCAGACAATGGGGTACAAATGCAAAGTGTAGAAAACTAGAAGGGGGGGGGGGTGAATAGTTTTTACCGATTTGTTTTATTGTTTTTAGAAAATTTTGTGATTGTAAGGATATATAGATCAAGTATAACAAGTGAAGCAAATGACTTGAAGTAATAAAGAAACAAACCATAATGCACACAGATTTATAGTGCTTCGGCCTAGCAAGATCTCACTTATCTTACCCCTACTTTCACTCCTCGAGTATCCACTCGAGAGTTCTACTTCACTAGTAAATGATTCTCATTTACACCGGGAGAAAAACCTTCACACTTTAGCTTACAATCTTTATCGACACCTAAGCTAAGATGTCTATAGTTCTTTACAAAGGCACAACCCGCCTTATAAACTTATACACCTGGTGGTTATAACACCAACCACACTTTACACAACTAGATAGATGAATGGGTACAAAAATGGTGATTGTGTAGGTAACATTTAACACATTCACGCAATGTAAAGCCTTGATGAATCAAAGCTTGGAATTCTCGTGACCGATCCTTATATGAACAAATGATCTCAATCACAAGCAAGAAAAGAATTCACAAGAGAGAGATAAAGAGTTAGATATATACTGAGATTTAGAGGAGATTATTTAGAAAGGGGTGAGTTAGAAGTTTGGACAAAGGGTTCTATTTATAGGCAAACTGCCAAACCCACACGAAATCCGTCAGACCCTTTCTCTTTGGGTCCGTCAGGGTCCGGCTAGTCTGACTTTTATGCCTCATAAATGTTTGTCCACTCTATTAAGCAAGAATCAAATCTTCTTAGTTTGACTTGCAAAATCTGATTTTTGGAGGTCAACTATTGACTTTTGTGAATAAAACTATTTTCACCATTTTTTTGTTTACATATGTTATGTGTACATTTGTAAAACATTTTTGTATAAGTTTGAAAAACCCTATATGATGTTTTTTATTCAAACATAAAAATATGTTCGATGTTTTGTCGTTAACAAAACGTTAAGCATGATTAAAACGTAAATAGCGTTTTAATGCGATATTTGCATTTACACAAAGTACTGAAATCATAAAGGTGTTCAGTAATTATCTGACTCGAGTAACTCTAGACACACACACCAAACTCTCACTTCCCAGCTTCCCGCTTAAAACCTACCATATGGAAAAGGAAAACGGTTGAGCAAAACGCCCAATGAATGGATATAAACAAACAAATGATACAAGAAGAAGAAGTATAACGGAAAAGTGGAACAATAATAGATGAGAAAAAGATAATAATGAGTATAAGGAGAATGAAATAAAGGTATAGGAATGTCCACGAGCTCACATAACATATCACAAAATAAAACATATAGTCCTAGAAGTATCCTTGTGATCATAAGTCCATGCAGAAGGCATTTTTGTCCTAAGGAAAAACTTTGTCAAGTTAGTCAAATTCTTTGAATTTTAAGCAATCTCGTGCCTAGTGTGTGCCTATATGCAACATATGTGGATGTGCGGTTATCTCGACCCAAAATCTGTTTTTGTAAGTATAGAAAATGTATGATTTTGAGATAACCCAAACGCTCCTTATTTTCACTTTAGCTTCAAATGAACATAACCGAAAATGCATATTGATTATGCAATTCCTTTAGCGTTCATGAGAACAATATGCCATGATAAAATCTTGTTTTTAGATGTTTGTCATTTACAATGTGTTAAAAACGATTTTCATGACCTAATTTGTGAGAAGATTTAGAAATTTTTTTTAGGGATTCCTACCAATTCCTAGTAATTTGTTCGTGGGTTTATGCATACAAAGAGATTTTATGGTATCATCTGACAATGCAATAATTTATTTTACTAACCTAGGTGAATCCCCAAATTCAATTTTGTGCAATTAACAAGAACCCTAGACTTAGATTTAAGAGTAATGTGAAGAAGTAATTGAAATAGGATAGAGATACTTACAAAGATTGATTAGTACAACGAAATTGATAGATTTTGCCTTAGAGTTGAGGGTGAGATGGATATTTGGTGGTGTTGGTCGTGTTTTCTCATAAAGATGAGTTTATGTTTTTGTTTTGTGAGTTTATTTTTATTGATATGAAGTGGTCAAAGGTCTCAGACAGACGGACCCTTCCAGGGACCCACGTGGGAAAGGGCCTGACAGGTCTGATGGCAGAGAATCCTTTTTGTTTTAACTATAAATTTCCATGAGTCCTAGTCCTAGTCTTAAAAGGTTAAATGGCTCCCTTTTGAGTGATTTAGTTAAAATACCGGCTATGTTATTTTATGAAGATACTTTTTCAATAGATATGTTACCTTTTTGTACGTTGTCACAAAGAAAATGATGTTGAATTTCAATGTGCTTGGTTCTAAAGTGCAACATGGGATTTTTGCTGAGATCTATGGCTCCTTTGTTGTCACACAATATTGTGATGTCTTCCAACTTAATACCATAATCAACAAGTGCTTGTTTCATCCATAGTGCTTGTTGACATGCTTTGCCCGCCGAAACATATTCGGGTTCGGTGGTAGAAATGGCTAGTGCAGTTTGTTTCTTTGAGAACCGTGAAGTAAGACAACATCCTATAAATTTGCAAACGCCACTTGTGCTTTTCCTATCAACATAGTCACCGGCATGGTCCGAGTCTGCATAGATAACGGTTTCCATTCCCGTCCCTTTGGGATACCATAGTCCGAGATCAGTTGGGCCCTTGATGTATCTAAAAATCCGCTTGACCGCTTCGAGATATGTAACATTTGGTTTATCTTTGAAACGTGCACACATACAAACACTAAACATGATATCTAGATGACTGGCCGTTAGATAAAGTAAGCTACCAATCATACCACGATTGTAAAACCCCACTTTGATAAGTGGATCGTTACGCGTATTTATGGCGTGGCATCAAAGCATGCAAGGTAATATGTACTAAAACATACATGACCATAGGGAAAACAAGAATCAAACATCGGTTTCCAAACATAAGCCCAAAACATAAATAAAGTAAATGTACCAGGAGGACAAGACAAGTGTCCAAACAAGCATAAGTATATGAATACAAAAAGGAGAGAAGTCTAAGGCAGCTTCCATCCTATGCACATCCTCCAAATGCATGCCCGAGTCTGTCCATGGGTACCTGCCATTTTGGAACACGGAAAGGAAAGTAACGGCTGAGCAAATACGCTCATTGAACGAATATATGACATATTATGAATGACTTAAAGATAATAAAGACTTAATAGCAGCGGAAATGTATAAGTCCTGGAAAACCTGGAACGTGTTCATAAAACTGGTTTTATAGTTTGAAAAGACTTATGCTTTTATATAAAAATTGTATTAATTAGCCAATAGCCTATATAAGTCATGAGATTCTACCGTGCATGAATACTTCGAGGGGAGACCTCGTCATGCAATTAGAAGGGTTGCCTTTAATTAAATAGTTTGGGTAGGAGGGATCAACTCCTTGTGAAGGATGCAAGGCACACATCGCATTCACCATGAAAATCCTGTAAAAACATGAAACTAGGATGCACCCATACACCCCACCTGATAATATAACATAATGGTCAAAACTGAAAAGGGACGCCACGAGCAATCACTTTGACGTGGGGAAGTCATAACACTGGTGCCTCCAGTTTTATGGTTATGGTACCTCCATAACTAGGTGACACAGGTCATGCATGTATATGGCTTAGGCAATTATTCTAACATAAGTATCAAACATATAAAACAAATACTGGGAAAACAGTTGGCTGCAAACGAGGAATCCTAATAAGGAAAGAATGTCCATACTGAAGGGACGGAAAATCCGTACCTTGTGTCCAGTGAACGAAGAAAGACAAAAGGATGAAAGCCTACTCCGATCTCACTGATGCTACATAAATAGGGGACATGTATAAGTATTCTGTTTACTAAGTACGTAACTGATTATATCTTGTCTTAGCTTGTTTTATATGTTCTTGTCTTGTTTTACTAATTTTAATGTTATGCTGTGTTTATCATGTATTCTATGTATTCTGGTTACGTATTAACTTGTATTCTTGTATTATTATACTTGTTGTGTAATAATAAGTAACTTTCTAAAAATAACAGGTTTCCTAAAATAGAAAGTTTCCAAAAATAGAAAGTTTCAAAACAAAATTAGAAAGTTTCCAAAAATAGGTTAGCTTCTAAAAATAGATCATTTTCTGAAAATAGAAAGTTTCCTTAAATAGTAAGTTTCCTGAAATAGAAAGTTTCTATATTTAGAAATAATCTGGATTAATAAGCTAATAATATAAGCTTAAGTTTACTGGTAAAATATTATAAGTCATATAGTTATTTGTATAGTTTATTAATAATATCATCTTAATTAAATAAACTATAGATTATACGATTTAATTAAATATAAGCTTGATTTAATTAAATTAAAGCATATAAAATACTTAGGTTAAAAATGTTTTAATATCTATTAATTATAACCCAATTCATGTTTATTAATTAATTATATTCTATATTTTAAATAATTAATTAATACTATAGTCTAATTTAAATGGTAAAAATACTTAGGTTACAACATGTATTATTTCTAGTAATTAATATAACCTAAGTCCGTGATTAATTATATTAATTATAATAGCATGATTAATTAATTTAATTTGCCTTGTAAAAAATATACTTGTAAAAATAATATAACTTGTAGAAAATGTAACTTGTAAAAATGTAAAGCTTGTAAAACTAATCCCGTGAGTGTACCCGTGTTTTAATTAGACTAAAACATGAACCGGATCGAACCAAACACACCCTAGCAGTGGCTACCCGGCCTAGCCGGTTGCCACTGCTCGAACTAATTCACCACCGGCTTCAGTCGGTGGTTTCCCCTGCTGTCTCGGCTAGCCACTGCATACAACAAGGTTCCCACCGATAGTAGGCCGGTGGTTCCCCCTGCCGTGCTGTGCGTTCCCCCTGTTCGAACCAAACAGCCACCGGCTTAAGTCGGCGGTGTTCTTGCTGCTGCGCCGAGACCCAACAAACCACAAGGCCACCCCGACGTGAGTCGGGGTCCTTGTTTCTTGCTGCTGAGACACCAAGACCACACCGAGACCTTGAGGTCTCGGTTGGTGGTGATACAAAGACCATCGAGAGCCCATGGCTCTCAGTTCTTGCGTCGGCCAAACAAACCAAACCCAAAACCCATTCCTTTTTATGATTCCATGATTATCTAACATGTTTTTCACTTGTTTTTAATGTTCCATAAACATGTGTTCATGATTCAATAATAGAACTAAAAAGAAAAGGTTTACGAGGTTATCGAATATGTAAATTAATTGAGATTAAGAACACGAACATGAATACCCAAATATCAATAATCAAAATCACCCAACACCCTTGGTGGTGTTCTTGGTAGCCGACGGCAAAGGATGAGGAAGGAGGGCTAGGGTTTTATTTTTCTAACAATAAAAGTGAATGAAAAAGTATGTGTTTTTCCCTTTTCCAATTAGTTAAATCAAACTGGATTGGGCCCTTTTCCCTTCCTTGTCCGCGGCTCTATGGGCCCACAAGGGAAAACCGTTCAATTTTCATGTCAAAACAAATTACGTGTTCATCGTTAGTATTTCTTGTTAGCTCGTAACTAATTATTCGTTTTATAATATACTTCTACGTAAACGATATTTATCGTATAATAATAAATATATACGTAGATACATGTTCGTGATTAAATGTTCATGATTTCATGTTCGTGATTATAATTATTATGGTTAATAATTATTGTGTATTAATACGTACTTAATTAATTATCGTGTAATAACACGTACGTAGTTTCTGAATTTACTATTCATGACACGTGTTCGTGATATAAAAGGAAAGTTTTAATTGGTTCTTATGTTTACTAAGTGTACCGTTCATGGTAAAAGTATGCGGGTTTTACAACTCTTCCCCCCTAAAAAGAGTAATTCGTCCCCGAATTATAGATAAGATAATCTGAAAAGAACATGAACGTGACATGACTGACAAGGACATGGAACGCAACGTGCCTAAAAAGAACATAACCGAATTATGGAATGATGAGAGGATAAAATCCAGATGGACTCGTCCGTTTCCAAGTGGCTTCCCTCTCGGAACGGTTCCTCCACAAGATCTTGACACAAATGATAAATCTTGGTCCTCCTGACCTTAACTTGACAATGTAAAAGTTTCTGGTTATCAACGTAAGACCGATCCTCCTGAATTCGATCGAGTGGATAAGAATTAACATGCAAGGGTAAATGAAACATTACGATGCAAAATAACCTAGACCAACTGACATTAGTAACGTCTTACCAATGATGCGCGAGACATACTAAAACGTAGTACGTGAACAATTGTGAACGTGATACGGGAACAATTGTGAACGTGATACGTGGAGATATGGTGAGTGTAATATGAGAAAACATATGGTGATCACTGATACGTGTAGCATATCGTGAACGTGATATGAGAAACATGGTATGAACATGACATGTGAAACATATCGTGAACATGGAATAACGGCGGCGGTAACGCCAAACGCTATATGGTGAGACGTGGAATGTGACGTGAAACGTTTGTCTGGGGATAGAGAGTTATACTAAACTTAAGTCTGGTCTCTCAAGCTTTTGCAAAACTTCCCAGAACGAAAATGAACGTAAAATCGTAAGCCAGGATACGATCATGAACGTGAATAGTGTCATGAATGTGAGTGTGAAAGCAAGTCGTAAAATTTGGACAAAGGACATGAACGTAATTTTGGAACACAATGTGAATCTTTGTCTGGTCCGATAGCTGAGGGAGTACCAAGTGATCGGATGATCCTTGGCTGGAAAATGTCTGAAAATCTACTGACTCTGGAATCCTTGCAGATGTAAGGATTCTGCAGACTTGGTCAAACTGTTGACAATAACCCAGATAGCTTCATGCTTCTTCTGAGTTTGCGATAATCTGGTAACCAAAATCCATGGAGATCTTGTCTCATGTCTGATCATAATTTCTGATGGTGGATAAACATCCCAGACTGTTGGTGTTCTATTTTAGCCTGTTGGTATGACAGGTACTTAGATATGAACGTAATTATATCTTGCTTCATAGAAACCTGATACATAGGAGTTTGTGAAACTATGAGTCTCCGAAATTAGACTTCTCTTAGCGTAGGATTTTTTGGAACACCTAATGTAGTGTAGGGTTCTCACCTTCACGCATAAGGTGAGTCATGGTAAAATTAACCGTGAGAATCCATGTGATTCAGCGTGTCACTGTAATCAACTAGAATTTATATTAGAAAATTTCAGGGTGAAATTTCTCCTGTCGTAGAATTTGCAACATAGTGCAAATGTGGTCTTCCTGCTCTTCTCTAGACTTAGAGAAAATCAGGTTGTCCTCGATGAAAACACCGATGAATTTGTTTATGAGTTATGGAAACTCAATTTATTAAGTCCATAATGTTGTTGGAGCATTTATGAGACTAATACACAATCATGAATTTAGCATGACCAAGTCGTGTACGAATAGCAGTCATGGAAATGTCCTACTCTTTCACTCGCCAAGGCTGGCAGCATGATCATGAGTCGATCTTGGAAAAGGTTTAGCACTCTATAGTCGCTCACACACAATTTTCAATACGTGGAGGAGGATAACGGTTATGAAGGGTGATTTGTTTAAATCTACGATAGTCGACACATAATCTAATGTTATCGTCCCTTTCCTAGAAGGTTACTCTGGAATACATGTGGTAAGATTCTAGAATAACCGGCTGGTTATGAGTAAGGGGCTTCAGAAGTCGTGTCATCAATAATATTTGGATTCTTTGCAGCCATGGAACAACAAATACGTGCGTGTAAAGCATAATTATTTGTACAGATTTTCCTGATGGAAAAAATCATGCTGAATGTATTCAGTAACCTAAACATCGTTGTACATACTCTGATATGAATGGTGACTAACCGTAGCATGGGTTGCTGTTCTTAGTCCATAATCAAAATCATATTTAATTCGCATCAGTCCGAGGTAAGTGCGTTAGCAGATTGGATCTTATCATTAGACTGAAGGAAAAGCCTCCGTATACATGGGTGATACGAATGGCTTGCTTTATGGTCATGGGTATATGAAATATGAAATCAATAATTGAAAGTGTCATGAAGCAAACGTGACAGATCTCACTGGGTGTGTTTTGCCTATGTCACTTAGAACGAATCTCGCGTGTCCAAACGCGAATAATACGCCGGTGATGGTATTGAGATTCTTGTGGCCTGATTAATACATGGCACAACAACATGGATGTACCCCTTGGAGGGTACCCTAAATTTCTTAGGGCTGTTTCAGAAAATAGACGTGAGTCATGTGTCCTGACTCGTGTCTTGGGAAGTATATGTATGACATGTGGGTGTCTTTAGAAAATATACGTGAGCCACGTGTCTTGACTGATGTCTTGACATGTGTCTCGAGGTGTGAAACAAATGAAGTTATAAATTTTACGTTATCATGCCAGAATTGGCGGATCGGTTGGACTGCTGACCTTTGTAATATCTGATCACGTCCGTGACCGGTGTTCTATTACCATTACTAGGATAGTTGCTGTCACAGTAGTGGTTACTATCGTCTTGTCTGTCAGTTCCATGACGGTCATTCTCATGACTGTGTTTCATGTAACCATTCAGCTTGGTGGCCGGCTGGTACCGGTTCTCACTCGAATGACTGAAAAGACAACTGAATGACGTGTGACATGTAACTAAGAATTAGGGACATGGGTTGTGATGGAAATCGTCTGGTGGTGAAGCATCTTCTCGTCTGATCGCTTTGATCCAACGCCTTTGTCTTCGTGCTATAGGATTTCCTGGTTGTGAACAGCATCAACATCTCGTAGCGTCTCCAAACAGTCAGCAGCATCAACATTTAGTAACATCTCCCGATTATGAGCGGCATCAACATCTTGTAGCATATCAACAAGTGGAATACGCCTGAGATGATTTAAAATCGATTAGCGAATACCTGTGGAGTATTGCAAGTGAAAATACACCCGACTTAAGGTACGTGTAATATACATGGGGTACGATACATGGAGTACACATGGAATGCACATGAAATGATCGTTATGGGGTCGATCATCTAACATGATTTTAAAGGAAAAATAATTGGTTAAACGGTTAGAAAACCATCATGATAACCTGGCAATGCCAGCCTAGACATCATTCTGGTTGCATAGAGAAACGCTAAAAGTGTTGGGAAACGAAATTCAAAGGTTGATCTGCATGAAAGCATGATTAATGAAAACCAACCATGACTATCATGAAATTAGAATTACATGAAATCCATCAATGTCTTGCATGAAAGCATAATCAACATGATGGAAGCATAATCCACATAAGAAACATAAGAAACATAAGAAACATAAGACATAATCAGTATGAAGACGAACTCATCATGAAGAAACATGGAACAAACTTAACATGAAGTAGTATACAACATAATTAGCATGAAAACAAAGTTAACCATGATAGTATGAAAACATACTTGACATAAAGAGACATAGTAACTAATGAGGGGACATGAAAAAATATTTATGACTGTAATGAAATGAATCCGAAGATCGGTGGTTAATAACTAGGCTTTTGCCTAATTAAAAAGATTATCGTTCTAGTGGTCTAATCGAATTGATCTAGGTTCTATATGTGCGACTCAGCTGTCTTTGGTGAAACAAAAGTGTGTCGTTGTAGTATATTAAAATGTGAAAAACAATTAAAATAAATGACTTAAAAGTAAAAGTGCAGTAATGTAAATCTAAATCTAATTTAAAGTAAGGGGAAGTATTTAAAAGTGAGACTAAAATTAAAAGGCACTTAAAAGTGAATAACGCAAACTTAAATCTAACTAAGGCAAACTTAAAACGCAACTAAAACTAAAACTTAAACTAAGGCAAAACTAAATTAAATCTAAGGCAATTAAACTTAAAGTGCGACTAAGTAAAAAGGCGGGAAAAAATAAAACTTGAAAATAAAAAGGCAAAAAACTAAAAACTAAAATTGAAAACACAGAACCTGAAAATTACCTCTATTCGGAATATATTCCTATGCGGAATATGATCCCTACTCGGAATATCCTGCCTATTCGGGATAAAGACCCCTATGCGGAATGCTGTCACCTTTCCGGATAAAGTCCCTATGCGGAATAACAGTCTACTCGGAATAATAGCCTTACCCAGAATAATCTTGCTCTATTCGGAATAGTCAGCCTATTCGGAATAAAGTCCCCTATGCGGAATGCTGTCACCTATCCGGAATAAGTTCTCTATGCGGAATTAACCTTCTATGCGGAATATCAGACTATGCGGAATAACCTATTCGGAATAAAAGGTCTGCGCGGAATAACTTGCTATTCGGAATGTTGAAAATTCCGAATAAGCCTCGCTGAAAAACCCTTATTCGGAATATACTGACTATACTGAGTAATCTTGGGAAAGATCAGTAACAGAGATCCGAAGAACAAGGAAATGGAAAACAAACGCGGATCTAATAAAAACTAAAACGAATCAACCAAAAGATTAAATCGCACAAGTAACAAATCAAGTATAAATCATAAACAAGCAATCTCAAACAATCAAACTCACAAAACTAATCAAAATAATCAAATCAACTTAAATAAAGCACAAAAATCAAGAACTTGAACATAAACAAATCAACATAAAGATTAAAGAAAGGTAGAATGAGATTAACAAGATTAACAAGTAACAAATCAAGTATAAATCATAAACAAGCAATCTCAAACAATCAAACTCACAAAACTAATCAAAATAATCAAATCAACTTAAATAAAGCACAAAAATCAAGAACTTGAACATAAACAAATCAACATAAAGATTAAAGAAAGGTAGAATGAGATTAACAAGATAAAGATAAAGATTAACAAGAATTAAAAGAAAAACTTACTTGAAATTAAATGATAATTAAGGTGCAAGACAAGGTAATTAAATGGACAAGTATTTAAATGACAAGGTAATTAAAATTGGAAGAACTAATTGTCACTATTAGCCAACAAAATGAAAGCAATTAAGATCTAATCTATATATAGGGGAGGATTAGGAAGCTTCCTCCCCTCCTTCATTTCTTCTTAATTGCGTCATTAGGTCCTTAAGCCTTTAATCTTCATTAATTGCACCATTAGTCCTTTTTCCTTCTAACCTTCTTTAAACTTGGACTCTAATGACTTGTGGCTCGGGATTTCTTTTGAACTCGTCTTTTAATTCTACAATAAAATAGACTTGAGTTCCTCGGCTTTTAGTAAACTTCCGTCTTTTAACTTTTTCTTCGATAAATCTTCAGAATTGGTCTTAGACTTCCGTTCTTTTTGCACTCTTGACTTCTTGACTTCGTCTTTTCATCTTTTTCTTCAATAAAAGCCCGTAAATGTCCGTGTTTTCTCCACTTTTCACAATTTCGTCCTAAATCACAACAAAAACACAAACCACGCATAACTCCGACATAAAAGACATAAAATACACGTTTGGCTCGGTTATTATTGTAATTAAGTGGTAAAAAAGGATGGGTGTTTACACACCTATCAAATCCCCTACACTTGACCATTGCAATGTCCTCATGCAATGCATTAGTTACAAAGCGCGTTTACATTTTTCATCATAATCAATCCACATTGGCCTTTATTAAAGAGGTAGAAAATTAAAAGCATTCAAAATAAAGAAATCAAAAGCATACCTTGGGTTTTGGAAATGTTATGAATAATCATCATCCTCAAGTTTTCACTTTCTCCAAACCAAGCTTAAAAACGAGATCATTATTATTATAAGTTAGTAAACTATCACGAACTCATGTGGGCCAATTACTCACTTAGACTCCCTTATTCCTAGGTGTATCTCTTATATTTTACTATTGTCTTGAATGATCAAGAGGATGCATTTTTGACTTATTTCGATAGTTATTAAGTCTGAAAATAAAGTGAACGATTTAATCAATAGTTAGCTAAAGGACAAAATCTTTTAAAACTGCTTCTCGGGACCTCATAAAGTTCATATCTTGGCATAACTCGCTTCGCGATTTGAGACCTTTATTGGACCGATATTTGGCAGCGACTTCATACTTCAAACCTTGAGAGACGTTCATGAAATTATGGTCTTCTCTTCATAATGGAATTTCTTCACTTGAAGTTTGAGAGATTCATACTTGGACCACGACTTCTTCATTTTTCTCCAATATTTATTTTGGACTTTGATATACAACGATCCGCCTCCTTTTATGACTTGGATCTATTTATCCTCATACCTTGTTAGGGTCTTTTCGGATACACTTCTCCATGACCTTTGGGGAGTATTTGCTTTTCGCCGTGTGTCTCGATCCTTCATATTGATTTTCGATAAATGATTCTTCACATCACTTTGGATCTTTAGCAACAAAATATAGCCCTCATGCCTTGTTAGGGCCTTTTCGGACTCGCCAATCTTCGCATCCCGCTTCAATAAGTTATGCCTTGGCTATGAACTCTAATCCATACCGAGCAACTTTTAAACGATCTTGGGCTAGAAGCTAAGTAACTTTTCAAATCGTACAACCTTATTTATTAGCAGATAAATTATTAGCAAGCGATGGGAGAATAGGCTCATAATTAACTCACATAAATTCACGAAATAATACCGAACTTATAATTGACTCTATCATCTCTCGTTCTCCACAGTTTAAAATCTCAAGTAATGAGACTCGTGGATGCTTAGCCTATTAAATCAAAGTTTTGGGTTTTCGAGTCGCCTATAGGATCTTGCAAATTCTTAGACTTCTTCAAGTTTAGAATTCGCGTTTTAAAGTTCCCTTGATAAACGACTCTCTAGGATCAATTATAGGAACTTGCGAAAAGTTCTTGTTCTTAACCCGTGAGAGTTAAGACTTTCACATTTTATAGCTCCCTATATAAAAGCCTAGCAAAACTTGACTTAAACACGTTAAGGATACTAGCTAGAGTAACTTAGATAAGTAAACTCGGGTTGAGTCAAAAGATTCACAACGTTTTGAAAATTAAAACCACTTTATTAAACATTTATTCTAGCAAAGAAAGAAAATAACTATACAAAGGTAAAAACTAATAGGCCAAAATAGATCAAAATTTTTGAAAAATGTCGAAAATTTGATTTTCCGGTTAAAATGAGGACAAATACAAGGAAAAGACCACTTAACTTCGATAGAAGTCCCCCTACACTTAAGATAAACATTGTCCTCAATGTTTAAGCATGTGGGAGTAAACTCCCCTACACTTAGGACATTGTGCACTTTGTTTAAATCTCGCTAAGGAAGAGACAACTAAAGAGATTCCTATTTTAATATTGAGAAAATATAAAATAGTGAATCGAAAAGAGTTTAGGATAGAACCGGGAAGAAGTGAACACGGAATCACGGGTCGTCAAGAATCATCAAGAGTGGATCATTGAAGCTCGAATCCCTGATTAAGAAGAGAGTGGGGGAAAGCAAACCAACGCGTCTCCCCTACACTTATGATAAAGAAAGCTAAAAGATAGATGCATGGGTTGCCTCCCAAGAAGCGCTTGATTTTTGTTAACCGAGTCGTGAGCCAGACTCGACCTTGATTATCAACGGAAGAAGCATGAAACATATCCACCAGGATCGAAGACATAGTTTTCGTCCATCAAATAGCACAAGCTTAAGGCGAACAAGGCAAGCCAAAGAAGAGTAGGCAAGGTTCCCTTAAGCAGCGATGGAGCACGGTGAAAGCAAGGGTGAAGTGCAAGCATGTCTTCAAAATTTCCAAAGATTTGTCCTTTTATTTCATCAGGTGGATACTGAGATGGCTTAAAAATTTCAATACCGGGGTCGAACACCTTTTCCTTTAAGGGAAAATAGCACTCAGGCTCAGCAGAGTGTGAAGAAGATCCGCGAAGAAGCACAACCTCGTCCTCAGAAGGGGGACAAAGAGGTGTTAACTCATACGTGCTGCGGATTTCGGTGTCGACCGGTTTCTTCTCCTTTGAAAGAATGTTCTTCAAATCCAAAGTAGGATTAATAAGTGTGAAAACACTTATCCTTTTACCACTAAAATCAAGGAAAAACAAGACCTAATCATGTGTTTATTATCATAAATATCGGAATTACGCGTGGTTTTGTGTTTTGTGTGTTAAATAGGTACAAATGATCAAAAGAAGAGAAAACACGGGATTTTACGGTCAAAAATTGAAGAAAAGTCCAAGAAAAGACGAAGACAAAGTCAAAAGACCAATATGTGCCCAAGTTCACTAAAACCGTCAAAACCGACACAACTTTGAAGAAAAGATCAACAAAGCCGAAAATCGTGCTCGTTCTTAGTGGATTAAATATCATTTGAGATTAATGGGCCTTGTGGGTCCCACATTTGCTTAATGGGCCCACAAGCCCATATTGCTAAAAAGAATAGGACGGATTGAAAAGAATTACCAATTGGGCCACCAAGCCCATTACACAAATATTTTGGGACGGATCAAGTATAAACAGTTGGTTACTTTGGCTTTGCAAAAATGAGCCAAAAGCCCAATCAATTAACAACATGGTCGGTTAACAAATGGTCAAATATCCTTTCTCCAGTCAACACCCCAACGTCTATATTGAATGTGTTATTTACTCCTCACATTCATTGGTCAACCCCTTCCCCATTTTATCTCACTTTTCGTTTTATCCCAAACCCACCACACACACTTTTTATTAAAACAAAAACCACCTACCCTCCTCCCACGTGTAGTCGTGTACACACCCAATCTCCATTTTTCCCAAAGCCCAAAATAATATAAAAACCGTCTATTTACCCACCCCACTTTCCCATATTCTCGATACAACCGAGAGATAATAATTCCCACTTTCTTCTTCTCTCCTCTCAAAAGTAAAACACAGCCACCAATTTTACCCCTAACCCTAAAAATAACCATCACAAATTTAGGCCTTTTTGATATGAAGGCGCGTGAAGCACACACTCTCTAATTAATTCCCCCTTTTATCGGAGATTGAAGATGGGAGGAGATTCGTGACGTGGCCCCATTCTACCATTTGATTGGTTGTGACAACTCATCACACTCAAATCCTCCAATCACATTATTCCACGCTGGCAATCCATGACTCAAGAGTGATTACAACCATTAGATCAAGAAAGAAGAAAGAGAAAATTGGAAGAACGGTCGAGATTTCAAGCCGTAGGCTCCAAGAAAAAATAGTTTGAGGGTTTCTCTATAAAACCCCTTCACTTGTAATTCAACATCAAGCTTTTTCTTTATTTTTTTAATTTTCAGTTTTATTTAATTAGGAGTAGGATTAGATTAGATTTAATTTTTGCAAATTAGATTAGGTTTATACTGTATTTCTTTAATTCCAGCAATGTAATTTTTATGATTAATGAAAAGTTTTTAATTTGTGCATCTTCTCAATTTTCGGTTAAAATTTAATTGAATCTTTAATCTCTTTTTTTTCCACTGTTCGTGTTTTAAATTGTCTCAATTAATGTTGGCTACTGTTTGTTCGTATTATTAAAAAAAAGAAATAAAAAAAAATAATAAAAAATATAAAAAAGAAAGAAATAAAGGAAAGTGAGTAATATGTTTTCCCCTACTGGGAAAATATAAAAAGAAGGCTACTGTTTGTTTGGATCTGATTGAGTATTGAGAACTTCGTTGGTTCGAGATGAAGTTGTTGATGTTGTTGACGGTGGTGTTGTTTGGTTCGGTTTTCGATAAGACGGCTCAGCGCTCAGTCTTCATCCCAACGGATTCTTCACAAGGTGCTTAATCTCTACTTTTAATTTCTTATTAAAGTTTTTCATTTATTAGTTGTTATTCTACTTATTGCGTTGGTTTACTAGTTACTATTTTTAGTTCTTGTTTGCTTTAGAATCTGCTAGTTTAGATTTATTTAATTTTGTTCTATTTTGTTCTATTGTTTAAATTTTGGCTTAATTCGGTATCTGCTTATGTAATTGTTTGATTAAGTTTGATTTATTGTTTGGTTAAATATGCTTTTGGTTTGTTTATGTTTTTATATGTCTGCTTAAGTTTTATATTTGTTTAGATTTGCTTATTAAGTTTTAGATTATTTTGATTCTCATGCTTAGTTGGTTTAGATAAGGTAGCTTATTCGTCTAGCTTATTTAGTTTATTTGCCTTGTTATAGCTTATTATTTAGTTTATATGCTTATTTTCCTTATTTCAATTCAAATTTCTTATAGTTTTAAGTTATTAGCTTACTGCTTATTTAATTCGGTTATTAGTGCTTATTTGGTTTTGGTAGTTGCTGAATTTGCTGAACTTAATAGATACATCTGATCTGTTGGTAAAAATTCCAAGTAAAATAAATATAGTAGCAAAAATAGGGGTCTGCTGGGGATCGAACCAGTGACCTCTCGTTTACCAGCCATATGCCCCAACCACTTGTGCTAGCTTTCTTTTTGTGTTTTATTTCGCAACATTAGATTAATATAGGTTAATTTCATCTGTCAGATTTTAATTAAATAGGTTAATTAGTTTTTTTTAGTTTATTAAAAATTTATTTAAGAATTTAAATAGTATTTTGTTTTAATTCAGTTTTTATAAAAAGATAAAAAAAATAGAAAAATAATATTTAATTTAATTTAAATTTACTTTTATTTAAAATAGTTTTATTTTAAGTTTTAGATTTAGCTTTAAAATTTAGTTTCATAAAATTAAGTTTTGTTTTTAATAGTTTTCATTTCAAAAGTTTTTTAAAAGTTTTCATTTAATTAGATTTAAAATTTTAGATAGTTTTTAATTAAAGTTTATATAGTTAAAATAGATTTCAATCAAAGTCTTTAGATTAATTAGATTTAAATTTTAAAAGCTTTACTTTAAATAGTTTTTTTAGATTTAATTCTTAAAATACGAAAATAGATTTTACCAAAAACAAATCAAGTCGTTACGATAATTGCTAATCAATTCGGGTGAGTCGAGGAACGATAATAAGAAATATAAAAAAGGGTAACAAAATCTCTTCTTTCAAAATGGCGCCGCTGCCGCTTCGCTCGTACGATTGACGATTTTTCGTGAAGACGTTTGGATTTTGGGATCCGTTCTCTTTGAACGTTACGTTTCTTGCACAAAAAATCAAAAATACAAAAAAATCAAAAACATAAAATTACAAAAAAATTAAAAAAAATCACAAAAGCAATTTCTTTCCTAAGAATTGCACCAAAAAAAAATTAAAAAATCCAAAAGTAATACTTTTTCCTAAAAGTATTACACCAAAAATATTACGTATTAGTGTTAATTCTTAGTTCGATTTCTTTCGATTTTTCTTGTATATATATTTTTTCTAAAAAAATACAAAAAATATTCTTCTTTATCCTCTATTGTGTTTAATTCTTTTTCTCAACCCCTCTTATTTTTAATTCTTCATGGATTCATCTTGCGTTCGGTGTGGGAGACCATGGCATGGTTTTCAAACATGTCAATGGTGTATTTGTGAGCGGTGTGGTTTTGATATCGACAATACACAATTTGGATTTTGTCCATTTTGCAATTCAACGAATTCGTACTTCTCCTCTTACAATACTTTCTCCCCCCCCCCCCTCCCGTCTATGACAATCCCTATCCGCAACATGAACCGGGTTTTTCTCAATACCCGTGTTGCAATCATTGTGGGGGCCCTCACGATACTTCTTATTGTCAACCGATGAATTATGAGCCACATTCGTGCTATAATTCCGGTTTTCAAAATTTTGAACCCCCACATCCCACCATAAATCATCAATCCTCTCAGAGAATTCAACAAATCAATGCTTTGAATGACGAAAGAAAAGCCCTTCTTTGGGAACTTCATGACGGCTTAATTCGACTGACCGAGACATTGGAAGAGCAACAACGACAACGACAAGAGCAAGTATCTAATCTTAGTGATTACACTCCGCCTCTTGCGCGTTCTTTCTATTATGATGATGATGACGATGAGAATACTATTTCATGGAATGATCTTTGTGCTCAATGTCCTAGTGCAATTGTAATTCCTTCTCTCGACATGCCGGCTCTCGAGCCTAAGGATTCTACCACTCCTATTCTCGATTCTTCCACTACGGAGCCCGATGCCTCTCTCATCATGGGGGATGAGGGTCTTATCACTATTCCTTGTGACGAGACTCTTATTCCAATCCAAAGTGAGCCTACGGTTGCTTCTGATAGTGACGATGAGTGTGAATCTCTTTCTAGTGATGACTCATTGCCTCCCACCGACATCTTGGGAAACGATTCTTTGGCTTTCTCTAATCCCATTTTTGATCTCGATGATGATTTTACTTCTAGTGATGACGAGTCACTATCCGATGAAGACGTTCCGAAGGAAAATTTCAAGATTTATTTGAACCCTTTATTTGATTTTGATGACGCCTACATCTCTAGTGACGTGAATCCTCTCTTTGAAGAGGGGATTGAGGACATTGATAGCTCCGACTCTATTGCTATTGATGAGCATCCTTTGTTAGCCATGCCACCTCCCGTCATAGAGGAGGTGGAGAGATTTGACCCTAGTTTCCGTTTGATTCGGTCTGGTGAGGTGACGCGGGTGGTAGATATGTCCTCTGATATTTCTCATATTATGTTGCCACCCCGTCCTACCGCATGCACACCCAAGCAAGTGATGTATCGCTTTTACTCTCCTCATTTCATACCGGGAAATGAGGATGAATGCTTTGACCCGGGAGGTGACATTGACCATTCTTTGATTGATACCTTTACGGCTTTGCCCACCCCACCTCCCGCGGATCATGACCTCACATACTTCTCGTATGTTGAGTGGACTTTTCTCCCTTTTATGACTTATCCTCCTGCCTCTCATTTATTATGTTCCTCCGGGACCGAGGACAAGATTTTTGATCCCGGTATAACATTCGAGGCTTCCCCATGGACCATTTAATTCGGGGTCGAGTCAGGCTCGTGACTCGGTTAACAAAAACAAGCGCTTCTCGGGAGGCAACCCGATTATCTATCTTTTATCTATTTTCACCAATAAGTGTAGGGGGAGCCGTGTAGGTTGTTTGTTTTGTGTGTTGTGATTGTGTAGGTACATGTGCTTTGATGATCCACTTTTGGTACTTTTGACGAGACCCGTGTTCCCGTGTTACCCATGTACCCGGTTCCTTCGATAAGTTTTTGCTATTGTGATTCTATCTTAAAACGAATTAATGTAATCACTTTAGTTGTCCTTTCCTTAGCTCGATTTAAACAACGCACTCAATGTCCTAAGTGTAGGGGAGTTTATTCTCCCACATGCTTAAACATTGAGGACAATGTTTATCTTAAGTGTAGGGGGATTTCTATCGAAATTTTAGTGGCCTTTTCCATGAATTTGACCCCATTTTTCGGAAAATTTAAAAATTTTCAACGTTTTTCAAATTTTTGATCTATTTTGGCCTTGTAGTATTTTTCTTTTATTTTCTTTTCTTTGCATCATATTTATATTTTCTAGAATAAAATAAATAAATGAATAATATGGTTTTAATAAGTTTAGATATCTTTGATATATTAGGCCCGTCGTGAATATTTTGACTCAACCCGAGTTTACTTATCTAAGTTTACTCTAGCTAGTATCCTTAACCATATGGACCTTAATTGGTTTATTAGGCTAAGCATCCACGAGTCTCATTCCTTGAGATTTTAAATTGTGGAGAACGAGAGATGATAGAGTTCATTATAAGTTCGGTATTCTTTCATTAACTTATGTGAGTTAGTTATGAGCTTTTTTCTCCCATCACTTGTTAATGAATATATTTGCAATAAATAAGGTTGTACGATTTAAAAGGTTACTTAGCTTCTAGCACAAGATCGTTTAAAAGTTGCTCGGTATTAATTAGAGTTCATAGCCAAGGCATAACTTATTGAAGCGGGACGCGAATATTGGCTTATCCAAAAAGGCCCTAACAAGGCATGAGGATACCCGAGTCCAAAAAGGCCCTAACAAGGCATGAGGATTCACTTTTTGCTAAAGATCCTAAGATGATGTGAAGATCATTAATCCAAATCAATATGAAGGATCAAGACACACGACGAGAAGCAATTACTCCCCTAAAGATCATGGAGAAGTCTATCCAAAAAGACCCTAACAAGGTATGAGGATAAATAGATCCAAGTCCGAAAAGGAGGCGGATCGTTGTATATCAAAATCCTAAATAAAGAAGAGGATAAATGAAGAAGTCGTAGTCAACGTTTGAAGCATCTTTCACTCCTAATGAAGATGTATACCAAAATGAAGAGAAGACCATAATTTCAAGATCGTCTCTCAAGATTTGAAGTTTGAAGTACAAGCCAAATATCGGTCCGAGAAAGGTCTCAAATCGTGAAACGAGTTATGCCAAGATATGAACTTTATGAGGTTTCGAGAAGCCGTTTTAAAAGATTTTGTCCTTTAGCTAACTATTGATTAAATTGTCCCACTTTATTTTCGGCCTTAATAAATTATCGAAATAAGTCAAAAATGCATCCTCGTGATCATTCAAGACAAAAATAAAATACAAGAGATACACCATAGGAATAAGGGGGTCTAAGTGATTAACTAAACCACATGAGCAAGCGTTTGTTGTGCTAACTTGTAATAACAATGATCTCGTTTTTATGCTTGGTATGGGGAACGTGAAACTTGAGGGTGATTTATATTCGTGACACCAAAGCCCTAATCTACGTCTTAGATTTCTTTACAAGTTTCTTCCATCTAATAATTTTCAAGTTAATAAATTGTTATCACTTTTGTTTCCTTTAGAGTTTTTATCTTTCCGTAGTAGTAGTAATAATTAATAAAGGCCAAAATGGATTAACTATGAGGAAAATGTAACTTTATGCTTTGAAATTATGCATTGCATGGGGTCATTGCAATGGTCAAGTGTAGGGGATTTAATAAGTGTGAAAACACTTATCCTTTTACCACTAAAATCAAGGAAAAACAAGACCTAATCATGTGTTTATTATCATAAATGTCGGAATTACGCGTGGTTTTGTGTTTTGTGTGTTAAATAGGTACAAATGATCAAAAGAAGAGAAAACACGGGATTTTACGGTCAAAAATTGAAGAAAAGTCCAAGAAAAGACGTAGACAAAGTCAAAAGACCAATATGTGCCCAAGTTCACTAAAACCGTCAAAACCGACACAACTTTGAAGAAAAGATCAACAAAGCCGAAAATCGTGCTCGTTCTTAGTGGATTAAATATCATTTGAGATTAATGGGCCTTGTGGGTCCCACATTTGCTTAATGGGCCCACAAGCCCATATTGCTAAAAAGAATAGGACGGATTGAAAAGAATTACCAATTGGGCCACCAAGCCCATTACACAAATATTTTGGGACGGATCAAGTATAAACAGTTGGTTACTTTTGCTTTGCAAAAATGAGCCAAAAGCCCAATCAATTAACAACATGGTCGGTTAACAAATGGTCAAATATCCTTTCTCCAGTCAACACCCCAACGTCTATATTGAATGTGTTATTTACTCCTCACATTCATTGGTCAACCCCTTCCCCATTTTATCTCACTTTTCGTTTTATCCCAAACCCACCACACACACTTTTTATTAAAACAAAAACCACCTACCCTCCTCCCACGTGTAGTCGTGTACACACCCAATCTCCATTTTTCCCAAAGCCCAAAATAATATAAAAACCGTCTATTTACCCACCCCACTTTCCCATATCCTCGATACAACCGAGAGATAATAATTCCCACTTTCTTCTTCTCTCCTCTCAAAAGTAAAACACAGCCACCAATTTTACCCCTAACCCTAAAAATAACCATCACAAATTTAGGCCTTTTTGATATGAAGGCGCGTGAAGCACACACTCTCTAATTAATTCCCCCTTTTATCGGAGATTGAAGATGGGAGGAGATTCGTGACGTGGCCCCATTCTACCATTTGATTGGTTGTGACAACTCATCACACTCAAATCCTCCAATCACATTATTCCACGCTGGCAATCCATGACTCAAGAGTGATTACAACCATTAGATCAAGAAAGAAGAAAGAGAAAATTGGAAGAACGGTCGAGATTTCAAGCCGTAGGCTCCAAGAAAAAATAGTTTGAGGGTTTCTCTATAAAACCCCTTCACTTGTAATTCAACATCAAGCTTTTTCTTTATTTTTTTAATTTTCAGTTTTATTTAATTAGGAGTAGGATTAGATTAGATTTAATTTTTGCAAATTAGATTAGGTTTACATTGTATTTCTTTAATTCCAGCAATGTAATTTTTATGATTAATGAAAAGTTTTTAATTTGTGCATCTTCTTAATTTTCGGTTAAAATTTAATTGAATCTTTAATCTCTTTTTTTCCACTGTTCGTGTTTTAAATTGTCTCAATTAATGTTGGCTACTGTTTGTTCGTATTATTAAAAAAAAGAAATTAAAAAAAAAATAAAAAAATAAAAAAGAAAGAAATAAAGGAAAGTGAGTAATATGTTTTCCCCTACTGGGAAAATATAAAAAGAAGGCTACTGTTTGTTTGGATCTGATTGAGTATTGAGAACTTCGTTGGTTCGAGATGAAGTTGTTGATGTTGTTGACGGTGGTGTTGTTTGGTTCGGTTTTCGATAAGACGGCTCAGCGCTCAGTCTTCATCCCAACGGATTCTTCACAAGGTGCTTAATCTCTACTTTTAATTTCTTATTAAAGTTTTTCATTTATTAGTTGTTATTCTACTTATTGCGTTGGTTTACTAGTTACTATTTTTAGTTCTTGTTTGCTTTAGAATCTGCTAGTTTAGATTTGTTTAATTTTGTTCTATTTTGTTCTATTGTTTAAATTTTGGCTTAATTCGGTATCTGCTTATGTAATTGTTTGATTAAGTTTGATTTATTGTTTGGTTAAATATGCTTTTGGTTTGTTTATGTTTTTATATGTCTGCTTAAGTTTTATATTTGTTTAGATTTGCTTATTAAGTTTTAGATTATTTTGATTCTCATGCTTAGTTGGTTTAGATAAGGTAGCTTATTCGTCTAGCTTATTTAGTTTATTTGCCTTGTTATAGCTTATTATTTAGTTTATATGCTTATTTTCCTTATTTCAATTCAAATTTCTTATAGTTTTAAGTTATTAGCTTACTGCTTATTTAATTCGGTTATTAGTGCTTATTTGGTTTTGGTAGTTGCTGAATTTGCTGAACTTAATAGATACATCTGATCTGTTGGTAAAAATTCCAAGTAAAATAAATATAGTAGCAAAAATAGGGGTCTGCTGGGGATCGAACCAGTGACCTCTCGTTTACCAGCCATATGCCCCAACCACTTGTGCTAGCTTTCTTTTTGTGTTTTATTTCGCAACATTAGATTAATATAGGTTAATTTCATCTGTCAGATTTTAATTAAATAGGTTAATTAGTTTTTTTTAGTTTATTAAAAATTTATTTAAGAATTTAAATAGTATTTTGTTTTAATTCAGTTTTTATAAAAAGATAAAAAAATAGAAAAATAATATTTAATTTAATTTAAATTTACTTTTATTTAAAATAGTTTTATTTTAAGTTTTAGATTTAGCTTTAAAATTTAGTTTCATAAAATTAAGTTTTGTTTTTAATAGTTTTCATTTCAAAAGTTTTTTAAAAGTTTTCATTTAATTAGATTTAAAATTTTAGATAGTTTTTAATTAAAGTTTATATAGTTAAAATAGATTTCAATCAAAGTCTTTAGATTAATTAGATTTAAATTTTAAAAGCTTTACTTTAAATAGTTTTTTTAGATTTAGTTCTTAAAATACGAAAATAGATTTTACCAAAAACAAATCAAGTCGTTACGATAATTGCTAATCAATTCGGGTGAGTCGAGGAACGATAATAAGAAATATAAAAAAGGGTAACAAAATCTCTTCTTTCAAGGATCAAGACGATAATCTTCAAAATCATAAGGAGGAGCATCACTCTCATGAGGGAAGTAAGTGTTGAGAAATTCAGAGAAGTCTTCCTCAAATGAGTAATCGTCCAAAGTAGGATCGAGTGATGGTGGAGGATCTTCAGCATGTGAAGAATCGCTCGAAAGAGTATCAGCCTCATCAAAATCATCGAAAGTAGGAATCTCGGGATACTCGGAAGTACAATCATCAAAATCATCCGAATCTGAGCTAGAATCATCATCATCATAAGCATCAAAGACCGGTGGAGAATCATAAATGGGAGAAGGTTCCAAATTGGAGCGAGAATCATCCACATCATCTTGAAAAAGTGGATTATCAATGGAAGAATGGAATAGAGGATTATTGTAGACAACAAAATCATCGAGCACATTAATCATATTCACTGATTCTCGTCCATAGTATTTGCCTGTAAGCTTCCCCATTTTGAAAATTTGTGAATCATCCCCGACTCGTAAGATTAACTCACCTTCGGCCACATCCACTAAAGCTCGTCCGGTTCTCAAGAATGGCCGACCAAGTATTAAAGGAATACGAGGGTCCATTTCATAATCAACTACGATAAAATCGACCGGGAAAGTACATGTGCCAACTTTGATGAACACATCTTCGGCTATACCAACGGGGTAAGCGAGAGAGCGATTTGCAAGTTCGAGAGTCATCTTCGTTGGAGTGAGGTCGGGCAATGATAGTGTTTTCCAAACACTCAATGGCATCAAATTAATACTGGCCCCGAGATCAGCAAGGGCAGTAAATTCTTCAGTTTTGTTGAACCCGCAAGGAAACACAAAACGACCGGGATCTCCAAGCTTTTCCGGAAGTTCTTTAAGAATAACTGCAGAGCAGTTTTCATTTAAGCGTGTGTTGGCGAGTTCAATCAGCTGCTCCTTCTTGCTAAGCAATTCCTTGAATGCTTTGACAAATTTCGGCATGTGTACAAGTGCTTCAACAAGGCTAATGTTGATGTTCATTTGAGAAAGCATCTTCACATATTTCAACACTTGGCAGTCATTCTTGGTTAGCTCGTTGGTCTTGCCTAAGCGAGAAGGGCATGGGATGTTGGGTTTATAGGTGGAAGGTGAAGGTGTAGTAGGTAAAGGTTGAGATGTTGAAGGGTCCTTCCTAGGAACATCGTCATGACGAGGCGGAGACGGTAATGGTGCACTAATACTAGGTGTAGGAGGAGTAGGGATACATGGTGGTGGAGGAGGTGTAGATGATGGGAGTGGATTGGTGGTCCTATGATGGTAACTCCACTACGAGTAGTAATAGCACTCACATTAGCTCGCGGATTGGTGACGGTGTTTGAAGGTAGAGAACTTGAAGTAGAAGGTTGAGTGGAGGGCAAGAAACTAGCCAACATATTCTTTAATTCATTCGTTTTGGTGCTGAAGGAGGATTGAATATTATCGCGAACCTCGGTTCTAATGTCATTTCCTTGCTTCGTGATATCTCCTTTCAAATTGATAATTTGGCTCTGCAGATTCTTGATTTGCTCACCTTGGGTTCTCATTATGGCTTCAACATCGGGGTTAATGGTTGGGGTTTGTTGGGCGGGTTGGTGATAAGGATTAGAAGCTCTTGGTGGGATTTGGTTGCTTCTATTGTAGTTGTTGGCGGGGTTTTGGTTTTGAGGAGAAAAACCGGGTGAAAGGTAGTTATTGGAACGGTAACTCAGCAGATTTCTATCCCCTTGAGGTCGAGCTTGGTAATTTTTTGGTGAATAATTACCATAAGCTGCATACACATTTTCCGGATTTCCTTGTGTAGAAGGACAATCGGTGTATGAGTGAGGACCGCCGCATGTTTCACAAGGATTAGCAACCGCTTTAACTTGTTGTTGTTGTTGGTTTGAAGCGAGAAGCGTAATACTTTTGCTCATTTCGGTCATCATGCGGGTGAGTTCGGTCATCTCAGGGTTTGCTAAGGTGGAAGAAACATTGACTCTCGGGTTGTTCCTTGAAGAAGCAGAGGAATCCCAGTTTTTGTGGTGAGTAGTCATGTTCTCAATTAACTCTCTACACTCCTCGGGTCTTTTTTTCATGAATGTGCCACCGGCGGCTGCATTAATCGTATCACGATCTCGAAAAGTCAAACCGTTGTAAAAAGTATCTATTAAGGTCACAGGGAGCATGTTGTGGTTTGGACAACGATCAATCAAGACATTATATCTTTCCCAAGCATCAAAAAGAGATTCATCGGGATCTTGCATGAAACCGCTGATTTGATTGCGAAGGCTTGTGACCATGGATGGTGGAAAGTAGCGCGACAAAAAGCGTTGAGTCATGTCATCCCAAGTGTGAATAGAATTCTTCGGGAGACGATCAAACCATTTCTCGGCATGATGTGATAAAGTATGTGGAAAGAGTTGTAGGCGAAGAACATCCATTGTGGCACCAGGCAACTTCATGCTTTGGGTGATTGTAATGAACTTGTCGAGGTGTTTGTTGGCATCATCATCAGGCATTCCTCTAAAAGGATTTGTTTGCACTTGCTGAATCATGTGGTGCTTCAACGAAAACTCAGGAGCGTTGATTTGCATCGGCGCAATCGGTCCTCCTCGTCCAAACATGGTAGGTTGACAAAGTTCCTCCATGGTCCGAAGATCGGGCTGTGGAAGAACATTGTTGTTATTATTGTTGAGGTGCGGTGGAATATTGTTGTTGACACATGACATAGCTAAATCTTCTTGAGTCTCGGGCTCTTGATAATTAGAAGATCTAGTACGCATACACCTGAAAATGCAAAAGAAAAAGAAACCAAACACAAAGACAATATATATACACAATATAAAAAAAATCTTTTTGGATTTTTGAAATTTTTAATTTTTGTGGATTTTTAACAATTTTTAATTTTTATGATTTTTTGAATTTTTTAAGCAAGAAAAATAACGCTCACAAGTGAACGGATCCCAAAAAGCAACGCGTCTCTCACAGAAAACCGTTAATCTTTACGAAAAGAGCCGGCAGCGGCGCCATTTAATAACTAGGCTTTTGCCTAATTAAAAATATTATCGTTCTAGTGGTCTAATCGAATTGATCTAGGTTTCATATGTGCGACTCAGTTGTCTTTGGTGAAACAAAAGTGTGTCGTTGTAGTATATTAAAATGTGCAAAACAATTAAAATAAATGACTTAAAAGTAAAAGTGCAGTAATGTAAATCTAAATCTAATTTAAAGTAAGGGCAAGTATTTAAAAGCGAGACTAAAATTAAAAGGCACTTAAAAGTGAATAACGCAAACTTAAATCTAACTAAGGCAAACTTAAAACGCAACTAAAACTAAAACTTAAACTAAGGCAAAACTAAATTAAATCTAAGGCAATTAAACTTAAAGTGCGACTAAGTAAAAAGGCGGGAAAAAATAAAACTTGAAAATAAAAAGGCAAAAAACTAAAAACTAAAATTGAAAACACAGAACCTGAAAATTACCTCTATTCGGAATATATTCCTATGCGGAATAAATTCCTCAATGCGGAATATGATCCCTACTCGGAATATCCTGCCTATTCGGAATAAAGACCCCTATGCGGAATGCTGTCACCTTTTCGGATAAAGTCCCTATGCGGAATAACAGTCTACTCGGAATAATAGCCTTACCCGGAATAATCTTGCTCAATTCGGAATAGTCAGCCTATTCGGAATAAAGTCCCCTATGCGGAATGCTGTCACCTATCCGGAATAAGTTCTCTATGCGGAATAAACCTTCTATGCGAAATATCAGACTATGCGGAATAACCTATTCGGAATAAAAGGTCTGCGCGGAATAACTTGCTATTCGGAATGTTGAAAATTCCGAATAAGCCTCGCTGAAAAACCCTTATTCGGAATATACTGACTATACTGAGTAATCTTGGGAAAGATCAGTAACAGAGATCCGAAGAACAAGGAAATGGAAAACAAACGCGGATCTAATAAAAACTAAAACGAATCAACCAAAAGATTAAATCGCACAAGTAACAAATCAAGTATAAATCATAAACAAGCAATCTCAAACAATCAAACTCACAAAACTAATCAAAATAATCAAATCAACTTAAATAAAGCACAAAAATCAAGAACAAGAACATAAACAAATCAACATAAAGATTAAAGAAAGGTAGAATGAGATTAACAAGATAAAGATAAAGATTAACAAGAATTAAAAGAAAAACTTACTTGAAATTAAATGATAATTAAGGTGCAAGACAAGGTAATTAAATGGACAAGTATTTAAATGACAAGGTAATTAAAAGTGGAAGAACTAATTGTCACTATTAGCCAACAAAATGAAAGCAATTAAGATCTAATCTATATATAGGGGAGGATTAGGAAGCTTCCTCCCCTCCTTCATTTCGTCTTAATTGTGTCATTAGGTCCTTAAGCCTTTAATCTTCATTAATTGCACCATTAGTCCTTTTTCCTTCTAATCTTCTTTAAACTTGGACTCTAATGACTTGTGGCTCGGGATTTCTTTTGAACTCGTCTTTTAATTCTACAATAAAATAGACTTGAGTTCCTCGTCTTTTAGTAAACTTCCGTCTTTTAACTTTTTCTTCGATAAATCTTCAGAATTGGTCTTGGACTTCCGTTCTTTTTGCACTCTTGACTTCTTGACTTCGTCTTTTCATCTTTTTCTTCAATAAAAGCCCGTAAATGTCCGTGTTTTCTCCACTTTTCACAATTTCGTCCTAAATCACAACAAAAACACAAACCACGCATAATTCCGACATAAAAGACATAAAATACACGTTTTGGCTCGGTTATTATTGTAATTAAGTGGTAAAAAAGGATGGGTGTTTACACACCTATCAGTGGTGTGGACGACCATGGTTCGGTTCAAAAATAAAATTTGACATGATTTGTTTGATTAGGACATATTACACAATCATGAAAAAAAATTATGCATGTAAACATGAAGAATTTATGCATGAAAACAGTGTATGGATGCATGATAATGAAATGAAATGGGTTTGGGTGAACGCCTATGGGTCGGTTCACCTAAACAAAATGACATGGCGAGGATGAACGCCTATAGGTCGGTTCATCAAAACAAAATGATTCGATTAAAAACACATGCGACTAAATATGGTCAGTCCTGTACCAACCATTATTTAATCAAAATACCTACAACAATAATACATGAAATAAATGAGTGAAAATCAGCTGTCAAATCTTATCAGAAAAAAATTATGTGACCAATTATGAACTACTGGGGTTCAGTCCACATTAGCCACAGTTCACAAGGAACATCATGCATGAAACAATGACACGTAACTAAGTATGGATGACAGTTGTCCATCCATATTAGTAAAACAACACCGATGAAAACATCATGGTTAAAACAACAAGGTGTTGAAAACATCAATACGTGGAATAACAAGCGTTGACTTAAGAAGTTTTTGGTGACTACCCACTAGTCACAGGTCGAGTTTTAGAGCCTACAGGTCGACACCTTGGATCTGACACCATAATTGTAACACCCCACTTTGATAAGTGGACCGTTACGTGTATTTATGGCGTGTCATCAAAGCATGCAAGGTAATATGTACTAAAACATACATGACCATAGGGAAAACTAGAATCAAACATCGGTTCCCAAACATAAGCCCAAAACATAAATAAAGTAAATGAACCAGGAGGACAAGACAAGTGTCCAAACAAGCATAAGTATATGAATACAAAAAGGAGAAGAAGTTTAAGGCAGCTTCCATCCTATGCATGTCCTCCAAATGCTCGAGTCTGTCCATGGGTACCTGCCGTTTTGGAACATGGAAAGGAAAGTAACGGCTGAGCAAATACGCTCAGTGAACGGATATATGACCTATTATGAATGACTGAAAGATAATCAAGACTTAATAGTAGCGGAAATGTATAAATCTTGGAAAACCTGGAACGTGTTCATAAAATTGGTTTTATAGTTTGAAAAGACTTATGCTTTTATATGAAAATTGTATTAATTAGCAAATAGCCTAAATAGGTCATGAGGTTCCATCGTGCATGAATACTTGGAGGGGAGACCTCGTCATGCAATTAGAGGGGTTGCCTCTATTTAAATAGTCTGGGTAGGAGGGATCAACTCCTTGTGAAGGATGCAAGGCACACATCGCATTCACCATGAAAATCCTATAAAAACATGTAACTAGGATGTACCCATACGCCCCACCTGATAATATAATATAATGGCCAAAACTAAAAAGGGACGCCACGAGCAATCACTTCGACGTGGGGAAGTCATAACACTGGTGCCTCTAGTGTTATGGTTATGGTACCTCCATAACTAGGTGACACTGGTCATGCATGTATATGGCTTAGGCAATTATTCTAACATAATTACCAAACATATAAAACAAATACTAGGAAAACAGTTGGCTGCAAACGGGTAATCCTAATAAGGAAAGAATATCCATACTAAAGGAACGGAAAATTTATACCTTGTGTCCAGTGAACGAAGAAAGACGAAAGGATGAAATCCTACTCCGATCTCACTGATGCTACATAAATAGGGGACATGTATAAGTATTCTGTTTACTGAGTACGTAACTAATTATATCATGTCTTAGCTTGTTTTATATGTTCTTGTCTTGTTTTACTGATTTTAATGTTATGCTGTGTTTATCATGTATTATATGTATTTTGGTTAAGTATTAACTTGTATCTTGTATTATTATAATTGTTGTGTAATAATAAGTAACTTTCTAAAAATAGCAGGTTTCCTAAAATAGAAAGTTTCCAAAAATAAAAAGTTTCAAAAAAATAAAAAGTTTCTAAAAATCGAATAGATCAGTTTCTAAAAATAGAAAGTTTCTAAAAATAGAAAGTTTCCAAAAATAGTAAGTTTCCTGAAATAGAAAAGTTTCCATATTTAGAAATAAGCTGGATTAATAAGCTAATAATATAAGCTTAAGTTTACTGGTTAAATATCATAAGTCATATAATTATTTGTATAGTTTATTAATAATATCATGTTAATTAAATAAACTATAGATTATACGATTTAATTAAATATAAACATGATTTAACTAAATTAAAGCATATAAAATACTTAGGTTAAACATGTATTAATATTTATTAATTATAACCTAAGTCTTGTTTATTAATTAATTATATTCCATGTTTTAAATGATTAATCAATACTATAGTCTAATTTAAATGGTAAAAATACTTAGGTTACAACATGTATTATTTCTAATAACTAATATAACCTAAGTCCATGATTAATTAAATTAATTATAATAGCATGGTTAATTAATTTAATTTGCCTTGTAAAAAATATATACTTGTAAAAATAATATAAATTGTAGAAAACGTAACATGTAAAAATGCAAAGTTTGCAAAACTAATCCTGTGAGTGTACCCGTATTTTAATTAGACTAAAACATGAACCGGATCGAACCAAACACACCCTAGCAGTGGCTACCCGGCCTAGTCGGTTGTCACTGCTCAAACTCATTCACCACCGGTTGTAATTGGTAGTTTCCCCTGCTGTCTCGGCTAGCCACTGCACACAACAAGGTTCCCATCGGCAGTAGTTCGGTGGTTACCCCTGCCGTGTTGTGTGTTCCCCCTGTTCGAACCAAACAGCCACAGGCTTAAGCAGGTGGTGTTGTAGCTGCTGCGCCGAGACCCAACAAACTACAAGGCCACCCCGACGTGAGTCGGGGTACTTGTTTCTTGTTGCCGAGACATCAAGACCACACCGAGACCTTGAGGTCTCGGTTGGTGGTGATACAAAGACCACCGAGAGCCCATGGCTCTCGGTTCTTACGTCGGCCAAACAAACCAAACCCAAAACCCATTCCTTTTTATGATTTCATGATTATCTAACATGTTTTTCACTTGTTTTTAATGTTCCATAAACATGTGTTCATGATTCAATAATATAATTAAAAAGAAAAAGGTTTACGAGGTTACCGAATACGTGAATCAATTGAGATTAAGAACGCGAACACGAATACCCAAATATCAATAATCATAATCACCCAACACCCTTGGTGGTGTTCTTGGTAGCCGGCGGCAAAGGATGAGGAAGGAGGGCTAGGGTTTTATTTTTGTAACAATAAAAGTGAATGAAAAAGTATGTGTTTTTCCCTTTTCCAATTTAGTTAAATCAAACTGGGTTGGGCCCTTTTCCCTTCCTTGTCTGTGGCTCTAAGGGCCCACAAGGGAAACCCGTTCAATTTTCATGTCAAAACAAATTACGTGTTCATCGTTAGTATTTCGTGTTAGCTCGTAACTAATTATTCGTTTTATAATAATACTTGTACGTAAACGATATTTATCGTATAATAATAAATATATACGTAGATACATGTTCGTGATTAAATGTTCATGATTTCATGTTCGTGATTATAATTATTATGGTTAATAATTATTGTGTATTAATATGTACTTAATTAATTATCGTGTAATAACACGTACGTAGTTTCTGAATTTACTATTCGTGACACGTGTTCGGGATATAAAAGGAAAGTTCTAATTGGTTCGTATGTTTAATAAGTTTATTGTTCATGGTAAAAGTATACGGGTTTTACAACGATATTTTGTGCTATCCACGTAATCATTAACACCATCTTAGGTTAATTTAGTTTCGGTTGACATTGGGGTGTTTGTTGGTTTAGAATCTTCTAAGCCAAATTTCATAAGCATTTCCTTAATATATTTGGATTGGTTAAAAAGATTCCATCTTCCATTTGTTTTATTTGTAGACCCAAGAAAAAGTTATGTTCGCCCATCATGCTTATTTCAAATTCGTCGTGCATAATTTTGGAAAATTCATCACATAGTTCTTGACATGTAGACCCGAAAACAATGTCATCACGATATATTTGTACAATGATTATGTGTGACCCCTTTTTCTTGGTGAACAACGTGTTGTCTACGAGACCCATTGAGTATTTATGTTCAATTAAAAATGACTTAATTTTATCATACCATGCCTTGAGTGCTTGCTTGAGACCATAAAGAGCCTTTTTGAGTTTGTAAACGTGGTTAGGTTTTTCGAAGTCTTCAAAACCCGGAGGTTGTTATTCGTTTATAAAGTCATTTAGAAAAGCACTTTTAACGTACATTTGATAAAGTTTGAAATCATGAGCACAAGCATAATCTAGCAAAATTCTTATGGACTTAAGCCGAGCAACCGGGGCATAGGTTTCGTCGTAATCTATACATTCTTGTTGATTATATCCTTGAGCGACAAACTAGCCTTGTTTCTCGATACTACACCATTTTCATCTACTTTGTTACGACATACCCATTTTGTCCCAATTACCGTTTGATTTTTAGGTCTTGGTACTAGAAACCATACATCGTTAATGACAAATTGGTTTAATTCTTCTTGCATTGCAAGAACCTAACTTTCATCAATAATGGCTTCGTCAATATTTTTAACTTCGATTTGAGACACGAAACAAAAGAAATTACTTTCATTTTGGACTTGTGATCTTAGTGTTCGTTCATTAATTTTACCAATGACATTATCTAATGAATGTCCCTTGTTACCTTAATGTTTATAGGTTCAATTTTTAATGGTTCATTTCCCTTGTCTTTTACAATATCAACTTGTTGGTTATTAATTTAGCCTTCAACTAGATCATCATCTACCAAAGGTGATGTTCTAGAGGGAAGAGGTCTTTCGTCAAATGTTATGTTCAATGATTCCTCGACACACATAGTTTGTTTGTTAAACACGATGTAAGCTTTGCTATTTTGAGAATATCTAAGAAATACTCCTTCGTACGATTTTGGGTCGAACTTAGTGAGATATTCCTTTGTGTTAAGAATAAAACATTTACTTCCAAATACTTTGAAATATCCAATGGTCGGTTTTCTTCCTTTTAGGATTTCGTATGGAGTTTTGTCTCGTAATGGTCTAACTAAGACTCGATTTAGAATATAAGTAGAGGTGTCGACCGCATGACACCAAAACTTTTGAGGTATGTTAGCTTCATTTAACATGGTTCTACTCATTTCTTGAAGTTTTCTAGTCTTACGTTCAACTACCCCGTTTGATTGGGGTGTTCTCGGAGCCGAAAAGTTATGAGTGATGCCCTTGGCTTCACAAAATACTTCAAATGGCACTTTATTGTCAAACTCCCGACCATGATCCATTCGAATTGATACAATTCGATTTTTGATTTTCTTACTTAAAATTTCAAAATGTCCAAATGCTTCAGTTTTGGTTTTTAAAATTTTTGTCCAAGTGTATCTTGAATAGTCATCTACAATAACCAAATTATAGAGATTTACTCCAAAGCTTTATACCGCGGATGGACCAAACAAATCCATATGAAAAAGTTCTAGACATATTTTACATGCATCACAAAAATGTTGTCCTTATGGCTTGCGTAAGTTCTCCCATTGCACTTATCTGAAACTCACCCTTCATCAATTGTTCAAACTCATCACACCACTCCTTTTTGGTAGAACCGAAGATGATATCATCTACATATACCTGAACAAGAATGATGTCTTTGGCATTCTTCTTAAGAAAAAGTGTTTTGTCAATGGTACCTCTTTTGTAGCCATTCTTCAACAAGAAAGTAGATAGACGCTCATACCAGGTTCTAGGAGCTTGATGAAGACCATAGAGAGCCTTGACAACCTTATAGACCTTCTTAGGATGAAGGGGGGTCACAAAACCTTTAGGCTGAGTGACATATACTTCTTCTTCAATCTTTCTATACAGAAACGCACTCTTGACATCCATTTGAAACACTGTAAAGCATATGTAAGAAGCAAATTCAAAAATAGTCGTATTGCTTCAATTCTGGCAACAGGAGAAAAAACTTCATCATAATCATTTCCTTCAAGCTGAGTGTGCCCCTGGGCTACTAGCCTTGCTTTATTCCTTACCATAATGCCCCGAGCATCTCTCTTGTTTTTTAGAATCTATTTGGTGCCTATGGCTGACTTTACATCAGGCAAATCAACCAAGATCCATACATTCTGAAACAAGAATTGTTACATTTCCTCCTACATAGCTTCTACCCAACTTTTATCTTCAAGTGCTTGTGAGACAGACCTAGGTTCAACCTGAGAAATAAAACAAGCAAACAAACAGTGAAGAAAATCTGTTTGATTATTCCGCTTTTGGTCTTCAGTATAGCTCACAAGGGCATGATGACCAGAAGTATATTTCTTAAGCATGCTGCGAGTTTTTATGGTAGAACCAGGATTCCCAATAATTTGAGAGGTAGGTGCACTGTGTTAATCCGCTGACTAGTAGTAGGAGCTACTTCTACTTCTGGTTCCATGTTATTAAGGTCATCAACAAAGTCATCATCATAAGATGCAGAACTGAAGATGTCTGACATGGGTTGCTTATGAATGTCATCCAGCTTAGTAGTAGACTTCTTATTATAGTTTCCTAGGTCAGAAGGACCAAAGAACCTAGTTGTGGAAGTAGGATCACTAAGTGGACTTCTTGCAGGAGAAGAACTTTCACTAGAAGGAATGTTAGCATCACCAGAAGGAACTAGGACAGCAGGAGTATCCATGGGAAACTCAAACCCTCCCTTATCAGCTGCAGTAGTAGCATCTTGCTGTTGCTTGAGCAAAATATCAAGATCCTCTTGTGAGCTAGTGATTTCTTTTGAAGTTGCACCAACAGGAGTAGCAGTAATGCCCGGAGCAGCGGATGAAGAATAGGAGGGGATAACAATAATATCATCATCCTCCTCTGAGTCCGAGAAGCTTGAAAAAGCACCTGCATTAGAAGAGACAAACTCTTGTGGACCTGCATGTATGTTAGTTTTGAAGCAAAAATATCCTAATGAATCACTGAGATAATCGAGATCACAATACCAATCAGGACCTTTCCCTTAAAGGTTTGACTTCTCTTCAAAATATACCTTAAGTTGATTGTTTTAATGACACGCTTGGCAGTAATATTATAGACCCTATAGGATCTAGAGTGAGCTGAACATCCCACAATGAAGCCTTCATCAGCCTTTCCATCAAATTTCCCCAAATAGTCACTAGTGTTGAGAATGGTAACAGGACAGCCAAAAGGTTTCAAATGAGTAATGCTTGGTACTTTGGCTGTGAGTAGCTCATAGGAAGTCTTTTGATGAGGGTTTGTAATGGAGACCTTATTCAACACATAGCAAGCAGTGTTGACCGCTTCTGTCCAAAACATAGTCGGAAGCTTTGAATCAGCAAGCATGGTTCTTGTTGCTTCTATAAGAGTCCCGTTCTTCCTTTCAGCAATACTATTTTGTTATGGAGTTCGGGCAGCACTGTAGTCTCTTTTAATACCCTTGGAATTGCAATGTTCTATGAGTTCTACATTCTTGAACTTGGTGCCATTGTCACAACGAATACATTTTACTTTCTTTGTCAACTGATTATCAATTAAGGTAATGAAGTCTTTAAGAATGGGGTAAGTCTCATTCTTAGTAGCAAGAAAGAAGACCCATGAGAACCTGCTATAGCCATCAGTTACCACTAGGCAATATTGTTTATGATCAATGCTCCTGATGGAGGTAGGACCAAAGAGATCCATGTGAAGGAGTTGCAAAGGTTAAGTAATAAGACTGAGAGCAGTAATAGCCTTGAAGGATGCTTTGTGTTGTTTGCCTTTGCTGCAAGCAAGATAATTGATGTCATTCTTGAAGGTTTTGGGAGGTAACTCGGAAACCAGATTCATATTAACCAGCTTATGAATAGTTTCAAAGTTGACATGTCCCATCCTTCTATGCCATTTAGTAGCTTCATCTTTTGAGGCTTTGGCAACCAAATATGCCAATTGACCAGTAGGATTAACTTCATTCAACTTGATACTGTAGAGATTGTGTCTTCTTGGGACTTTGAGTAGTACTTGTGAGTCATCCGGAAGTTGAAATTATTTGGACAACACCAGGCAATCGGTGTCCGTGAAGAGAACAAATTGCTTCTTATCACAAATCTGAGAGACAGAGATCAAGTTTAAGTGTTAGAGTGACTCTACATAGTACACCTGCTCAAAATTTAGTTTATGAGTCTAAATAGTTCCTTTGCCTGTGATACGCCCTTCACCCCCTCAAAGTACACCTTTCCACCTTGAAATGGTACAAAGTTAGTCAATAGTTCTTTTTTCCTGTCATGCTTCTAGAACAACTACTATCTACAATCCCAAGAGATGGATCTTGGTATGGATTAATCTACAACAACAAGAAAACAAATGTAACTGTTAGTGTCTTAAGGGGACCCAAGTCATTCCTGACTTGAGCCTGCCTTGTGGATCATTGTAAGATAGCCACGGAGATTGATGAGATCCACTATGTTCTTGTGTATCCTTGTCATCATTGAGGTTATAATTTGTGTCCAAGAACAACCTACTGAGGGCTTAACAGCAATGCCCAAATGTCCCATGCCAAAATTCATGTGGTCAGTAGAAACAGACTTTTGAAAATTTTGAAAATAAGTGCTTGTTGCTCTGTTTGTTTTACTTGTTTGTTTCTCCAATTAGCAGAAGCTGAAGGAGAATTCCTCCTGGTAGTAGGAAAAGGTTGAGCACAAAGGTTTAGCCTACTAGAAAAGAAATCCATACCAGTAGGAGTAACTACTGGTGGACCAGGAGGACCATATGAATGATGGCCAGTAGGCCAATGGTCATAAAATTAACAGTCTTTAATCAAATGGTATCTACTACCACACACAAAGCATGCTTTAAAAGATCTTTTATTCAAATGACATTGTTTGTTGCTGCTATTCTTATTACACATTTTTATAGGAGAAACAACATTCCTAGAAGACATAGTACTAGAATAAAAAATAAAGGAAGTAGAAGCAGTAGCAACTCTCTCATCACTAGTTCTAGCACAAGAAGCAGTTGAGTCATTTGTCTTGAGGCTTGAGGGACTAGACTTTTCACTTGAACCAAGATGCATAGTCACTGACCTTGTCACTGAAAGTATAAGAGACAAAGTCATTAGTGTTACTAGTACTTTTAGGGAACTCATGCATCTGTGATCCATCTAAGTCTTTATTGATAGGTATGGGCATGAAGGTTCCTGTAAGAGGTGGAGGAACAACATACATTGCTGCAGCTAGTTTAAACCTATTGTAGCTAGGTTTTCCCTCCTCCTCCTTGTCAGGATCAAAGACACTAGAAAAAGATAAGTCAAAAACATCATCTGGTCCAATGTAGTTGTCAAAACCTAACCCCCTTTTTGTTCTTCCAAACATGCTACTATCAATAAGTTTAGACAGATTTTTGGGTGCATTTTGCCATTTATCAAACTTCATTAAAGTAGCATCTAATCTAACTTGCATTTCTTTTTTTTCTTTGATACTTTCTGCATTAATTTTTTTCAATGTATTTAAGCAAATTAGATGTGTTTTCTAATCAATACTCAATACTCTAATTTTATCCTCATATTCTAGCTGAGCATTTTGTAACCACTTCTTTTGTTGTTCTAAGGTTTTTAGTGAGCTTTCGTATGCTTAAACTTCTAAAATATATTTATCATTTTGAGCATTAAGTTCATCATGTTGTTGCATGAGGTCTAAATATTTAGCATCACAACCAAGAGGACATTGTTGTACCTGAGGAGTGATTCCCATTAATGCAAATTCCTTTGCCTCGGATATGTGGCCAAAAATCATTGCAAACACATTAGTACCAGGTTATGCTACTGATGGAGTGGCTCATGTTCATTCCAATTGATCATGGTATCATACGATAGCAAGGCTTTCTTCTCCTCCTGAAGCTCTTGAACCTTGAAGGTTGAGTACCTACTCTTGTCCTAGTTATTTCTACTAGAGCATTCTCTAGCAAAATGTCCTTGCTGATGACAGTTGTAGCATTTGACTTTGCTCTTATCAAATCTGGTTGGTTTCTTTAGGTTGTAGCTGAATTTTCTACCAGCATTCTTCTCAAACTTGTGAACTCAAAGAGTAAGCATAGCCATCTTCCACTTGAGATCCATCTCATCCAGATCAATCTTGTCCACCTATTTGAAGTCATCAAATGCTAGTTGCTGTTGTTGTTCAACATCAGCAACAAAAGAGTGAAGGACAAATTCAACCATGCTACTCGTAGTGGCCTTTGGTTCAGGAGTAGGAGTATGTTGAGAAGACAAGGCATAACTTGGGCTACTGGTATAAGTCATAGGATTGGAACTCATGGAACTCACAAAAGTAGAATTAGTAGGAGTGGAGTAAGATCCACTAGGGTATCCTCTCACATCAGACTCAAAGGTTTTGAGTTTATAAAACAATTCATCAAAAGAAAGATACTCAAGTCCTCCTTTTGCTTTGAGAGAGATGACTACCTAGTTCTAGGAGTGAGGCAGAGCTCTAAGAAACCTATCATTGATGTCTTCATTTTCTGGTTTAGACTTGAGTTGATTGAATTGGCTAAGAATCTTTTGAAACCTGTTATTCTCTTGATGAAGTCCTTCTGATTCAAAGATCTTAAATTCTGAAAATTCATCTCTGAGCATTTATCTTCTCATCTTCTTGGATTCTTTATTCCCTCCAAACCTTGCTTTGATAGCATTCCATATTTCCCTCGCATCACCCATATGATCATCAGGAAAAGACTGAAGCAAAATGGTTTTTTGCTTTGATTTCCTTTTGTACAGCTGTGATTTCTTCATGTGTTTTGGGATCTAGAATGGTGATATTGCCATTCTTATCTCTGCAAGTACTTTTGTTGATGTTACCATTTGAACAATCTTCCATAGAGCTAGATCAATGTTGATGATCCAACACTCCATTTTCATAGCCTATATTTCATACTCTTCTTTCTTTAGGTGTGGAAATTTTCTGTTTGTGTTTGAGACAGTAGCAACGATTTGTTGTGTTTGTTGTGTAGGAGTGGTGGTTTGGGATCCAGTTTTAGTAGAACTTAAAGCAGACATGATTCAAGGATGTTTTTAGTAATAAAAAATGGTTCTTCTTATACATAAACTCTCTCAGGCTCTGATACTACTTGTTGGGTCCTCAAGATATAGATCTTTCAGCCTGTTAAGGATGGTGAACAACTTCTTTGATCACAAGTTTATTCACACAGAGACTCTAACGGAAACAAAGTATTTGTGCGGAATACAAACACTAAGAACAAGAAGAAATAGTTAGCTAAATGAATAACATGATCCTTTCTAAGGATTTCTAATATTACTGATATGAAATGAAATGGTGAAAGGTGTGTCTTACCCTTCTACTGGTGGGTTCCTTTTATACTACAAGGAAACCTAAAACTACATTAACACAAAACATGTAACAGTTGATATGCATATCATTTCCTAAGATATCTCATGCATATCCTAACAGATTACTACTAATAACATTGTTTGACTTTCTACTATACCAGGAGCAACGTATTACTCCTACTACTACTATGACCAGGAGGAACTACATACCTACTAGTCAACCTATTACAAAACGTCTATTACATGAGTCCTAACAAAAACGTAAATTACTGTCGAAAACGTAAAATTATTGTCGAAAACGTAAAAATTCATACGGTCATAAATGGAAATAAAGGGGGTGAGGGTAAATTAGTCATTTCATGTTATAAAAAATTGACATGGAAATAGATCCGGTCATATTGGTGATATGTCCCAAAACTAACAAGTTCGTTGGTCAGATTAGTACATAAAATAGTACATTTGTCATAATGGAACAAAATAAAGAGTACGTGTCTATTTTATGGCTTGCGCCATTAACATTGAAGTTCTCAAACATTGACTTCAACAATGTCTTCTTGGCCTTCTTTGTGAAGTCCTTACCACCAAATCTCAGAACAAATGCATCAAACATAGTCTTGGCGTCTTCATGTTGCTGAAAAGCTAGAATATGCTCATTAGGTATAGCTAGCATAACTATACTCCTTGCCTTCATGTCATTCGTACTTTTCTTTTTTTCCTCAGTGGTCATCTCTTGTGCTTTACCCTCAGATGTAGTAACAGAAGGTTTGGTCTAAGTGTTCCCATGTGCAGTAACCTCCCATATATCCTAGTTATACATCTACACAAACTGAGTAAACCTAAACTTCCATTCTTCAAACTCTCCTTGTTTGAAACAAGAATTTGTTCATGGTGTTTGGCTGTGTTGGTTATGGATCCATCTTTTTTGTTTGTTTAAAAGAGTCTTTAGAAATATTTTAGACCAAAGCTTCTCAACAATCTCTGGTACCACTTTTTGATCCTTTTTTATCGTATTAATCTAGCTTGTAGATTTAGACTAAGCAGAGTAAACTCTATTTAGTCTTAGTAGAAACTTTGAGTGAATATCAAAGATTATGTGGAATCTACTATTTGATACGATAAAGATTATGAATACTTAGTGTATGAGCAAACAAAGTATAATCAACAAAAAAAAACTTTAATATTATTGAGATAATACGAGTACTTTAAACAATTACTAGGGTTACGGAAACCTTAAAGCTATCAATGAAACGTGAATGTGTTGTAAGTAAAACCTAAACATATGACATCCTTTTATAGCACAAGGAGTCTTTTACAAGATAAAAATTTAAAACAATCTTTTAAATTCAAAAGACATATACATCATATCTTCTGTTGATAACCCACACGTGCTTAATATTTATCTTCTTCAGTAACATTAATAACATAGACATCATTAGAATGACCACGACCACCTTGGTCATATTTGACCAGACAAAACAACATTAATATAACGCTATCAGCACTAATACTATTAGTAGCGGTAGTGCATAATGAACAACATTAATTTTTATTCTCAACACGTCGCATTGGGCTTGGTTTTTGGGGGAAAAATCAAGTTTTACTTATGTGAAGCATCGTATACCCATCAAACCGGAAAAAGATCAAAGCTCATGATCATCATCAATGTACAACAAACTCCCGGTCTTTAATCTTTACTTTTGTGAACCAAAGATTATTAACCAACCTGGTGTATGACCTTCAGGGCCACTCTCAAATGGTGACCATTCTTGTTGGGCTGGTCTTATTAGAAGACCATGTGCGCATGAAAATATTTACATATTTTTGTTTCACTCCTAAACAAAAACATAACTTGCATGAAAGATTTCTTGATTGAGTGGAGTATATGATTTAAAGAAAGGTTAATTATCAAAAGGGTTCAATTATTTCGTTTCAATTTTGAGATAGGTCTAAAATTCTTTTTTTCCTGAAAAGGACTATTTTTTGGACAACGGGGCAACTGGGTGTAGAATGCGTCATGTGTCCTCTTTTGCCCTATCTTTTGGGGCAATCTGTCAGAATTGTCCTATTTTTTGAACACTTGTCAAAATCTAACGCTTGCTGCCCTATATTCTTTGTTGCCCTAGGACAAATCGGAAATTTTTTTATTTTTTTTAGCCTTTTTTCAGCATTGTCCATTTTTTTTACTCTTTTCATAATTTTCCCTTTAAAGAACCCCATAAATAAAACATCTGTCTCCTTTATGTTTTTGTTGAACGACTCTAAATTTATTGTAAAAAAAATTAGCAATATTATATGAATTATGAAGGCTCAAACAAAATCTTTATCCATATGTGTTTGGTATTTTTAGGAGCTAGGACGGATTGTTGGAGCGGGTTATTGGAGCTGGATGCTGGAGCATGTAGTTTGAGCTTATTTCACATGCTACTTAGCATGCCATTTAGGAGCTTATTTTTTTAACAAGCTCCCTCAAGCTCTGTCAATCAAACGAGACTTATTTTTAATAGTAGCTTATTTTTTTAAAAAAATAAGCTCAAGCTACGATAAGCTCTGATAAATTCACGCGCCAAACGTAGCCCTGAATGAAATTAAGCCCATATTTATAGAAACGTAGTGGACGTGCCAACATGGTATAAGAACTCCAAACTTAATTATAGTTTTGACAAATAGTTGCTTGTAGTCTGGTCCAATAAGGCCTAATTAATTAAACAAAGAATGGCCCGGTAAGCACTTATAACTTCGCTCGCATAAAAAGTTGATGACTAAAGTTTACTGTATTTCATATCACCTCACGACAAAAGAATGAGCAAATCCCCATGGCCTCATTGTTGATGTTAAGTTTCATCTATCATCTAACTATTTTATTAGACTATAAAAGTTCAATAGCAATTTTAAACTTTTTTTTTTTTTTAACCGTGATTTCCGACACATTCGTTGATTAATCCATCGAGTTTGAATCCACCGCCACACAGATTCAAACCAGATGAAGCCTTCCTTTTTTAGGAAGTTAGCATGGCCACTATAAAATTGTTTGCGCCTAATAGGAATTGAACTTGAGATCTCACATATTTTGAAATGATAGCCACCCTTGGGTGGTTATTTTAACTTTTTTTCAAAGGTAGATAGATATATTTTATCATTTATTTTAGTTTGATATAAATGTGAAGATTAACTTAATATTAAAAAATATAGAGGAGATTTTTGTTAAAAAGTATAAAAGTTTTAAAAGCGGGAAGACTAAAATTATAAAATTTTTAAACTGATTTTTATTAATAAGATATTTTACTAGTGAATAAAATAATAAAATAATACTAGTGATAAACTAATGAATATTACTAGTGATATTATATTATAAATATGTTTATTAAATATCACTAGTGATATTTTATTATGTTATCACTAGGGATATATTTAAATGTTTTTACCATTAGTGAAATATTACCATTAACAAATATTTTTTGTTAAATTTATAATTTTAGTCTTTCTGCTTTATGAGTTTTTGACATTTTGATAAAAATAACATGTTCGTATTTTGTTCATAAAATTTAATTTTATGTAATGAATGGCTAAAATTAGTTACTAAAAAGAAGAAAGTAAAATAACTAACTCTTTATTAGACACACAAAAAAAATGATCGTTATCTATGGATAGTTGACTTTTGATGATTTGACGGTTTAGGGATGTTTTGATAACATGGTTTGATGCATTCAATGGCAGGGAGGTGAATTGAGCTCTTTATGTGGCATGCAAACTCGAAATGGCTTTGATCACTTGCTCATAGAACCGAAGATAGTGAAAAATTTTAAATGGATTTGCTCATGCTTATTTATAACTAGGAATTGTACCCGCGCTTCGCTGTGGCGAAGGGCGGGTTTTTTTGGGTAAAGGTTATAGTGGCCGTCAATGAAATTTTCGAAACATAATTGTTGTACTCAAGACATAAAGTGTATACGCGTTGTTATACATAATACATAGTTGTCATATGAAGACCAAAATCTGTACACCCATTGTTGTTAGCCTTCGTTATAGTTGAATAACAGGCGCATCCATAGTTTTTGTGTTTTAGACATACAAAAGTTTACATAACCACTGTTTTTCCCAAAAGAGTTTGTTCTACCGTTGTTTCTGAACCTATGGTTTCTTTTCTTTTTTCGTTGGTTTCTCTAACTGAGCCAACATGACCCTTTTAGAACGGCTTGTTTTGCTGACGTCTTCTGCTTTTTGGGATGCCACTACAATTGTTTCAGTCGCTTCGTGAAGCACATGTGCTGGAGGGGTTCTTGTGTAGGAAAAACATAATAATCAATTAACTGCACAGGTTTAGTCATAATAATGTAGCTACTTATTTGTAAACTAAAAGGGCATATATGTGCATTGTTTTGTCTATAGTTCTTCGTTTTATGTACGTGCATGCGCCTTTGTGTGTTGTGTGAGGCATCTATGGTTGTTTGAAACATGTAAGTTTGCGGCATGTTTTTTGCTTGTCTTTAATGTTTTGCAAGTCATAAACCGTATGGTTTGGGTGGCATATTTAAAAACGCAGTAAACAAAGTGTACATGTGAAAGAGTGTTACCTGGTTGTACTGCGTCCATGTCGGTCTTGGGTGTGATGTTGTTGCAATCCGATGTTGGGCTAAGAGCGGATATGTCTTTAACTGGTTCTGATGTCCTGGAACCTTCTGGCTTGTCTGTAAGTGCAAATTTTTTTTCCATCTCAACTTGTAGTGGGGTGTTAATGACATCGTCAACACAGAACTCTCCTGATCCTTTTTTTGAGAACGGTGAAAAGTGTATGACAAATTTCCTCTTCTGCCCAACAATATCAATGATTTCCTTAGGCATTGTCCGCCTATCGACTGCCATGTATTTGCATGCGAGATCTGAACATTCGTGGCCAGTTATTGCACTGCCAGCCTCTGAAAAGAATGTAAAACTTGCTGTTGCACTTCCATCATGGACAATTGTTTTAAAGCTGTACTTGTTAAATAGATTATGTTTGTTAAAATGTCTATCGTAGAAGATATATTAGTCTATATTGTTGTATGGGTGTAGCTATATTGGATTTGGTGTCATTACTTGAAGTATGGTTCCATTTCGCCGTGATCTTCATAAACGTACACTTGTCCATAGTCGTTTGGTTTTTTTGTTCACTTTGCACAGGTGACATAGTACCAATGTCTGTTTTGCACCACGTCTGTTATTGTTGCAGTACATGTGAACTCCACATTCTGCATTAGGTCGTGTGTTATAGATATAGAAAAATGGTATGTGACAAAGTCTTTGATTAAGAGGCGTTTATACCTTGTAGTTGTCTGGGTGTTGCAGTAATAAAGTAGAGATTGTTTGGTTGTTGGCTTTTTTCGTCTCTCTAGGGGCACGGTAGTGATATTTTTTAATTTGCAACATGGGTGCAGTTTTGAACTTTTCGACCAGTCTGCGGTACATAAGGTAGTTAGACCTTAAAGAGAACATAATTTTATACAATGTCATGCAGAGGAAGAGTTGGTTGAAAGATGAAAAGACGTACGCTTCGTATGCCTTCTTAACCTCAGGCGCCGGTGGGTTGATGTAATAATGTGTATCTGGTGTTGTAGAGAGTTCCAGTCGTCTTGTGCAAGAGGGTTACATACACACATTTTTAATGAATGGATGGTATAAGAGTGTTTAGTTTTAGGCTAACCTTTGTAGCTCGACACCCTGCATGCTGTGACGGCAATCATTACTGGGGGAGGTCTTTTTTCAATTTCTTCCTTTGGAAAATGGGTTGCAAGAGCGTCCCAAAGCGTCATTTCAATGACGGTCCCGCTGAGGGTGAATCAAAAAAAGAAAAAAACCGGTATATTTAGCAGTGTATTATGTTAGAGTAACGGACGCCATGTGGTATTACTTACTGTATATCCTCAATATCGATTTTGCGCCTGACACTCTCCCCTGGAGGCACATCGCCGATAGCTCGCACGCACCCCATGTAGTCTGTTAGGCGGGAATGATATCATGTGAGTGTTTGTGATTGTATAAGAATAAGAAGAAAACCAAAGTGCATTACCTGCCAGTGGTGGATAGATCATTTTTTGTTGACTATCACGGTATGGGACGCGTGATGAGAGCTGGTTGTATGATAGAAACTCGAAATGATGTTGTGGGTAATCTTTTTCGTCACCTTCCAGAAGCTAAAATTTTGTGATCTTTCCAAATCTTAGGGTTGTTTGGTGGCGCAACAGCTGTTGGTAACGGCTTGTTTCCTCGCAAAAGAAGTCGGTGATCCGATAAACTTTCTTATATTCCAACAACGAATCAAAGTAGGTGGTGTTATTCATATCCATATTTGCTTGGATGGCATCGCCCTGCAATGAGAGGGCGTTAAGTTGTGGGCCCAGTTATCGTGCTCGTGTATTTGATTAGGTAAGACACATTACCTTTCTTTCGATCAACATGCAGCAAAAGTGAAGTTATCTTATCTGTGGTCAGTATTTTGTCGGCATACTCTTGGCTATCCATTTACGGTATACGAATGCCTCAATGACACATCCTCGCTGGCCAGGTTTGATATCAGATATCGGTGTCACCGATGGCACCAATGAAGTGGCAATTGCTTCTGTCATACTCGGTTGTCAGCCTGTATAAGAAATACGCCAATGTCATACACGATTGGTAATATGAAAGGTTATACTTATTTTACAAACATGCATATAGTGCGCATCATATAAGCACATCCATTCATATAAGATTCATAGAAAATATAGGCAAGAATGGTCCTATATAGCAAACTTCGTAATCACTTAACGTACCTTATTATGTACCACACGACAATATATATGTATGGCATACAAAGTAGTATGAATGTAATGTACAACATGGTAATATACATGTATGTTACATATGAACATATAGGCAATTATATCATATGGTATAGGTTATATTTATATGTCTTCGTATATGGTTATCTGTGGGCCAACGCCGTTGGCTGTATGTTTTCAAGAAAATATGTGTAGACAATGTTTTTTGTTGTGTTATCCGGTCTGTTTTCCTGTTTTTGATGAGGATTTTTAGACCGTGCGGGGAAGTTGCTCTTGACAAAGCAACATACAACTGGTCGTGGCTAAAAACAGGTCCAGGTAAATAGACCCCTATCTGTGAAAGAGACTGACCTTGGCTTTTATTTATAGTCATTGCATAACAAAACTTAATAGGGGACTGTTTACGTTTGAATGTGAAGGACAAATTTGGGTCATCGTGTGTCAGTGGGATCCTATGAATGTAAACTTTTTCTCCTACCCGGGTGCCGGTAATTATTTGTGCCTCAATCAGTTGTGACATGAGGTTTCTGACAATCATTCTCGTTCCATTGCATAGAACGCCACCCAAATTAGTGTTGCGTAACAGCATGATTGGACGCCCAACCTTTAAGTGTAGCTTGTGTGGTAGGAACCCAGGGAAAAGCAAAGTGTTTAAAAACTCCGGTGGGTACAACATGTCTGTTTCAAACGTATCCCCCCCTTTGGAATTGCCTCGTCATTGCTTAAATATGTTCTTCCTTCGCCTGGGATTTCTGATAGAATCCGTTGGTTTATGATATCCGATGTTTCATTTTTCGGGCACACTATTGCTTTTTCTTGCAGACATGATGCTGTGGGTTTTGTTAGCGTTGCTTTATCATAGATAAAGTCAATAAGTTCTGCAAGGCCCGTGTCATCCCCCGAGACACAGAAGTGCTCAGGTATGGTAACCCATTTAACCCTTTCAGGTTCTTTAGTGTCCAGCTGACCAATTTCACCGTTTCCAACTTCGATTAGCCATTGTGCAAATGATTGTGCGTTTTCTTTTTCTGCACCATACAAGCCATCACGAATTAGCCTCATGTTTTTGGTAAGAGCGTGAACCTTGAACGATTGCCATAGGTAGGACTATGCGATGGACAACGTCATTAACTCGATCCTAGTAGCTCCTTTTTTAACGGGAAGTGTTTGCCTGAAATCTCCACCCAATATTAGCGTCTTCCCGCGAAAGACAGAATTGGGCCTTGTCATTAAGTCTCGTAGGCTTCTATCCAATGCCTCAAAACAACGCATGTTATTCATCGGCGCCTCGTCCCATATAACTAGGGGTGTCAAAAAAGTTGACCCGACCCGAACCCGAATAATCATATTCGGGTCGGGTCACTCGGGTCAAAAAACGTATTCGGGTCAATTCGGGTTGACCCGAATTGACCCGAGTTTTAATTAGGCTCGGGTTCGGGTTATATATTTTTACCCTTGACCCGACTTGACCCGACTCGAGTTGACCCGAACCCGACCAACCCGACTTGACCCGACTAAAATTAGACTTTTTACATTGTTTTAGTACAAAATTGGGCCACTTTTTACACTTTTTCCTCAAACTCGGGTTGACCCGAACCCGAGTTGACCCGACCCGAGTTGACCCGACCCGAATTGACCCGAACCCGAGTGACCCGAGTTCTAATTAGGCTCGGGTTCGGGTTATATATTTTTTACCCTTGACCCGACTTGACCCGACCCGAGTTGACCCGAACCCGACCGGGTCAACCCGAATCACACCCCTACATATAACTACATCCGTGTCTCTGAGAAGGATACCTAGTTGTGTGTTTTTTTATGTGGCAGAGCGATTCATCTGCTAATTCAAGGGGAATATAAAATCTTGAGTGGGTTGTCCGACCCGCGAATAACAGCAGTGATGCAATACCCGAAGAAGCTACGGTAAGAACAATATTCCCTTGAGATCTCAACGCACCAGTAATTGTTTTCCACATGAATGTTTTACCGGTTCCACCATGGCCGTACACGAAAATCAATTCATGGTGATTCCGTGTTGAAGCCTGTGTAACTAAGTCAAAAATTTTGCGTTGCTCATTGTTAAGCTTTGGTAAGGCCTGAGCAGTTTCTTACATTAGCAAATCCCGGTTGTAAACCTTTTCTTCCATGAGAAACTTGTTCTTAAGTTCATCAAGAAGTTTTTGTGGAGGGTTTCGGAGGCCAAATTCTGTGAGTGATTTCCCATAACCGCTTATGGTGCCGAATATGTCAAACAGTATGTAATCTTTCTTTTCTTCATCATTTACGAAATACCTCGGTATGCCCGTAGCCGCTGAGATTTGCGCGGGAATATCGTCAGACATTATGGACCAATGTTTTTCCCAGAGTTTAACTGGATCTATAATCTCGCAGTGGATTAACATTTGGGAAAACATTGTTCTTATTTCTGAAGAAGATGCGCGACCAGCCGATTCTCAAGAGCGATGTCCCATTCCCAATCATCACCAAGAAGACCAAGCGCTTCATAGGCTGCACGGTATGTTGGAAGGATTCTTTGGTTAACAGTTCTCACTTCCACGGGAGATGCACAACCTTTTTGGTGAGAAAGGAGCATTCTAAAATAGAATAACTCGCCGGCACTTGGGTGAACATAAGCAAGCCTTCCAAAGGAATGTTTGGTTCGGATTATTCTCGGTCTCCATGCCTTTGCATCTGCGTACCAGACAAATTCTATAGGAAACTTCAAGTAGGTTAAGTGACGGCCGTCTGAATAGCGTGCATTGTACGTGTACCACTCAGTTAGGGTTGTCTTTTTCTTTTCAGGAAGATTGAAAACGAATTGAATATTGTCACGTTCGTGAAAATTAATTTGTTGCATGTTCTCCAAGTGCACGACAAGGATCTGAACACCTGGTTCTCGGCTGTGTATAGGGAAATCAGATATCCTCCAACACGCTTCGTGAGGACATATATATCGACCGTCGACATAACTTTTTATTTCATCTCTTTGTGATTCTTGTTCAGATGCTGATGTCGAAGCCTCACCATCAGGATTCTCCACTTTCCCGAAAATCCGGTCAGGACCTTTAGAAATGTATTTGAAAAGATACTTGATCAACATGCTCCATCCGCAGTACTCTACATTTATGTGCGCGTTGAACACCATGGACAAAGTCCGATTGTAAGGCACCACGTGACAGTTGTCAAGGTGCGCTTCATTTTTGGTTACACATATCCCTGTGTCTCGTCGGCGGTAGTGAACATGTCCGGCATCATCAAAAAATGTGTGTTCATTATATTTTTTGGGAAATAATTTGATGCAACTGCCATCTTTCATGCACGGTGCAGTCATATTTGGTGCCCCACACGGTCCGTGAAGCATGAGCCCAAAGACAATAGCAAATGCAGCGGGGTCAGTATCGGGATCCGGAAGTTCGGCGGAAATGAATGCGTCTAGCTGTGCTGCATCACGTATCTTGTCTTTTTCAGCAAGCCACAATAGTGTGTGACAATGCGGTAGGCCTCTTTTCTGGAACTCGTTAGTATATAAAACTAGAAAGAAAAAAATAAGCGTAAATAATTTTTATTTTTTTTTTCGAAAAAAAAACAACGAGAAAGTTAACTTTCCGTACCTCTGGTTACTGTCCCGAACAGTTGTGTCTCTTTTAAGAACTGAACAAAATCTTTCACCTTCTGTTGAAAGACCCGGGAACCGACATCAGGTCTATCTGCTGGAGTTAGCCACAGATATTGTTCTTATCTTTCTATCTCCGGCCACTTGACGTTACATGTGAATGTGATGAAGAACTATGGGTTCCCCAAAGCTCGACAGAGGGAGAACGCATCAAGATAGTGACTGTACATGTATCGAGGACCACCCGTAAAGGACATTGGGAGGATAATCTGTTTCCCACATTGTATACCCTCATTTTCACCTCGATTCAACGAATCGTACAGACCTGCAAGGTAATCTGACAGGATATCGTTTTGATGCTTGCTAATATATTCTAGCCGGGACTGTTCTATGGCACAATACACAACCACGACGTACTGTTGGAAGAGGCGCCCACCCCTAAAGATGAGACCGTAGTCACACACACGTGGGTGAAGCTGGTATTTGTAATACTTGTTCATAGTAACTGTTGACCCTTCCCTGCGACCATCACGGGGCCTTAAAACCAGCTTTGGATAAAATCTAGGTTGGCCATAGATGAATAGCACTGGAAATTGGAGAGACATGTATGATTTATGTAGTTTGATTATACGTTGAACCGGACCACCTCTATGTTCGATTATCACATCGTAGTCAGTTCTACTCCGCTGATTTGTTTCAAATACAATGCCCCCCACATCATTTGATGTTGGTAGCTCGTACCCCTGGGCGGAACCCATGTTGTAAAGGCGTATTTTGAAGCCACTGATGTTTCCATCCTCGCATTTATCTCGGGCAGTTCTAAAATGATGCACCAGCGCGCTGTTTTCGTCAAGGACCTGGAGTAAATGTTGTACAATTGAAGCGTCCAATGAATCGTCCGCTTGTCCACCAAAAGGAGCTAGCCAGTTAGCAACTTCATTCTGTGTATCGTAGATGTACAGTTACAAAAACCTTGGTGGATCCTTAGGCTCGGGGAAAGGGAGCCCATTCGGTGATATATTTGCCCAGCCACCTTCAAAACATATGGCCCAACTCCTTGATTTACTGAGTGATCAATAGTTGCGCCAAAGGAAGTCATCGCAAACATCTGATTATACGAGCGTATGTTTTCCATAAAGTGGGCATCGGAAAAAAGTTCCTGTATTATGGCTGGTGGATCTGGCGCTTGTGGAATGAAAAATTTACCACCACCACAGCAAGCGTGAAACTCAGGCACTTGGCTGTAGGCGGGCGCTTTCAAACGCTCACCTACCCAGAATAATGCATCACAATGCACACATCGGTATATGCAATCTCCAAGATCATGATACACCGGGTCACCTGTTACACGGAGACCATCAGTACATTGTTAGGATAACGTAACGTATAATAAATAACAAAAAAGATAGGCAGTCATCAGTTACCAGATCGAGGGGCAGAGCTTGTAGAAGGGTTGTTCGTACCGGTAGGATTTCCTACAGTTGGTTGGCCTGAATGTTCCACACCATTGTTTGGAAGAGGAAGAGGGTCAATTGTTGTTTGAAGGCCATGTGGTCCCTCTGTTTGTTGAGCTGTGGTCCCAACAGGTGATGGCCGAGCATATGGCTGGCAATTTCGACGACGTCTATTCGTGTAACGTCTCAAAGGACCTACTGACTGGCCACTGTGTGTGAGCATGTCAGAGAGATCATGATACACTGGGTTGTCTGTTACCGGCACAAAATCGTTATGTTGTTACGATAACCTAATCCATACAAAATAACAAATATGGGAGGCAGTGATGGGTTACCAGATCTAATGGCAGAGGTGGTAGAATCTCTGGCTGTACCATTGGCAGTTGATATAGTTGGTAGTCCCGGATGTTCAAGCCGACTGTCTTTCACGGGAAGAGGGACAATTGTGCTTTGAAGTAACAATGGTATCTTGTTTTGTTGACCTATGGTCCCAACAACGGTTGCCCGCGCGTATGGCTGATGAGTCTGACGACGTCTATCCGTGTAACGTCTCTGAGAACCGCCTGATTGTGCACGTTCTGTACACATTGCTGTCAAAAGAGGTCGCATACCAGCAGACACTGATGCACCGAGTCCAACAACTGAATGGTTAGTCAGGACAGGAAACAGTGTAGAAGTAGATGGTGTAACAACCAGTGTTGATGCAGATACGCCTACAGCTACGGGCCCTGCGGAGGAACAATTGCAACCACCATGGGAAAAAGTCAAGAACGTTTGAACAAAGTGAAAATAAAACACTTTAGTGACCAGTAAAGAAGATGGTAATGCTACCTGATGTGAAAACAGGCCTGCGCCAGCGATCGTTGGAAGTTGAAGTTGTCGGCGTGTACGTGACCGACTGCGGATAGGTCGGTGTGGCTCGACATGTGGCGGGGTGTCTTGTTCTGATGGTACTGCATGGGCCGACGGCCGTTGCGTGTCTGTTGCTGGAAAGCAGAACAACGAATGTAAGAAAGTCTTAACCAAGTACATTTAATGGAAATGCAAGAAGACTTACACGGGAGGGTTGGACCTGCATTCGAGGACGCATAGGTTGCAAGGATGTCAGGGCAGACCCTCGTTTGATCACCAAAGTGAAATGAATGGGTACCGAAGGATTCGTCCGACGGACCTGTGAAAAACAATTGGGAGAACATTTGATAAAAAAAGGCAGTATGGAAACCAACAGAATAGAATGGACTTTCTCTTCTACAGCCTACGTCGGATGGCTTCACAAGACTGACAAATAGGTGCAGTCTCGACACACTTGCAAACGAAGCATAAACTAACACCGGGAGGTGGGTTGTTTGAAGAAATTTCCATTTGTGATAGCAGAGGCAACAACAGCAGGCGTAAAACGTCTTTAGCAGCAATATACATGTCCCATAAGAATGAAAAGTAAACGGGAAAATCTAAGATGACACATATGAGTATGGGAACCGCGTGACGCGGGAGGGTGGGCAGGATGTGGATACGTGGTGTCTATTTAAGTAGGCCAATGAGTCATGCAAACTAATGGGACTCAATGGCTGGCGGTAGTTTTCGTGTTCATTAATGTTTTCGTGTTCATTAATGAACACACGAATTCCATCAACCTAGGCGTAGCAAAACCACATATGAACAATGCAAGAAAAAGTTGAAGTAAAAAAAATACAAAATTATAAAAACCAGACCAACGGCTATATCTAAACATGTCTAACACGGGTAACGCAACTAAATAATGTGAACAAACATGTGGCATTCAAGTAACAGACGACTAATAAACAACAAACAACTAATCATGGCAATGATGTAAGATAGATAATAGGATTACTGTAAAGGGTAACAAAACTTAAGATGGCAAACGGTACTCTCAATCAAAGATGATGGAGGATGAAAAAAGAGGGGAGAGCTTACTGTAGCATCGGGAAGACACTGTTAGGAATTATAGATGAAAATTATTGGAGAGTGTCCAATATATATGCATGCTGGGGTAGAGATCCACGCGTCGATTTTTACCCATATCATCTACGGCTGTGGATGAATAAATCCAACAACCACCAATCATTCCCGATGAACGATTCCAATTAAAAGTTGAACCCCCAAAAGTCATTAGACGGTGTAGTTGTAGCTGATTATATGAATGGCTAATATCCAAAAATAATAGATAGAAAGCAACGTGTCAGGTAGTACTTGCGAAGGGGTAAAGGGGTATTTTTTAATACGCATAATTATTTTGTGGCTTTTTAATACGCATAATTTTTTGTGCCTTTTTAATACGCATAATTTTTTTGTGGCTTAATTCTTTTGTGGTTGAGATAATTACTGTAGATTGAGACAGTGGCATATGAGAGACAAAATGCACTGTTTTTTGGAACAGTTTTTTCCTTTTTTATATAATTTATAATTATAATTATAATTGATTAATGTATACATTTTCCATTAAGGGCCTGGTTGGTTGGCGGATTCTTACATCCGTTTGAGACTCAAAGTCAAAAACTAATACTCCTTCCGTCCTAAAATTATTGTCCATCTTTCTATTTTGGGTTGTCTCAAAATTATTGTCCAATACTAAAAATAGATAAGAAACTTTGATAAATTTACTATATTATTCTTGCTTGAAATTGTTATTACAAACTTTAAAGAAGAATTAATTAATTAGCTAAGGGTAAAAGTGTCATTATGCTAAAAAGTAAGAGAGAGAAAGTTATAATAAATGAGGACCTAATCTATTAACCCATAGTAACTACAAGGACTTATTATGTTGTGTTTCAATCTTTCAGTTATAACTTTGGACTGTTGGTGTATTGCTTTTGTGGTGTGAAGGACTGAGGATGGTTATCTCTTATTCTTGATATTGGACAAGCCCAAGCCCACCTTGAAGCCCACAACTTTGACCTATTGTTATAACGGCTCTAAAAGCCTTTTAGGTTTTATATAGAGAGGAGCATGTTTTCATTGTTTGTATCGCTCATTATGTAATATGTGTGTGTTTACACACAGCGCTCTCGCTCTCTCTCTCTCTCACTTCACTTGATCTCAAAACCCTAGTTTGATCTCATCGTTTATTCTTATTTATTTTGATTGTAAAACTATTATCAATTAGATAATAGAGCTAAAAGTGATTAAGACGGGTAGCTTTGTTTTTATTTCACTTTGTCCTTTTAAATCTTTGATAAATAAAGATATTTGGTGTTTGAGGTCTATCTGATCATGTTTTTCTACATGGTATCAGAGCATGGTTCTTAAAAATCGATGAAAATTTGTTAGGGTTTTGTATAAAATTGGGGTTTTGCTTCTTATACTTTTTTGGGAAGATCTGCTATTGAAATAGCTAGATCTGTTAATATTACTGCTTGAATCAAAGTTTTGAACCGTTAATTTTTTTGAGAAAAAATTAGGGTTTCTGAGATCTGCTCTCTTATTCATTATTATTGACGATTGGCTTGATTGGTGGTGTTGTCTCTTGATTAAAGTGATTTCCCCTAATTTTTTCTTGAAAAAAATTAGGGTTTCACTTTTGGTTGGTGGCTTATTCGATTGGTGGTGATTCATACATTTTCCTTGTTGATTCAGTGGTTTGTTTGCTGGTTTGGTCACTTTGCTCAATTTTTTATTCGAAGAAATTTTTGGGGTTTGTGACTTGGAGGTTCTGTCACTTCTTAGACTAAGTGAATCTAAGAGTGTCAGTTCGATTGAGCTTTGGTTTATAGCACTGTAACACCTCTACTTCTCTCTCTTTATTTGCTATCTGCTATTTGTCTTTTTATTATTATTATTGCTTGTCTTTTGGGGGTTTGGTAATCATTTTATTTATACCCTTTATTTTGGATCCTCACTTGCTGCTTGCCCTTGACCTGCCACCCTTGAGTGGTTTGGATTCTTGGGAACTTTGTTTGCAATATTGTCAGTTCATTTTTTGACCTATTTGACTCTTCACCATGTCTGAACAAGGTGATGATGATGCTATAAGTGTAACTGACCCAGTTACACTTATTAGTAAGCTTGACCTGAGTGATCCATTGCACTTGCACCCTAATGACTCGGCTGTTTTAACTGTTGTCACTATGAAACTTAAGGGAATTAAAAACTATCAAGTTTGGGCTAATTCTATGTTACTTGCTTTGGAAGGTAAAAATAAAATTGATTTCATTGATGGTACTTGTAAAAGGTCTATAACTGATGAGATTTTAGCAAGGCAATGGGACAGGGTCAATGCTGTTGTGTTGGGTTGGATTCTTAACTCTATATCTGAGGAACTTTTCCTTGGACAAATTTTTTCAAAAAAGGCGAAACATGTTTGGAAAGAATTAAAGGAAACATATTGATACGTGTGAAAACACCCATCCTTTTATCACTTAAAACAATAAAAAATGAGACCATAACGTGTATTTTATGTCGTAAATGTCGGAATTATGCGTGGTTTGTGTTTTTGTTGTGTTTTAGGATCAAAATAAGAAAAAGGAAGAAAACAAGGGCTTTCACGGGCTTTTATCGAAGAAAAAGACACAAGACGAAGTCAAAAGACCAAGAGTGCAAAATATTGGAAGTCAATGTTGAAGAAAAGGACCAAAGACGGAAGATTTACAAGTCGAAGAACCCAAGTCTAATAAATGAAGAAATTATAAGACGAGTTCAAGATATTTATCGACAAATCCCGAGCCAAAGAAAAAAAACGTCAATTTAATTAAAGACGCGAAGACAAATTAAAAGAAAGAAGGAAATCAACTCACAAGCCACCAACCAACCTCCTCCCTATAAATACTAACCCTTCCCCTCATTTGGAAGGTGTTAGCTAAATTCATTTTTAGCTCTCCACTTTATTTTCTAGCACTTTTCATATTGTCATTCATTACTGTCTTTCTTTAAAGTAAGTCTTTAATTTTGTGTTGAATCTTAATCTTTAATTTCAAGCTTTTTACAATCATCTCATTCTTCCTTTCTTGTTTGTTTTAATCTTGAGCTTTATTTGATTTAGTCTCGTAAATTGTTCATCTTTATACTTATTTGATTAAAGTTCTTATATTTTTGTTGTTACATTTTCATGCGATTAATGGTCTTAGCTTATTGTTCTTTTTGCTTAATTCATGTTTAGCTTATTTTCATTTAAGTGTGTTCAAAAGTTTAATCTTTTTTAAAGTTTATTTTATAAATCTTGTTTATTTAGAGTTTTGAAAGTTTTTTATTCATGGCTTATTTAGTTCTTTTTAATATTGATTTGGTTAAGTTTTTGGCAAGTGCTTATTAGAAAAGTGCTTATTCAGTCTTTGATTATTTTCCTCTTGTATTCCATCGTAACAATGTCTAAGGGTTTTAATGGTTTCGATCGGGTATTGTGATCGCATAAGCCTTAGGGTTTCTACTTGCGATCCAATACTGCGATCACTACTCACGATCCAGACTAAGATCTAAGACTAAGATCTAGACTAAGATCGAAGGCTAAGATCTAAGACTAAGATCTAGACTAAGATCTAAGACTAAGATCTAGACTAAGATCTAGACTAAGATCAAGACTAAGATCGAAGACTAAGATCGAAGACTAAGATCGAAGACTAAGATCGAAGACTAAGATCTAGACTAAGATCGAAGACTAAGATCGAAGACTAAGATCTAGACTAAGATCGAAGACTAAGATCTAGACTAAGATCGAAGAATAAGATCCAGACTAAGATCGAAGACTAAGATCTAGACTAAGATCGAAGACTAAGATCTAGACTAAGATCGAAGACTAAGATCTAGACTAAGATCTAAGACTAAGATCTAGACTAAGCTCAAAGACTAAGATCAAAGACTAAGATCAAAGGCTAAGATCTAAGATACAATCCTGGTTGCGATCCTGGTTACGATCCAGACTGTGATCGAGACTACGATCCAAGTTACGATCGGAACGCATTTTTTAGTTTTTATTTCCTGTTTTTATTTTTAAATTCAAATTTAACTTTTCCCGCCATTTTTACTTAGAATTGTTTTAAACTTGTTTGTCTTCGTTTTATTTTTAAGTTTGCAAATTTTACTTTTTGTCGAGTTTTAATCTTTCGTCATTTATTTTTAAAGTTTTATTTTTTTAGTTTAATTTTTACAAGCTTTTATCTATATTTCGTTTAAGTCTTTATTAATTTATCCTTTTATTAATTTGCCATTTACTTTAAGTTTGCATTTTTATTTTGTTACACAACGACAACCTTTTCTTTTATCCACCAAAGACGACTGAGTCACACACTTCAAACTGTAATCAATTCGATTAGACGCCGAGAACAACGAACTTTTAACCTAGCAAAATCCCACTTTCAAATGGCACCGCTGCCGGCTCTTTTCGTGAAGATTAATGGTTTTTGTGAGAGACGCGTTGGATTTTGGGATCCGTTCACTTTTGAACGTTATTTTTCTTGCTCAAAATTTTTCAAAACTCCATAAAAATAATATTTTTTTTCAAAACTCCAAAAACATTTAAGAATCATAAAAAGCATTTCTTTTTCAGAGTTTTGCACCAAAAATATTCCTCTCTATCCTCTATTGTGTTTAATTCTTTTTCTCAACCCTTCTTATTTTTAATTCTTCATGGATTCGTCTGTTTATTACGTAGGGTGTGAGAGACCATTGTATGGTTTTCAAACTTGTCAATGATGTACATGTGAGCGGTGCGGAAATGATATCGACAATACACAATTTTGATACTGTCCCTCGTGCAATTCGATTAACTCATCCTTTGCTTCTAATGCACTTACTTCCTCCTCTTGCATATATTGTAGAAGCAATTCTCATTGGCATGTTTCGTGTCCGATTCGATACCCGTCTCATGACGGGCAAGAACCGGGTTACAATTATGATAATGGTAATAGCTATCCACAAGACGCACCGGGTTTTTCTCAATACCCGTGTTGCAATCATTGTGGGGGCCCTCACGATACTTCTTATTGTCAACCGATGAATTATTATGAACCACATCCGTGTTCTAATTCTTCTCAACCGATGAATTATGATCCACATCCGTGCTATAATTCCGGTTTTCAAAATGTGAGCCCCTACAATACTCCGTCGTTCATCAACCTTCTTTTGGAATAAGCACGAAAATACTCGCTAATTTGGCTGGAATTCTAGATCGCCTCCCAGCTATCTTGGAGAGGGCAATCCGACAAGAGTAAATATCGAATATCGAGGCTTATACTCCTCCTCTTGTGCATCCATACTATTATGATGATGATGATGATGGCGATGAGAATACTATTTCTTGGAATGATCTTGTTGCTCAATGTCCTAGTGCAATTGCACCTCCTTCTCTCGATATCCCCAATGCGTCTAAGGATTGTGATACATCGAGTGAGCTTAGTGAATTTGGTCTCGACAACTTATTTGAGGAGGTTTGTGATGTACCGACTTTTGCTGAGCTTACGGACGAGGTCGCTCTTAATGATGATTTTTATCCATGCTATGAGAATTTCACCTTTGAAATTTCTCGGCGATGAGGGCGATGTTGATTTATTCTCTCCAACTTACGAGAAGTTCATCACTGAACTTGGTTTTGTAGATGAGGTGGAATACGTTATTCTTCGCGACAAATTACTGAAAGTTCATCTTCTTATTGCTAAAATGAAGCGTTGAATTCTGTTCCTAATACCGAGTCTTCACCCCCGGCTCTTACTTTAGTTGAGAATAATGATACAGCTGTGTAGGAAATCGACATTCTCTCAATACCTCCGGGTATTGATGATGACGACACGGAGGGGGATACTCTTTTTGATACTTTGATGCATGAAGATATTGTCCCAAGTTCCCCTCCCGAGCACCTTTTATCTCATACTTTGGAGACCATTACTAAGGATGAGTGCTTTGACCCAGGAGGTGACATTGACCATTCCATGATTGACACCTTTACGGCTATGCCGCTTAGTGATAATCATGTCTTTTGGGGATGAGATTTTGATTCCTTTACCCACCCCACCTCCCGTGGATCACGATTTCACATACTTTTCGTATGTTGAGAGGACTTTTCTACCCTTCATGACTTATCCTCCTGCCTCTCATTTATTATGTTCCTCCGGGACCAAGGAAAAGATTTTTGATCTCGGTATTACATTCGAGGCTTCCCCATCGACCATTTAATTCAGGGACGAGTCAGGCTCGTGACTCGGTGAACAAAAACAAGCGCTTCTCGGGAGACAACCGAGTATCTATCCTTTTTATCCGTTTTTATAATAAGTGTAGGGGGAGAACCTCGTATGTGTTTGGTGTTTTCTTTCTTATGATGTGCAGGGATTCGAGCTTTCAAAGATCCATTCTTGATGACTTTTGACGACCCGTGATTCCGTGTACCTGTCTTCCCGGTTTTATCCTAAACTCTTTTGATTCACTATTTTATATTCTTCAATATTAAAATAGGAATCACTTTAGTTGTCTTTTCCTTAGCAAGATTTAAACAACGTGCACAATGTCCTAAGTGTAGGGGAGTTTACTCCCACATGCTTAAACATTGAGGACAATGTTTATCTTAAGTGTAGGGGGACTTCTATCGAAGTTAAGTGGGCTTTTCCTAGTTGTATTTTTCCTTTGTTATCGTTATTTTCCTTTATTGTTAGAATAAATTTTAATAAAATATTTTTAATAAGTTTACATTTCTTTGATATATTAGGCCTGTTATGAATCTTTTGACTCAACCTGAGTTTACTGATCTAAGTTTACTCTAGCTAGTATCCTTAACGTGTTTAAATCAAATTTTGCTAGGCTTTTATATAGGGAACTTCTAAACGCGAAAGTCTTAACTCTTACGGGTTAAGAACAAGAACTTTTCGCAAGTTTCTATAATTGATCCTAGAAAGTTGTTTATCAAGAGAACTTTAAAATGCGAATTCTAAACTTGAAAAAAAGTCTAAGAAGTTGCAAGATCCTATAGATGACTTGAATACCCAAAAATTTGATTTAATTGGCTAAGCATCCACGAGTCTCATTTCTTGAGATCTTAAATTGTGGAGAACGAGAGATGATAGAGTCAATTATAAGTTTGGTATTCTTTCATGAATTTATGTGAGTTAATTGTGAGCTTTTTCTCCCATCGCTTATTAATAATATAATTGCAATAAGTAAGGTTGTACGATTTGAAAAGTTACTTAGCTTCTAGCACAAGATCGTTTAAAAGTTACTCGGTATTAATTAGAGTTCATAGCCAAGGCATAACCTATTGAAGCGGGATGCGAAGATTGGCGAGTCCGAAAAGGCCCTAACAAGGCATGAGGGCTACATTTTGTTGCTAAAGATCCAAAGTGATGTGAAGAATAATTTATCAAAAATCAATATGAAGGATTGAGACACATGACGAAAAGTAAATACCCCCTAAAAATCATGGAGAAGTCTATCCGAAAATACCCTAGCAAGGTATGAGGATAAATAGATCCAAGTCCTAAAAGGAGGCGGATCGTTGTATATCAAAATCCAAAATAAAGATTGGAGAAAAATGAAGAAGTCGTGGTCCAGGTATGAAGAATCTCTCAAAAACTTCAAGTGAAGAAATTCCTATTATGAAGAGAAGACCATTATTTCAAGAACGTCTCTCAAGATTCAAAGTATGAAGTCACTGCAAAATATCGGTCCGAGAAAGGTCTCAAATCGCGAAACGAGTTATGCCAAGATATGAACTTTATGAGGTCCCGAGAAGCAGTTTTAAAAGATTATGTCCTTTAGCTAACTATTGATTAAATCGTCCTACTTTATTTTCAGTCTAAATAAACTATTGAAATAAGTCAACAATGCATCCTCGTTATCATTCAAGACAATAATAAAATATACGAGATACACCTAGGAATAAGGGAGTCTAAGTGAATAATTGGGGCACATGAGTTTGTGTTAGTTTACTAACTTATAATAACAATGATCTCGTTTTTAAGCTTGGTATTGGGGAACGTGAAACTTGAGGGTGATAAACATTCATGACAACCAAAGCCCTAATGTAAGTCTTCGATTTCTTTACTTATTTTCTTCCTTCAAATATTTTGAATTTTTCTATCTCTTAAAGTTTCCTTAATGTCTTGTGTTTAATAAAGGCCAAGGTGGGTTAAATATGATGGAAAATGTAAATCTTGCTTTGTAACTAATGCATTGCATGAGGGCATTGCAATGGTCAAGTGTAGTGGATTTGATACGTGTGAAAACACCCATCCTTTTACCACTTAAAACAATTAAAAATGAGACCATAACGTGTATTTTATGTCGTAAATGTCGGAATTATGTGTGGTTTGTGTTTTTGTTGTGTTCTAGGATCAAAATATGAAAAAGGAAGAAAACACGGGCTTTCACGGGCTTTTATCGAAGAAAAATACACAAGACAAAGTCAAAAGACCAAGAGTGCAAAAGATTAGAAGTCAATGTTGAAGAAAAGGACCAAAGACGGAAGATTTACAAGTCGAAGAACCCTAGTCTAATAAATGAAGAAATTATAAGACGAGTTCAAGATATTTATCGACAAATTCCGAGCCAAAGTAAAAAACGTCAATTTAATTAAAGACGCGAAGACAAATTAAAAGAAAGAAGGAAATCAACTCACAAGCCACCAACCAACCTCCTCCCTATAAATACTAATCGTTCCCCTCATTTGGAAGGTGTTAGCTAAATTCATTTTTAGCTCTCCACTTTATTTTCTAGCACTTTTCATATTATCATTTATTATTGTCTTTCTTTCAAGTAAGTCTTTAATTTTGTGTTGAATCTTAATCTTTAATATCAAGCTTTTTACAATCATCTCATTCTTCCTTTCTTGTTTGTTTTAATCTTGAGCTTTATTTGATTTAGTCTCGAAAACTGTTAATCTTTATACTTATTTGATTAAAGTTCTTATCTTTTTGTTCTTATCATTTTCATGTGATTAATGGTCTTAGCTTATTGTTCTTTTTGCTTAATTCGTGTTTAGCTTATTATCATTTAAGTGTGTTCAAAAGTTTAATCTTTTTTAAAGTTTATTTTATAAATCTTGCTTATTTAGAGTTTTGAAAGTTATTTAGTCATGGCTTATTTAGTGAAATTTAATATTGATTTGGTTAAGATTTTGGCAAGTGCTTATTAGAAAAGTGCTTATTCAGTCTTTGCTTATTTTCCTCTTATATTCCATCGTAACAATGTCTAAGGGTCTTAATGGTTCCGATCGGGTATTGTGATCGCATAAGCCTTAGGGTTTCTACTTGCGATCCAATACTGCGATCACTACTCATGATCCAGACTAAGATCTAAGACTAAGATCTAGACTAAGATCGAAGGCTAAGATCTAAGACTAAGATCTAGACTAAGATCTAAGACTAAGATCTAGACTAAGATCTGGACTAAGATCTAGACTAAGATCGAAGACTAAAATCAAAGACTAAGATCAAAGACTAAGATCTAGACTAAGATAGAAGACTAAGATCGAAGACTAAGATCTAGACTAAGATCGAAGACTAAGATCTAGACTAAGATCTAAGACTAAGATCTAGAATAAGATCGAAGACTAAGATCTAGACTAAGATCGAAGACTAATATCTAGACTAAGATCAATGACTAAGATCAAAGGCTAATATCTAAGATACGATCCTGGTTGTGATCCTGGTTACGATCCAGACTGCGATCGAGACTACGATCCAAGTTACGATCAGAACACATTTTTCAGTTTCTATTTCCTGTTTTTATTTTTAAATTCAAATTTAACTTTTCCCGCCATTTTCACTTAGAATTATTTTAAACTTGTTTTGTCTTAGTTTTATTTTTAAGTTTGCAAATTTTAATTTTTGTCGAGTTTTAATCTTTCGTCATTTATTTTTAGAGTTTTATTTTTTTAGTTTAATCTTTTGAAGCTTTTATCTATATTTCGTTTAAGTCTTTTTTAGTTTATCCTTTTATTAATTTGCCATTTACTTTAAAGTTTACATTTTTATTTTGTTACACAACGACAACCTTTTCTTTTATCCACCAAATACGACTGAGTCACACACTTCAAACTGTAATCAATTCGATTAGACACCGAGAACAACGAACTTTTAACCTAGCAAAATCCCACTTTCAAATGGCGCCGCTGTCGGGGATGACATTAACGGTTTCAATTCGATTAGACCCAATCCAACGAACTTTTTAACTAGTAAAAATCATTTATTACATATCATAAGGTTGATGGTTCTGTCATGTTTAACTTGCACCATAAGATTAATACCTTGAACAAAATGGTCGTAACCTGTCTGATTATTATCATAAGTTGAATGCTCGCTGGAAACAATATGATGCTATGATTGAATTACCTACTTGTGTTTGTTCTGCTTCTAGTGAGTTTAAAAACATAATCAGTTATTGAAACTTATGCAGTTTTTAATGTGTTTGGATGATTCTTATATGAGTATTAGGAGTTCTATATTGTCTAGGGAAAGTCTTCCTGATGTTAAGGGAGCTTATGCCATCATCTCTGCTGAGGAATCTCACATAATGGCTTCTAGCAGTAGTTCTCGGCACTCCCAAAGGGCTCAGACCACCACTTTTTTATCTAATGGGCCCACCAGAAATAATGTTCAAAGAAATCAGAACCCTAATGCTAATATATTGAGACCAATAACCAACAACTTTAATCAGAATGGTAAGCAAGGCAACGTTAGACCTAACAATGGTAATGCTGGTTTTGGGAATGTTAGGCCTAATAATCAAAATGGTGTTAGACCTAACTTTGCTTCTAACTCTGATGTTGTTAGTGAAAACTGTGGGTACAATGGTCACACCATTGATAGGTGTTTTAAGATCATTGGGTACCCCAGTGACTTTGTTCATGGAAGGAAAAGGGGTAGTCAAAACTTTAAAGGAAAGAATGTGTCTAATAATTCTCTGATGAACTGGATTCTCTAATGAACAAATGGCTACTCTTCGCTCTCTTTTTAAAGATAAAGTGGAACTGGAAAGAATGCACAAGCCAATATGGCAGGTACTGTTTTAACTTTAGCAAGGTTTTTAATGAAAACTTTGATAAGTTTTATTGTTCTAACACCAGTTCTAAACTTGGAATGACTTACAATGGGAATGTTGTTGACTCTGGGCTAACCAACACATGACTGATAGTGATAGGGAACTTGATAATATGTTTGATATCTCTCATCTTACAATCAAAGTTGCTCACCCAAAAAGGAACTAAGGCTATTATAACTAAAATTGGTAACCTTAAACTTCCTAATGGTCTGATTCTTGTTGATGTGTTGGTTATCCCTGAGTATTGTGTTACTTTGATATCTGTGCATAAGCTTGCTAAAGATAATAGAATATTTGTTGTGTTTGATGAAACCAAGTGCTTCTTTGTGAATCAGGATTTGAATCTGAAAAAGGTGATAGGGATTGGTAAAAAATGTGGAGGTTTATACTATTTAGATACTGAAGGTATTAATTGTAAAAATGAAAACAATCTTGTTACCTGCTCTCTATCTCATTATGATTGGCACTGTAGACTTGGACACCCTGCTAATCCTACCCTTAATGATCTTAAACAATCTTTAAAAATTGATAAAGATGAGAAAACCTTCTTTTGTGAAGTTTGTCAAAGAGCTAAACAAACCAGAAATCCTTTTCCCTTAAGTGATCATAAAACTTAAAAACTTGGTGATATTGTTCATCTTGACTTGTGGGGTCCTTATAGGGTTACTAGTCACTCTGGCCATAGATACTTATTGACTGTTGTGGATGATTATACTAGGGCTGTTTGGTTGTTTCTTATAAAAACCAAAGATGAAGTTGTTTCTATCATTCAAAACCTTTATAATCTGATTAAAAATCAATTTAAAGGTAATGTTAAAACTTTTAGAAGTGATAATGGAATTGAATTTGTTAATCAAAACTTCAAAGTATTTTGTGAAAATAATGGCATCATACACCAAACTTCCTGTGCTTACACACCACAACAAAATGGAATTGCTGAAAGGAAACATAGACATCTTTTGAATGTTGCTAGATGCCTATGTTTCAGGGGGGTATTCCTCTTAAATTTTGGACTGAATGTGTGCTAACTGCTACTTATCTTATTAACATATTTCCCTCTTCTGTGCTAAATGGAAAAACCCCTTTTGAAATGATTTACAATACTTGTCCTAGGCTCTCTCACATTAGAATGTTTGGATGTCTGTGTTTTGATACTATTCTTAATAGTTCAGATAAGTTTTCCAGCAGATCTGAAAAGTGTGTTATGATGGGTTATTCTAGTTCTCAGAAAAGATATAGGATTTACAGTCTTGATAGGCATTGGTTTTTTGTTTCTAGAGATGTTAAGTTTTTTAAAACCATATTTCCTTTTAAAGACTCCGTTTTTAATTACAATAAAAATATTTTTAATAAAGAAAATGTTTTTCAAGACTTAAATCTGTTGATTTTTTTTGACTTTTATGACCCTGAACTTCCCAATGATGAAGAGAGAGCAGCTAAACATAATGGTAACAATCTGTCACCAAGTGCTAGTATCGCACCTCCAAGTCTAGGTGACACTGGACACATTGCCTCAAGCAATGATACTAGTGATGCTAGCTTGAATAGGGAAGAGGCTGCCACACTTGATGAAAATGCTAACTTTGAGGGAACTGATGAATACAATACCAATCCTTTCATTCATGTTCGAAACATGGAAAAAAATGGTTTGAATGATTCAATCAACAATGTTCAGGGTGGTCAAGGTTTGAGAAGGTCCTCAAGACCTTCTGTTTTTCCCAGAAACTATAATGATTTTGTTGTCCAATCTAAAGTTAAGTATGGACTTGAAAAATTTGTTGGATATTCCAAACTTGATAAAGAAAATTTTTGCTTTGTCACTCAACTTAACAAAATGAGTGAACCAAAAAGTTTTTTTGAAGCATCTCAGAATCATCATTAGGTTGATGCTATGAACACTGAACTTGCTGCCTTGCTTGAAAATGACACTTGGGACATTGTTGAACTCCCTAAAGGTAGGAAAGCCTTAGGGTGTAAATGGATTTGGAAGTTAAAGTTTAAGTCTAGTGGTAAGGTTGAGAGGTATAAGGCTAGGGTTGTTGCCCAAGGTTTTGGCCAAAAGGAGGGAATTGATTATGATGAAACCTTTGCCCATGTTGTTAAAATGGTCACTATTAGGTGTTTGATTAACCTTGCTATCATGCAATATTGGCCTGTTTTCCAACTTGATGTCAATAATGCCTTTCTTTATGGTGATCTTGATGAAACTGTGTACATGAAACCACCCCAAGGATATCTTCCTAGGGGTGATAACTTGGTTTGCAGGCTCAAGAAATCTTTGTATGGGCTTAAACAAGCTCCTAGACAGTGGAATACTAAACTTACATCTGTTCTTAGTGAAAGTGGCTTTATTCAAAGCAAGTCTGATTATTCTTTATACACTAAATCTCAGGGTAATTTATTTCTTGTGTTACTTGTGTATGTTGATGAAATAATCATAACTGAGAATAATATTGTTGAAATTGAAAAGTTTAAGAGTTTTTTAAGAACCAAATTTATGATTAAAGACTTGGGTAAACTCAAGTATGTTTTGGGAATTGAAGTTGTCTACACTAAGAATGGTGTTTGTTTAAACCAAAGAAAGTATGCGTTGGACTTGTTATCTGAGTATGGTATGCTTGCTTGTAAACCTGCTAAAACTCCTTTACCATCTAAACTTGTCATCACTAATCACCCTACTAATGAGGACCCTCTTCTTGATAACATTGTTGATTATCAAAAGCTTATGGGAAAGCTCATTTATCTTACTAACACCAGGCTTGACATTTCTTATGTTGTGCATTGTTTGAGTCAGTTAATGTATTGTCCTTTGAACTCTCATCTCAAAATTGCTTTAAGGTGTTAAGATACCTCAAAAGCTCTCTAGGTTTGGGTATTCATTTCACAAGAAACTCAGGTATGATTCTTGATGCTTATTCTGATGCTGACTTGGCAAAATGTGTTGTCACTAGAAGGTCAGTGACTGGGTATTGTGTGTTTATTAATGGAAACTTGGTTTCCTGGAAAAGCAAAAAACAAAACACTCTCTCTAAATCTTCTACTGAGGCAGAGTATAGAGCTCTTGCCTCAGTAACCAGTGAAGTGATTTGGGTTCTCAAAGTCTTAAAATACTTACAAGTTGAGAACCTACTTCCAGTCACTCTTCACTGTGACAGTAACTCTGCTATTAAAATAGCTGCCAACCTTGTTTTTCATGAAAGAACTAAACATCTTGAAATTGACCTTCATTTTGTGAGGGAAAATTTTTTGAGTGGTGTGATAAAAACTGTTAAAGTAGAATCTGCAAATCAAATTGCAGATATCTTGACCAAAGGGTTGGACATTGAATTGCACCAAAAGTTTGTTAAAGAACTTGAAATAATAAACCTGTATGGGTTATCAGATTAAGGGGGGATGTTAAAATGAGGACCTAATCTATTAACCCATAGTAACTACAAGGACTTATTATGTTGTGTTTCAATCTTTCAGTTATAACTTTGGACTGTTGGTTTATTGCTTTTGTGGTGTGAAGGACTGAAGATGGTTATCTCTTATTCTTGATATTGGACAAGCCCAAGCCCACCTTGAAGCCCACAACTTTGGCCTATTATTATAACGGCTCTAAAAGCCTTTTATGTTTTATATAGAGAGGAGCGTGTTTTCATTGTTTGTATCACTCATTATGTAATGTGTGTGTGTTTACACATAGCGCTCTCTCTCTCTCTCACTTCACTTGATCTCAAAACCCTAGTTTGATCTCATCGTTTATTCTTATTTATTTTGATTGTAAAACTATTATCAATTAGATAATTGAGCTACAAGTGATTAACACGGGTAGCTTTGTTTTTATTTCACTTTGTCCTTTTAAATCTTTGATAAATAAAGATATTTGGTGTTTGAGGTCTATCTGATCATGTTTTTCTACATGGTATCAGAGCATGGTATGTATTATTATTTATTAATATTAATGTATAACAAATTGTCCATAAATATTCGTAAATTGACTTTTGACGCGTTGTTAGTATTAATCGAAACTTTGGTTTAGTTTCATCAAGAATTAATCATATATTTATTTTAACTCATATTCGACAACTTTAATATAATACAAATAATTTCAAGATTTACGCTCAACTATTTTGAAAGTTCTCTTAGATTAGATAATTTTGTGGATATTAACAACCGTGGAATAAGTTTAAGAAAAGGCATGACCCATAATACGAGGAAACCCAAGCTTAAATAGTTGTGAGAGTCATTTTCAATTCAAACGATAGAGATGGAATTTATGGTTCTTTGGAGTACAAAAACTATTAATGAGGCAATGTGGCACAATTGAATCTTATAATAGCCAAATACAAATTGCACATGCTATCTACAAATGATGATTATTTACACTTAAAACCACAGTTAAAGCATATAATGATAATGGTTTAATATACACTCATTATCCCAATTGTTGTGTAACCCTTTGAAATTTCTACCGAAACATCTTTCTTATAACCATTCTCATGCATTCAATAACGCGCCTAAAAGGCTAAAAGCTTGGAAAAGGAAATAACTTGATTTAGTTTGAATAAATGATATGGAGTCTACTATGTTAATTAAGTAAAGGTGCTTAAAATGTCTAAGAGCATATCTAATGCATATGGTTTATAAAAAGTTTTTTACTATTTGAAAAACTTTTTAGCATGGTTTGAACCATTGAATTAAAGACTTTTTCATGGTTTTTTAAGAAAAACTTTTAAAATACAAAGTTTTTGATCAAAAAGCACCAAGTTATTACCCCTCATTCACCTTATGCATTAATTGTGAAGAAAATTTTTGATGGCATTTAATAAAAAAGTCTTATGCAAACCATCTTATTGAGATGATCTAATGGGAACTTGTGAATGTTGTCTTCTCAGCAAGTACTAATAGTGCATAAATCAATCTTGTTTGTTTACCATTTAAGCAAACAATAATACTTAGTCTTTTTACCCTTCCCTTCTTGTGGTCTTACCTACTTAAAAAAACTTATCATGTGTAGTTTAACAGCATGATAGAAGATCATAGGGCATAAGAGATGACTTGTGTTGGCTAATTAATAAACAAAGACTTCTTACCATGATATTCAAATCCTTTACCACCCATCTCGGACTCGTATGTTTTATAAACCATGCCAACTACTTATCTGTCAACTATTTTTCATTGAGTTTCCTTGTTTGAGGTATTTCACGCACTCTAGCATTCGTTGTGTGTCATAAGCATGAAAGCATCTATAAAAAATTTCAGCATGAGTAAAGAATTTTTGGTAAAATAAAAACTAACATGCCCTATATTTATAAAAAGATTACCATGGTGATCAAAATCATTCTCTGTGGTCACAATCAGATTCTTTAGGGCCATAATCCATATATGAACTTGTGGAGAAAATGACTAAAAGGCGTATAAAGAATGCTTCAAAAAAGGATAAAATATACTGTAAGAAAGTAGTTTATAGATTGCTCAAGCTTTATGACCAATTTCCCAATGCAGCTTATATGTTGATTACTGGGGGCTCACTATTAGGCCTTCCATTCTCTTTCAACATGGAAAGTCTTGGATTGTAATGTCTCCTCCACGATCAGGTTCTCCTCACTCTAGAGCAAAAACGTTTCTTGAACCTTACGCAGTTCCCTACACAAATGTTAATCACATCAACGATCCATAAATTGCATAATATGTGACTCGATAAAATTAAACAATTAATTCCTGATATTTATTTCACAACATAATGATAAAAGGCCAAACCTACGCTAACAAATGATGCTTATTTTTATATAGCCACATACTAAGCCTTTGGCGAGCATACTATGCTTTGATGAAAATACTATGCTCATTCCATATAAAGATACCTATCTCCATTCTTCATTTTTGTTGTGAAATATTATCCATACATCTTTTTGAACTTTATTTACTATAACTATGACTCATCTATATAAATAAGATCAGCCATGAATGATCAAGCATAGTCTCAATTTAACCAATCTATAATTTCATCACTCGAAATGACCACCTTTGACAATACATAAAAAAATAGAACCACGTTCAGAATTCTATATGCATGAAGAGTAAGAGCACGAACCTAGGTTGCTCTTATCTGATATATGTAAGGGTGATTCATCAATAAAGAGTCCGTGAAACCGGTCCATGATTCTTTTTCCAAGATGATTTTCCCCTCCCAATGAGAACTCGATTTTGGTAACCAGGAAGGAACTTTCATTAAAGACGACCATGTTTCTTTTGCATTTTGCAGAATCCCTTTCAATCTGCTTGACAAAGTATCCAAGTCTCGGATCCTATTTTTGGTAGCCACACACGTTCCATGTCTTGCCTGTACTATCAACATTTTTAATAATGGGAAAGGATTCACATCTATAAATAGCATCATACACAGTACATGTCTAAATGATGGATCTTCTAAACAATGATGATATGATATGATATGCAACGTATTTTTTTACGACATTTGATCTTGCATAGTTTTCTAAATATATTAGAGTTAACTGGTTACCCATTGTGTACTGTGTGGGTGATCCGATGTGATCGGTTACATACAATTTTTCAGCATTACATCGAAAATATATTCTCGAATGAACTTGCATCAGTAAGGGATGTAAGGCGTCTTTGAATCAATTGTTTGAGGACCCAAACAAGGCACTTGCCTCCATTTTCTTGATCTGGTGACTCTTTAGCAAAGTATTAAACAACCAGATTACGAATCTGCATAACACATTAACGTACTTATTATTACTCTTTTTAAGTGTAATAGTAGTCTTTTATTTAGAGGGACTGTTTTATGTAGATTATCGTGTAGGATTTGAGTAATACATAAGGTATGCACCACATGAAGCCTAAAATTCTAACACAAATATAATAGGTTTATGGAATATAACTAAAAGTTGTAAATAGTACCTTCATAACCACTAAAGCAACAATTTAATTGAATTTAATTAAGGTTCGACAGAAGGTTAAAAGTGAAATTAATGTTTTTTATTAGAGGCTGAAATGGATTTATGAAATTAGTGTTTTGATTAAAGCTTGTTATGTATTTGGGAACTGGATTGATGGAGGCAATGATGCCCTCGAATGTTGATAACTGGTGAGGGTTTGATGGAGAGAATGAGGAGTGTGTTGTTTCTCCGCTTTTAAAAAAAAATACATATTTAGCTTAGATTATAAATAAATAGCATTGAGGCCCATGTATTTTTTCAGGGGTTTTTTCTATTTTTCTAATTGAAAACGAATTTTATTGTTTTTTTACTAAAGATGGAAAATTTTATTTTTAATTTCTTTTTTCAATAATAAGTTAAAAAGTAAAATCAAATAAATTTTACTAAAAAAAGATTTGAAAGACAAATATCCCACTTGAGGTTTTGCTATACTAAGTAAAAGATTATTGTTATCTACTTTACCTTAAAACATGCATTAATTATTGTTGAAGTTAGTAAGCCCAATGTTGATCAAACCAAAAATGAAGGATCAAAGTTGCTAACTCATGAAACTTTCATGTGAGGTCTCAATTACATGCTTGCCAGATGGAATATTTACAAGAATTCACACTTTTTGAAGCTCAACCTGCAATAACTCATTGCATCCATCCAGCTTTCATCTTCACGAACTTGATAAATTTTCTTTGGCTTTATCTGAGATAAGAAACAAGCAAAAAGACAGTGTTTGGTCTTTATGATTGTTCCTTTGTTGCTTCTAAACATAGCTAACAAAAGCATCAACTTCATTGTTGTTCTTTAGTTTACTTCTTGTTTGAATTGTTGACTTTGGAACTCCAATAATCTGAGCTTTAGGATGAATGGTGTGAATCTTTGATGCAGGAATAGGACTGATTGGCACAGTTGGCTCTAAATTTGTGAAATCAGCCACTTCACCCACATCATCATAGGATGCATTAGAAAAGATTCCTTCTATGGACTTTCATAAATGTCTTCATCATCAAGGGACGGAAAATCATCAAGCAGATTTGACGAATCACCATATTTAGGCACTTTTGTTGAACTGGCGGTATTGTGAGACAAAGTAGCGCTAGGTCTTGAAAGTACTGTCTGATGAAGCAAATCAATAGTTTCTTGTACAGGTTCTTTTCTAAGTACCTCAACTACTTCCTTAGTTGCCTTTTCTTGATCCTTAAGCCTCTTGAGTTCATCCAGATAGGCTTGATCATCAACTGACTTTCTATGTTCCTTCACAAACTTCTTCTTTGGACTTTTGATACTTGTTAAGATAGAAGACCAGATAGGTAGGACTACACATTCATCAACAGACACAATATATTCAGTAGAGGTATCTACATCATCATCTTGTGTACCTACACTATGGTTAGCTTCTTCTGAACCTACATTTTTTTAGCTTGATTGTCTGTTATGATAGACTTATAATTCATTGAATTTGTTAGATAATCAAGGTCAAACATCTAAGCATAACCTTTTCTTGTAACAAAGGGTTTATTGTCTAGAAAATTGACGTGATCATTATATTCAACTTTCTTAGTTTCTAGATTATATACCCTATAGGCCTTGCTGCTAAGTGAATATCCAACCATAAAGCCTGGCTCATACTTTCCATCAAACTTGCCAAATAATCAATAGTATTTGAAATTGTCACCTGCCACCCAAAAGGTCTTATATAGCTAATAATAGGTTGTGCTAATAATAGGTTGTGCACCGGTTAAAAGCTCATAAGGGGTCTTGTTATGAGGCTTGGTCAATAATACCCTATTAAGGATATAACAAGCAGTATTTATTGCATCGGCCCAAAAGGTATTAGGTAATAGAGAATCAGCTAGCATGGTTCTAGCAGCCTCAATAAGGTTCATGTTCTTTCTTTGATCAAATCCATTTTGTTGTGGAGTCATGGGTTACTAAATTGTCTCTTGATTTTGTTAGACCTACAGAATTCATCCAAATCTCTGTTCTTGAATTATATCCCATTATCACTCCATATGATTTTAACATGTTTGGTAGATTAGTTTTCAATCAGTATTATAAAATCTTTAAGGATAGGACTGGTCTCATCCTTAGATTCCAAACAGAACACCCAACTAAACCTGGTAAAGTCATCAGTAATGACAAGGCAATAAGTCTTATGATTAACTCTTCTTTTAGATATGGGTCCAAACAAGTACATATGCGATATCTATAAGGTTTGAGTCACTATACTAACTATTTTGGTCTTACAAGAGGCCCTGTTTTTCTAACCTTTTTTATAAGCAACACATGTAAGGTCATTTTGAAAAATCTTGGAAGGTAGTCCTCCAACAATATTTCATTTCACATGTTTGTTAAGATTTTTAAAATTTACATAACCTAACCTCCTGTACTATTTGTTGGACTCATCAATAAATGCCTTGGCTATCAAATAAGCCAATCCTCCTAAAGGAACTACATTATGGAGATTGAAAGTGTACATGTTATGTTGTCTTGGGATTTTGAGTAGAACTCGATTCTCCTTTGGCAACTCAAAATCAGGTGTCATCACCATGCAGTCTATATCTGTGAATAGTACATTGTTCTTCTTATCACATATTACGACATAAAGAAGAGGTTGAAGTGATTGAACTCTTTCACATAGTATATCTTCATATTCTAGCTTGCCAGTGCTTATCTTTCTTCTTCCAGTTATGTGTCCTTTACTTCCACCAAATGCAACAAGGCCACCTCTAAAGTCTTCATACTCCTCAAGGGAATCCTTTTTCCTATTCATGTACATGTAGGATCAACTATCTACAATTCCTTAGTCATTTAAATCATTGTGTAAATAATCCTACACATAAAGAAAACAAAATTAGTTTTCTTTGGGGATCTAAGCCACATTTGGCTTAAGTCTGATAGGTCCAACAAACTTGTATGTCCTGTAAGAGCATTGGATAGGAATAATGCTCTTGGACTCATAGATGACTGTTCTATCCATCCAAGTCCAAGTCTAATGTGATATGGTCTTAACCACATTTCTCTTATTTTCCCCAACAGTTTTGACCACTGCTTGTATTTTAGTAGTACTTTCAGATTGTACCTTAGAGGTATTAACTTTAGGTACCCATTTCTTGTTATTGGTAGCTTTGTTATTATAAAAGGACCTTTTGGTTGGTGGGTAAGGTTTTATTACAGTAAACTATTTTTTTGTTTAGAATTTGCACTAGTAGTAGTATTAAGCTTATAGGTACTTTCAGTTGGTCTAGCGGTATTTACAGGACTTGACCTTAAAAGGTATTTTGTAAGATCTTATTAGTATTGATTTTGGAACAAACATTTTCTTGACATTAGGGTAAGTAGTTCTGTTAGAAAAAAAATCTTATTTACCCTTTGAGAATTTCGCCATACTGGTCTTGTCTCCTTTTGACCAGTACACTTATCAGACCAGTTTGTGTTAAAATGTCCAGCCATTCTTTGTTCATGAAAGGTACAGTCTCTGATGAAATGATTAAAGCAACCACACAAAAAACATGTTTTTCTTTTCATAGTTAAGCCAAAATGTACTTCAGTTTTATATCCTATTCCAGGTGTCTTAGGGCTTTGGTCTCACTAACAGTCTTCCTTGGAGATTTCACATGCTCACATGCATAACTAGGTTATGATTGTTCTGATGAAGATAGATATACAAACTCTTCATCACTATCGAAAACATATTCCTTAATAAGAGGAGCATCATTCCAGACATTAGGTTCACAAATAATCTTAGGTTCAACTACAACTGGTTTAGGTAAAATCTCAAGTGTTTTAGACTCGGGTGTTTCTACACTAGTGATAGATTTGCAAGAAGAGTAGTCGCTATTTTAGACTCAGATTCACTAGTGATTGACCCTTACATACCACATGTAAAATTAGACTCATCTATCTCTACATCAGGTTTAGGACGCATGATTATCCCTAATATGGGAGGGGGTACTGCATGCATCCCTTCAACATTAGCAAATCTGTTGCACACGTGATTCTCCTTAAATCATTAGTTGTACATTTAAACACACTTTGAGACATTTCTATTCCATAACTTAAACCACCTTAGAGATGAGAAAAAGAACTAAAGAACCAAACTGGAATCGAGAACTGGACCAGAACCACGAAGAACCAAACCCAAACCAGAACCGTAGGTTCTAGTTCTAGTTTTTGAGATTTTTTGGTTCTCGGTTCCGGAACGAAATACCCGATAATTATAAAAACATTGTAAATTTTTATTTACCAGACTCAAAAGCTAATATCATAGGTAATATAAAAAACACAACTAACCTACTTTCAAAAAAACAAACCAAACACCCTAAACTCTACTATCAATACATTGAAACATAAACAACTATTATCATTATCAAATAAATGGAACTAGGTTTTATGTTATTGTTTTTTTGCATTTAATTTATGTCTTCTTAGTATTACTGAGATATGTATGTCTTGTTGGTACATAATTACCAAATATCAATCAGTAGATTTGTACATTATAAAAATTGGTTTGCATGTTATAATTGTTGATATGGTACATACAATAAGTTTGCATAATTTTTGAATTCTTTGATTTTACTTGGTCACAGAAGGTTTATATAATATGACTAGGCATGCAAAATGCATCCCTTTTGTAACCACAATGTTAAATTATTAGTAATCTAATATCTTTGTTTGTATTGCTTTTTAAGGTGATATAAATTCAACTTATAACTCAGATTCGAATTTGAGTAAAAGAAAACTAGTGAATATGTGAAACTATAGGATGGTTATTTATTTGAGCTTATGCTTTGTTTGTTTTAATTTTATTGTTTTTAAAGTAAATGGTTGTAAATACTTAAAAGAATTATGTGTGAACCTATAGAATGTTTTTTTGTTGACTTAATTCAATAGTGAATAAGTTTTTTTTCTTTTAGAAAATCGGTTCCTATACGGGTAGAATCAAAGAACCGGAACTGAAACTGGAACTACAAAATATATTTAGTTTGGGTCTCGGTTTCTACTTTTCTCTAAGTTTTGGTTCTCGGTTCCACCTGTTCCGGTTCCAGTTCCACTGGTTCCAGTTCCACCGGTTCTAGTTCCACCGTTCCAGACTCACACTCATCCCTAAACCACCTTTAGGTTCCTTATCACTATAACCTAGTCTAGATCTATCATAAAAGCTCACTTGAGATTTTACTAGCTTACCCATACCCTTAGAAGATTTTTGCCAAGAGATAAACACTTCTATCTCAGCCTTATGTTTTGTATTTTTATCTTCTTTTTCTTTGAAAGCAACAGCTAAAAGTTTCTTAGTGTTTTTGAGCTCATCCTTTTTCTCATCTAGGTCAAGAGACAAAAACTTGATTTTCTCTTCATATGTAACTGTATTTTTTGATGACAGACTAACCTAGCTTCTACAGTTTTAAGATCCTTTTCATATGTAATTAATTAAATTCTATCATCACCTATTTTCTCTCTTTGTTCATCAAACAGTTTTTAAAGTTCATTATATTTTTTAAAACATGTTTTAGAATAATATTGTACCTTATTGTCTTATTCATAGCTGTTGTAAGTGAAAGCCATCAAAGCATGGTTCTTTGAGTCTGATTCTTTAGTCTAATCAATAGCTTTTCCATGAAGAGACATCAAAGCCTTGGGGGCCTATTGAGTTGCAGACTTCTCACTAGTCTTGTACCTAACACTTCTAGTAAACCTCTTTCTTCCCTCAACTTTCTTAAACCTGCATTCTCTATCAAAATTTCCATTCTTGTGACAATTATAACATTCTACCTTTAATTTATCAAAACCAAGATGTTTCTCTGAATTAATGTGCAATTGCCTTACAGTCTTCTTGTACAACCTATTCAACCTAACAGAGATCATGACCACCTACCATTTTAGGTACATATCCTCCAAGTCAGCATCTTCAATATGATTCAGATCATCACAATCCATTTGTAGTCCATTTCATTAGTTAGAAAAGAAAGAATACATAACATCATCCGTATATGATGATGACTTCTTTTTGTGAGAATTTGAACCAGAAGAGGATGAAGCACCATGAGTAGTACTAAAATCATCAGTACCGTTAGTGCTTTCAGACACAAAAGCTACATTCAGTGAACTTGATGATGACCTACTGCTGTTAGCTCCTTTCCCATTAGTTTCAAACACCCTTGGGTTGTTGTACAGATCATCAAAAGAAAGAGTACAAATATCATCCTTGTTTATTATAATAAGTAAGATTTGTTTCCAAGATTCAAGAAATACCTAAGAAACTTCATATTTACATCTTCAAATGAAATACCAGCACCATGATTTTCCAATTGATTCAAAATCTTCTTGAATCTATCCTACCCTTTGTGAATCCCTTTAGAACTGGTTATAGAGAAGCTTTCAAACTTTTGCTTCAACATTGACTTCTACATTTTTTAGATTGAATGTTTCCACCAAATCTTTTTTTGATTGTTTGCCACATGATTTTAGCATCATTTAATCTGTGAAAGCTTGCTAAGTCATCTTCTGGTAATGCCATCAACAAAGTAGTTCTAGCTTTTATCTCTTTCTCTATTGCTTGAATTTCAGTAGCAGTTCTAGGAGGCAAGATCTTAACTATTCCATTAGTATCAGTTGCCACCTTAACTTTTCCATTTCTTTTTTGTATAACCTCCCATAAGGAATGATTTGTATGAGATATATATTGTACCATTTTTATGGCCCACATATCATAATCTTATTTTGTAAGAAGGGGAAGTTTGATAGAAGACACAATGTGTGGAATTTATGCTAGAGGGGGTGGAGGGTTGTCATCTTGAACTTCTTCATATTCTTCTTTAGCGTGTTCTTCGTCTAATTTGAGGTCTTCATTTTTGTTATTGATACTTCATCCTCCAATGCCATTTGAAAGGATTTGTGTTTGTGATGGTTAATGAGAGGTCTGTTGTTTATTCTTCTTATTCAAAGTTTCTCAACAAGCTCTGATACCACTTGTTGATTCCAATGAATAGATCTTCAGCCTGTTTAAGGATTGTAACTAGTTTGGTATAAACCAAACCAACTACTTGAGAAACAATGACTTAAACAATATAAGCTATGTGGAATATGGCTTACAACTGCTAAGAATAACTTTAAGAACAATGAGACAAATTGCTAATTATAAATATATTGATTATGAATTGGTAGTATGAGTTATATGTCTCATGCAGCCGTAGGGTTCCTTTTATACACAGGGTAAACCTCTATTGGGCTTAACACAAAACATGTAGAGTGATAAGGCATATCTCTTCCTAAAATAACTCATGCATATCTTATCCACTCTCCGCGGTTGTAATTATTTATACTAAAGGTAGTAACTATTAAAATTTTACTACTAGCGGTACTAAGTACACTGGAGGTACTAACTAACATAACTAACGGTACTATCTTCCAAAAAAATAATTCTCAATAATAAAAAAATCCACATCATTTGATAGGTGTGTAAACACCCATCCTTTTACAACTTAATTCTGGCTAAAACAAGACCAAAACACGTATTTAATATCATTTGTTTGGAATTATGCGTGGTTTTTGTGTTTATTTTGTTTTCAGAGCTAACCGGATGAATATTAAAGAAAACATGGGATTGCACGGGTTTTATCAAGGAAAAAGACTAAAGACGAAGTCTATTGTCCAAGAGATGCAAAAGATTTGAAGTCAATGGGCCTATTTGAAGATTTATCGAAGAAAAGGACCAAAGATGGAAGATTTACATATGTCGAAGAAACTCAAGTCTAATTAACGAAGAAATTAAAAGACGAGTTGAATTTAATCGACGACAAATCCCGAATCAGAATCGAAAACGTCAACTTTTCTGAAAAGACGAGAAGACAAGAAAAAGGGAGAAAGCCCACTCACCAACCAACCACTAGGAGTATAAATAGATTCCTCCTTCACATTTTAGGGAGAGAGCTTTTCATTTTCTTTTTCCCAGTTCCTTAGGTTCGGTTCATCACAAACACCATTAGGGTGTTTGGTGATTTCTCATTTTTCTTTCAATCTTGTAAGTGTTAATCATTACTCTTGTTACTTTTCCATTAATATATCAATTCCATCTTTTTATTCATCTTGTTCTTCATCATCTTCTATTGCAAGTTCTTAAGTTTTCTATTTGATTCAAGTTTGATTTTAAAAAGTTGTTGATTTAGTGTTTTTATTGGTGGGATTTGTTACTTATGGTATTTAAATGATTTGTGTTTGATTTGGTAAAACCTTTTTGAGTTTTGGAGTCGATTTGGATTTAAAACCGTGTCCCCTGTTTTACTGCTACTGTGTCTGATCTTCGCTTTCCAGGAACTTTCCGAACAGAGCTTATTTTCCGAATAGACAATTTCTCATTTCCCTTATTCGGAATATTGGATATTCCGAATAGGGGTGTTAATTTTCTCTTACTCGGAATACCTCAGATATTCCGCATAGACCATACTTTTCCGCATAGGGCATGTTTTCCGAATAGGCAATGTTTTCCGCACAAGGTTAATTTTCCGCATAGCCAAAATTTTCATTTCCTCACTCGGAATGTTTCATATATTCCGAACAGCCTTATTTTCCGCATAGTACTTTTTTTCCGCATAGTCCAGTTTTTCCGAATAGAGCATTACATTCCGAGTAGCCAATCTTTCCGAATAGGATAATTTTCCGCATGGATGGGTTTTTTTCCGAATAGCATGTTTTTCCGCATAAGCCATTTTTCCGAATAGAACTTATTTATTCCGCATAGAGAACTTTCCGAATAGGAGGATGTTTTCCGCATAGGGTAACTTTTCAGTAGCTTTTTTGTTTAAATTCAAGTATTACTTTTTGATTGTTGATTGTTTTAAGATTAAATTATCATCATTTTAGTCATTTCTCTGTTTAGTAGATTAGAAAACTAAATCCACTTTTTGTCACCAAGAACAAATCATTCCACTTTAAACTGAGATCAATTCGAGAGGATTCCGAGAATTGTTTTGAACCCCATTGAAAAACCGTGTATCAAATGGCGCCGCTGCCGGCTCTTCTCGTTAAGATCAAAAGTTTTTTGTGAGAACTTGGATTTTGGGATCCGTTCCCCGTGAACGTTACTTTTTCATCATAAAAATTTTCAAAAATCCTAAAAAATATAAAATTTTCAAAAATACAAAAAAAATTAAAAAAACATAAAAACCAAAAATATTTTTGCTTTGTTTTTCTTTGTTCGTTCTTTTGCAGGTGTATGCGCACTCGATCCACGTCTTATCAAGAGCCCGAGCCTCTCGATCACTTAGACATGGCTGGTGTACCACCTCCAAACAATAATAACAACAACAACCCGCCTTTCAACAACATGAACAATAACAACAACAATGAGCCCCTTCCGGATAATCGCCCGATGATTGAATTGCTGCAAGCTCATGTCGATGGCAACACGGATCCAATTGTTATACCACCAATTGCTGCCAACAATTTCGAGCTAAAGTCAGGCTTTATCCAGATGGTCTCCGCTCAGCCATTCTTGGGACGAACCATTGATGATCCACACGACCACATCAAGAGATTTCTACAACTCACCAACACGGTCAAATTCAATGGTGTTCCACAAGAAGTTATAAGGTTACAACTTTTTCCCTTTTCTTTAGAGGGACAAGCCCGGCATTGGCTTGCTAAGGAACCGCCACAGAGTATTCTCTCGTGGACGGATTTGGAAACAAAGTTTATCAATTACTTTTTTCCACCCTCTCGTACTACCGCTTTGCGGAATGAGATCATAAATTTTGAACAAAAGTACGATGAGTCGTTCAGTGAATCTTGGGATCGTTTCAAAGATCTTTTAAGAAAATGCCCACAACATGGTTTTACCAAAGTACATCAAATTAATACTTTTTACAATGGTTTAAGCATGAGTGACCAAGATTCACTGAACAGTGCCTCGGGGGGTAATTTATTGGCTAAGACTTCCAATGCTGCTTGGGATATCATTGAGAACAAGTCTCGTGTGCAAACCAAGAGTATTCGGACCAATGTTGCTAGTGCTAGCACTAATGACAGCGACAAGCGACTTGACAAAATCACCACGCTTCTTGAATCGCTTGTCACCCACACCGTCAGCAACAACAACAGCAACAACGCTAAAAACGCTCAAGTGAACGCTGTCAGCCAACCTTGTGAGATATGCGGTGGTTCTCACTCTTACACAACTTGTACCGCCACCCAAGATTACCCTGCTGAGAATGTGAATGCGGCATATGGCACCTATCCTCAACCTGCTTATCAAGCTAAACCTCAAGGTGACCGTAACCTGCTTAGCTATCGATCCAACAACTATCTTTCACCACCTGGTTTCCCTCCTACTAACCCAAACCAACAACAAAACCTTAATCGCCCTCCTCAACAACAACAACAGCCTCGACAACCATACATACCTCCTCACAAGCAGCAACAACCGCCTCAACGTAACAACCAAGTCTACCAACAACCTGCTTACCAACCACCTGCATACAATGCTCCTGCCAACCAAACCACCACTGCATTACACCAAGAGGTTGCAACCTACATGAGGACCAATGATGTGATTGTGGAAAATCTCCAGCAGGAAGTGCGCAACTTGAAAGCAGACTTGGTCAAGCAAGGAAATGATTTGAGAGCCGACATGAGAAACACGTTGGATAGCCAAACTAATGATCTGAGGAACATGATGGCTAGTTTCTTCCAAAGTAGTCAACCCTCTTCTTCGGGTACTCTTCCGAGTAACACCGTTGCGAACCCAAGAGGGGAGATGAAAGCAATCACTACTCGAAGTGGTAAAGGTACCAAGGAACCCGAGCTTCCTATACCTCCACCGGTGGTTGTGACTAAGGAGAACGAGTCACCTGCTCCTATTCCTCATCCTTCTCCTTCCCCAATTTCTCCACCACTTCCTTCTACCCCTCCTCCACCCGTGGCTGTGAGTGATCCTATTCTCCCAAAGCCTTCCTCTTCTTCCAATATACCTTATCCATCTAGGTTGAGGAAAGAGAAGCAAAAGAGCAAGGATGATATTCAGGTTTCGAACTTCCTTAAAATGTTCAAACAACTGAATTTCAATATCTCCTTCGCTGAGGCTCTCGCTCACATGCCCAAATACGCGAAAATGTTTAAAGATCTTCTGAGCGACAAGGAAAAGCTCCTCGATATTTCCAACACCCAACTTAATGAGAACTGCTCTGCAGTGCTCTTAAGGAAATTGCCAACTAAGCTTGGTGATCCGGGTCGTTTTCTTATCCCTTGCAATTTCCCGGGAGTAGAGAATTGCATGGCCCTAGCCGATCTAGGTGCCAGTATTAACCTCATGCCTCTAAGTGTTTGGAAGCAATTATCTCTCCCAGAGCTAGTCCCCACCAAAATGACTTTGGAATTAGCTAACCGTACGGTTGCTTATCCAGTGGGGATAGCCGAAGACGTCATTGTAGGAGTCGACAAATTCACCTTCCCTGCTGATTTTGTTGTCGTCGACTACGAGATGGACCCCCGTGTACCACTCATTGTTGGTCGTCCATTCTTGAGGACCGGTCGCACTCTCATTGATGTTGAAGCCGGTGAGCTTATCATGAGAGTGGGTGACGATAAAGTAGTCTTCAACATGGGAAAGCTTTCTAAACAACCTTATTCTTACGAGAGTGTTAATTGTATTGACGTTCTTGATGAGGCTTGTGAAGAACACTTCAAGGATGCTTGTAAAAATATTCCTACCTCTCTTCCAAATGTTGAGACCGTTTCCTCTATCGACTCATCACTATCTCTATTTGGAGAAAGTGATTTCCTTTGGAAAGATTTGGAAGCCACCTTGGAAGATGTGAAGCAAGACAATGACGATTCTACTGCCAATTGGGATGACGATCTCAGTTTCATTGCAAACCTCCTCAGAGAAGACAATCCTTCCCCTCCATCTCCCACTGTTATTGCTATCGAGACTCCGACTTCGAATACGCCTCCCGTCGACAATCCTCCGGATTTGGAACTTAAGGAGTTGCCGCCCCATCTTGAGTATGTATTCCTCGAAGAAGAGAAGAAGTCGCCAGTCATCATTGCTAAGGATTTGAAGGATGAAGAGAAAGCTCGCCTTGTCGCCGTGTTGAAAGATCACAAGAAGGCTATTGCTTGGAAGATTTAGGATATTCGTGGAATTGATCCTCACTTCTGCACGCACAAAATTCTCATGGAGGACGACTATAAGCCCACTATTCAAAGCCAACGAAGGGTGAATCCAAAAATCTATGACGTCATCAAAACAGAGGTTATCAAACTTCTTGATGCGGGTATGATTTACCCTATTTCGGATTCCCTGTGGGTTAGTCCAATCCATTGTGTGCCCAAGAAGGGCGGAATAACCGTTGTTCCCAATGAACACAACGAGTTGATTCCCACTCGTCTCGTTACTGGGTGGAGAGTTTGTATAGACTACCGCAAACTCAATGATGCCACGAGAAAGGATCATTTCCCTCTACCTTTTATGGACCAAATGCTTGAACGTTTAGCGGGTAATGAATATTACTGCTTTCTTGATGGTTTCTCGGGTTATTTTCAAATACCCATCGATCCCCAAGATCAAGAGAAGACTACATTCACTTGTCCCTATGGCACTTTCGCTTACAAAAGAATGCCTTTTGGCTTATGTAATGCGCCCGGGACTTTCCAAAGGTGTATGTTAGCTATCTTCCATGACATGGTTGAACAAACCATGGAAGTCTTCATGGATGATTTCTCGGTCTTTGGGGATTCATTCTCTTCTTGCCTTGCCAATTTGGAACGAATGCTAAAGCGGTGCGAAGACACTCGTCTTGTTCTGAATTGGGAAAAATGCCATTTTATGGTAAAAGAAGGCGTCGTTCTTGGACATAAGATCTCGAAAGCCGGTCTTGAAGTTGACCGTGCTAAAGTCGATGTTATCGCAAAGTTGCCTCCACCATCAACCGTGAAGGGTGTGAGAAGTTTTCTGGGTCATGCGGGCTTCTACCGTCGATTCATCAAAGATTTTTCTCAAATCGCTTGCCCGATGACCCACCTCTTGGAAAAAGATACTCCTTTTATCTTCTCCAAAGAGTGCCTTGAATCCTTCAACTCGCTTAAGGATAAGCTTACTAAGGCACCCGTCTTGGTTACCCCTAATTGGGAGCTACCCTTTGAGTTGATGTGCGATGCTAGTGATTTTGCTATTGGAGCGGTTCTTGGACAAAGAGTGCACAAACACTTCCAACCGATCCATTACGCTAGCAAGACAATGACTGGGGCACAATTGCATTATACGACAACCGAAAAAGAGCTTTTAGCTGTTGTCTATGCTTTTGAAAAATTCCGCCCCTATCTTGTCCTTTCCACCACAATCGTGTATACCGATCATTCCGCGCTGAAGTACTTGTTGACAAAGCAAGATTCCAAACCAAGACTTCTTCGCTAGGTTTGCTGCTCCAGGAATTTAAAATCGAAATTCGCGATAAAAAAGGAGCAGAAAACCTAGCCGCGGATCATCTCAGCAGACTTGAGGATCCATACCAAGGGGATCATCCAAATAAAGAAATCAATGATTCTTTTCCCTTGGAGACCTTAATGTCTATAAACTCGAAGCCGAATGAAACCCCGTGGTTTGCGGACTTTGCAAACTACTTAGCGGGTGGAATTCTCAAGGAAGGGTTGACGTCTCAAAAAAAGAAGAAGTTCTTCACCGATATCAAGACTTACTTTTGGGACGACCCTTACCTATTCAAACAATGTGCCGACCTGATTATTCGCCGATGTGTTGATGGACCGGCAGCGTCTGAAATCCTTGATGCTTGCCACAAAGGACGCACCGGTGGTCACTTTGGTCCCAACTACACCGCTAAAAAAGTGTTTGATTCGGGATTTTATTGGCCCTCCATTTATCGTGACGCTCACGATATGGTTAAAAATGTGATGTTTGCCAAAAGCAAGGCAAAATCACACATAAAGACGAGATGCCTCAGAATTTCATTCAAGAGTGTGAAATTTTTGATGTTTGGGGTATCGACTTTATGGGGCCATTCCCTTCTTCTAAAGGAAACAAATACATCCTTGTAGCCGTTGACTACGTCTCCAAGTGGGTTGAAGCCAAAGCTTTACCTACTAATGACGCAAGGGTGGTTTGTAACTTTTTGAAAGCTCTTTTCGCTAGATTCGGTGTGCCTCGTGCCATTATTAGTGATCGTGGGACTCATTTCTGCAATGACCAATTTGCTAGAGTCATGGCTAAGTACGGTGTAAATCATCGTCTTTCCACAGCCTACCACCCACAAACTAATGGCCAGGCTGAAATATCCAACCGAGGACTTAAGCGAATTCTAGAAAGAACCGTGGGAGAGCATCGTGCCTCATGGGCTGATAAACTTGATGATGCTTTGTGGGCTTTCCGTACTGCTTACAAGACCCCGATCGGCTGTACGCCTTATCGTCTTGTGTACGGTAAAGCGTGCCACCTCCCCATTGAGTTGGAGCACAAGGCTTATTGGGCCTTGAAGTGGGCCAATTTTGATACCAACAAAGCCGGTGACCTACGCAAGATCCAACTCAATGAGCTGAATGAACTCCGTAATGAGGCTTATGAAAATTCTTTAATCTATAAGGAAAGGACTAAGCTCATTCACGACTCTAAGATCAAAAACCGAGAGTTCCATGTTGGAGACAAAGTCTTACTTTTTAACTCTCGGTTGAAAATCTTTTCGGGCAAGCTCAAATCTCGTTGGTCCGGCCCATTCACCATTGCCCAAATTTTTCCATATGGTACTCTCGAGCTCGCTCAACCTAATGGACCAAATTTTAAGGTGAATGGCCAACGAGTGAAGTTGTACTTTGGTGAGGACACCTCTCAGGAGGTGATTCCATCCCTCACCACGTTCCCCATGAACTAATTTTGGGTCGAGTCAGGCTCGTGACTCGGTTATCAAAAACAAGCGCTCCTCGGGAGGCAGCCCGAGTATCTATCCCTTTAACCCCCTAAGTGTAGGGGAGGACCTATTTTGGTCATTTGTGTTTGTATGATGATGTGATTACAGGGATAAATGCAATCTTGGAAATCTTTGAAGAACCGTGCTCCCGTGTTATCCGAAATCCGGTTCTATCTCTCAACTATCGTGATTCAATTTTCTTCATACTCACATTTGAAATTGATCACTTTAGTCGTCTCTTCCTTAACTTGAGTTAACCAACGTGCACAATGTCATAAGTGTAGGGGAAACTTTTCCCACATGCTTAAACATTGAGGACAATGTCTATCTTAAGTGTAGGGGGGACTTCTATCGAAGTTTTAAGTGGACTTTTCCATGAAAATGCCTTCATTTAACCGGAAAATCATATTTTTCAACATTTTTCAAATTTTTTATTAACTTTGGCCATTTAGTCGTAATTTTTAAATTTTTTTTTTTTGTCGTTGCTTTCATATGTATATATCCCGCAATAAAGTCAAAAATATTAATAAAGTGGTGTAGCTGGTTTAGAAATCTTTGACATATTAGGCCCGTTGCGTTTATTTTGACTCAACCCGAATAGACTTATCCAAGTTTATTCTAGCTAGTATCCTTAACCATGTAGACCTTAATCGGTTTATTAGGCTAAGTATCCACGAGTCTCATTACTTGAGATTTTAAATTGTAGAGGACGAGAAATGATAGAGTCAATTATAAGTCGGTATTCTTGCGCAAGCTCACTTGGTGTAATTATTTGCCTATTCTCCCATCACTTGCTAATAATTTATCTGCAATAAGTAAGGTCGTACGATTTGAAAAGTTACTTAGCTTCTAGCCCAAGATCGTTTAAAAGTTGCTCGGTAATGATAAGAGTTCATAGCCAAGGCATAACTTATGAAGCGGGGCGCGAAGATTGGCGAGTCCGAAAAGGACCTAACAAGGCATGAGGATTCCATTTTATTGCTGAAGATCCAAAGTGATGTGAAAAGCATTATTCCTAAAGTCAATATGAAGGATCAAGACTCACGACGAAAAGCAATCAACTCCCATAAAGATCATGGAGAAGTCTATCCGAAAAGACCCTAACAAGGTATGAGGATAAATAGATCCAAGTCCGAAAAGGAGGCGGATCGTTGTATCTCGAAATCCCAATTAGAGATTGAAGAAATAATCATGAAGTCGTGGTCAACAAAGTTGGAGTACCCCTCAAAAGTCTCCAAGTGAAGAAACTCTATTATGATGAGAAGACCATTATCTCAAGAACGTCTCTCGAAGATATGAAGTATGAAGTACATGCCAAATATCGGCCCGAGAAAGGTCTCAAATCGTGAACCAAGTTATGCCAAGATATGAACTTTTTGATATCCCGAGAAGCAGTTTTAAGAGATTTTGTCCTTTAGCTAACTATTGATTAAATCGTCCTACTTTGCTTTCAGCCTAATTAAACTATCGAAATAAGTCCTAAAAATGCATCTTCATGATCATTCTAAGACAAAAATAAAATATAAGAGATACACCTAGGAATAAGGGAGTTTAAGCATTTAATTAAGCCATGTGTGTAAGTGTTTGAATTACTAACTTATAATAACAATAATCTCGTTTTTAAGCTTAGTTTGGGGAACGTGAAACTTGAGGGTGATAAATCTTCGCAACACCAAAGCCCTAATGTAAGTCCTTGATTTCTTTACAAGTTATTTCCATCCTTTTGTTTATCTTAAAGTTTTAATTTCTCTCAGTATTTTGATTCTTATTTAGTAGTATTTGAATAAGGCCAAGGTTGATTGATTATGAGAAAAATGTAAATTTGCTTTATCACTAAGCATTGCATGAGGGCATGGCAATGGTTAAGTGTAGGGGATTTGATAGGTGTGTAAACACCCATCCTTTTACCACTTAATTCTGGCTAAAACAAGACCAAAACACGTATTTAATATCATTTGTTTGGAATTATGCGTGGTTTTTGTGTTTATTTTGTTTTCAGAGCTAACCGGATGAATATTAAAGAAAACATGGGATTGCACGGGTTTTATCAAGGAAAAAGACTAAAGACGAAGTCTATTGTCCAAGAGATGCAAAAGATTTGAAGTCAATGGGCCTATTTGAAGATTTATCGAAGAAAATGACCAAAGATGGAAGATTTACATATGTCGAAGAAACTCAAGTCTAATTAACGAAGAAATTAAAAGACGAGTTGAATTTAATCGACGACAAATCCCGAATCAGAATCGAAAACGTCAACTTTTCTGAAAAGACGAGAAGACAAGAAGAAAGGGAGAAAGCCCACTCACCAACCAACCACTAGGAGTATAAATAGATTCCTCCTTCACATTTTAGGGAGAGAGCTTTTCATTTTCTTTTTCCCAGTTCCTTAGGTTCGGTTCATCACAAACACCATTAGGGTGTTTGGTGATTTCTCATTTTTCTTTCAATCTTGTAAGTGTTAATCATTACTCTTGTTACTTTTCCATTAATCTATCAATTCCATCTTTTTATTCATCTTGTTCTTCATCATCTTCTATTGCAAGTTCTTAAGTTTTCTATTTGATTCAAGTTTGATTTTAAAAAGTTGTTGATTTAGTGTTTTTATTGGTGGGATTTGTTACTTATGGTATTTAAATGATTTGTGTTTGATTTGGTAAAACCTTTTTGAGTTTTGGAGTCTATTTGGATTTAAAACCGTGTCCCCTGTTTTACTGCTACTGTGTCTGATCTTCGCTTTCCAGGAACTTTCCGAACAGAGCTTATTTTCCGAATAGACAATTTCTCATTTCCCTTATTCGGAATATTGGATATTCCGAATAGGGGTGTTAATTTTCTCTTACTCGGAATACCTCAGATATTCCGCATAGACCATACTTTTCCGCATAGGGCATGTTTTCCGAATAGGCAATGTTTTCCGCACAAGGTTAATTTTCCGCATAGCCAAAATTTTCATTTCCTCACTCGGAATGTTTCATATATTCCGAACAGCCTTATTTTCCGCATAGTACTTTTTTCCCGCATAGTCCAGTTTTTCCGAATAGAGCATTACATTCCGAGTAGCCAATCTTTCCGAATAGGATAATTTTCCGCATGGATGGGTTTTTTTCCGAATAGCATGTTTTTCCGCATAAGCCATTTTTCCGAATAGAACTTATTTATTCCGCATAGAGAACTTTCCGAATAGGAGGATGTTTTCCGCATAGGGTAACTTTTCAGTAGCTGTTTTGTTTAAATTCAAGTATTACTTTTTGATTGTTGATTGTTTTAAGATTAAATTATCATCATTTTAGTCATTTCTCTGTTTAGTAGATTAGAAAACTAAATCCACTTTTTGTCACCAAGAACAAATCATTCCACTTTAAACTGAGATCAATTCGAGAGGATTCCGAGAATTGTTTTGAACCCCATTGAAAAACCGTGTATCATCATTCCATATAAAAGGCATTGTAATATCTTTTATCTTGATTTAGCGTTTGATGTTTGATATCATTTTCTAAGTTTACCTTTGTTATTCGTTTGACGTTTGTGTATTGATTATGTTGATTAAAATGCTAACACCTTCGAGCGTTAGCCATATTTATGAAGATTCAATGTTTTGTTTGTTTATATCGAAAGCATCTTAAATTTTTGAAGGAGTATTTATCACACCCTACCATGGCGGAATATGGGGCGCGACGTATGGATATCATCACAACAATAGCGTGTCTATAGAGATAACTAAATGAAATGGAAATATCATAAATGGTGACACAATGTCATGGAGATATCTCAAACAATGCAGGCGTCTAGGTAAGTAGGTAACAGGTCTACCTCTTACCAAAGACATACAATTAACAAATAACAAACATATAGGTGTCTACAAAGTATCATTTATTCAAACATAAATAAAGACTAAGAGGAAAGGGGGTTTCTCCAAATGCAATCCTAATCCTTCCAGCTAGCCACTCCTATTCTCATGCTTAACCACATTCTCACCTGAAAGAGACACTAAAACACGTCAACATAATTTTGGTGAGAGTCATAGGTTTAGACTCCAACGCCAAATCAGTTATAAGCTGTGAATAACAACCATTAACAAAAGAACATATGGACAATGTGCTACAATTATGTATTAACAACTAGCATTCAAGATTAACCAATCACCACAAATCCAAGGCTCCAAGCCTTACCAATAACCACAATTCCAAGTCTCCAAGCCATACCAATAGCCATAATTCTAAGGCTCCAAGCCTTACCAATAACCATGGTCCCATAGGCGCCCATACACCTATGAACCAATCCCAAGGCCCCGCCTTATCAACATCCCCTTTGTACCAAGTCAAACCACAATAACTGAGACGGTACGTGTCCCCCGATCCAAATCATAAACACAATCAAGAATCACATAGCAGTTAATCACATAAGTGTACACACAAGTCCATCACAAACCATAAAAACATTCACAGCATTCTTTACAAGGGAATGCAGTGTCTCTTCCATCCCATCTGGAAATCAATCATAAAAAGACATGGGACTATGAAACTCACCTGAACAAGCTTATCCAAGTATCCGCGCTCTAGCAAAAATCTAAACACACAAACATATAAAATAAAGACATGAACCACATACCAAAATGGATCATCAATCTATGATGGATATCTAACCATCTCTTATAACTTAACCCCATTTATATGCCATAAGAATCTCATTACACCACTCTATAAAGCCCTTAACTTAGTTTAGTTCATAATTCGTCCCGTTAACATTTAACCCAAAACAGTCTCGTTTTTCACACTCCGTATTATGAGCCAAACGTCCACCAAGCCTAAACCACATTCCTTGCAATGAAAACCCCATAAACTTATATTTGTTATATAAAATCTTAGCCCTTGCCCCAACATGAAAGCTAATCTTAAGTCCCCGATATACAACTTATACTTTCGCCTATCCATATTTTACCGATTTTGAACATATGAAATGTTTATTATGACCAGAGGGTCTTACCCTATCCCATTTGCTTATCCCTTCTCCAGATCTTTTATTTAATATATAATATAAATCTCATGTTCATTTTAAGATCCAATTATAACCCTAAGTACCCCAAACAATTCAAAACATAAAATGAAAACAGGCGGATCTAAAAACTGTTTTGACACCCGACTGATGTAACCTAATTTTGACTCACTTCCCTACCTCCAATTTAGTTCTAGTTTCTTTCATCTGAAATTTAATTCAATTAACTTTCCAGGGACATAAGATTCGAAATTTAAAAGTTTGTATAACTCTAGATATGATCAAAACAATGGACCAAAAATTATGCCCAGTTTTTAAAAACGAATTTAAACATGATAAAACCCTAATTACGATCACTAATCTTCATAATAACCAAAGTAATCAATTCATATGAACCCTAATCTCACTAATCTCAGAAAACTAATAAACCCTAATCCATCATAAGATCAATTACATGATTAAATTGATTAAAATCATTAATAGAACAAGGGTTTTGAAGGTTTTACCTTAGAAATCAATGGAAGATCTTTATTTTGAAACCCTAATTGGCCACCATTGTTGAATTTAGGCTAGGAGCTGTTATGGAGGTTAAAAATATGATTATTTTTGTTATGGGTTGGGTTTGCTTAAGTCCTAAAGGCCCCCTAATCCCATTACAAGTCCATTGGGCCTGTTTTGGGCTTTTCCTTCTTTCTTTCTTTTAGCCGCCCAATCCAAAGCCCAAAACCCCTATCTGGCCGACTTTTATACTCCATCTATTGTTATTTATTCGTAACTAAACTTAGTGGTACCCTCGGGTTACCTCCAGGCCAAAGCCCGAAAGCCTTACGTTAATTTTTCGTCTTCTTACGCGATTACCGTAAAATACATAATTTTATGAAAACTCTTAAAATAAGTTAGTGACTTAATAAATAAGTCTAAAATAACCTAAATCTAACACGTATATTACTCTCGAAACTAAATCCTTAGTCCGAGACCTCTAAACGCTAAACCATCGCATCGTAAATATACGATTTACTATAATACATATACGTATATATAAAAACTTAAAATAACACTGTTTCATTTCATAGTCACTACCACGTGAGCTCATGAACTTGAAATAACCACACATCGTTTCACTTACATCGTAACCCGTACCCGTAAACGATGTCCAAACCACACTATATTCACACCAGTTAACACATAAACACATAAAGACACATAATTTCACGAAATATGCACAAAATAAAACTAAGTGACGAACCTTAAAACCGCGGTTGTCACATCACTCCCTCCTAATAGAAATCTCGTCCCGAGATTTACTTCTTAGGATCAAACACACAAACAACAAATCACATGAGGATACTTGCTCAAAATGAACTCTTCTCATTTCCATGTGTACCTTAGTTCATGACTCAATATAACACATATACTAACCAACAATATTTAAATTCATTCCCATACTCTTGACCTCACAGCAAATAAATTTCACAAATGACTCTTTGATAGAACGAAGACTCTTATTAACACAAATCCCGAATAACCATACATGCAAATACGCATTTTTAAACAACATTTACCAATGTTAATACATGAAATATATCATGTATACCATTCAATTTCCTAGGTAATTCTATACCCATAAGATACAGATCCAATCTTTCCAAATATCATAAATGGACCTACAAAACTCGTCATCAACTTTTCTCTTTTACCAAAACATGCCACCCATTACTATAGGTGAAACTTCCTACATAACTTTGTCACTAAAATCTAGTGATTTCCTCTTTTTCAACATATCATCTGTTGTTACTCTCATCCTTTCCACAAACACCATTTCCACATTAGTAGTCTCTCTCACGAATTTTAGTACACCATAAGGACAACTTACCCTATCCTTTCATATAGTGCCTCAAATGGCATTCATCAACTTCTAGTATGATAACTATCATTATATGAAAATTCAGACATCGCTAACGAGTTTCCCACATCCCTCTAAATCAGTCACCCAAACTCTCAACACGACTCCTATACTTGTATCAATTTCCCACTTCGTTCATCATTTTCTAATTAGCTGGATATACTCATATCCAATCATTTTCATCAACTCCCTCTAGTCCATACCGCAAACTACTTAAAAATTCCAATTTCCTTACACAAGTGACCTATGAAGATATTTCACATATTGATTAGTTTATAACAATGAGGCTCTTCCAATCCAAATCAACTTATGATCTATACACATCACCAAAAGGACGGTTATCTCAGTTAGTCTATCAACTTCCATCCAAACCCATGCTACAACTACATCCATAAAATTTGGATAGATTAGCACCTATACACTTCTTTCTCACTTTTCTCCATGAAAGATTTTTTTCCCTGATACTCAACACTTCCTTTATACCTACACAATGTCTTACCTTCAAGGTCATAGTGCTCCTCATCTTGTCTCAGTTAGACCAAGCCCTTCGTCTCTCATGACACATCACATCTATAACTCCTCAACCATTCGATTATCGATACTAAGCCTTCCAATCAAACACTATAGGTCAGTACCATTTCCTTTCCACACTACAACAATATTAGCATGCTTAGTGCCTTAGTCTACTCATTAGGCTATACCAAAGTTTTACCTTCGGTTCCTATCTCGGCCTATTCCATGCATGATTCGCATGTATCCACAGTTCCTTATTCTTCCTCAGCTCATGACATACATCACGATGTTATGATTCCCGTCTTTCAAGTCATCTATACCTCAAAATTTTTCCAAGTAGCTTCACTTGTTTTTCCTCACAATCAGTTCTCCTACTCCCTCCTAATAGGGACAGACTAGAGTTTTATGTGATCCCATGCGGATCACACTCTCATCTTATACCCATATTAGTTTCCATTTGTCTAAACTAAGCCATATTTTAAATTCTTATTCAAATCTCATACTTCTATTTTGATATTGCACCTAACATGAGGTACTTTTAATCATCATCTTCTAGAAATTCTTGGTTCTCTCCTTCCATGATTCTCCCTAATTCCTACACTATCCCGTCCAACAGAAATTCCATACTTCATTCATCAATTCTATGGAAATCGCTAGTGCATTGGATAATGTATAACTGTCTCTTCCAAAGATCTTTCATAACACCTTCACAAAACCGACTCTCTAATCACTTCTCCATGTATTTATTCAGCTCAGCTTCACTACTCATCCCTCGATATTGATTGCCACAAAAATTCTATCCGCGTAATCACTCGACTCCCTTGTTACCTCCACGAGTTCTTAATCTCCCATGTTATGTATTCATTTCATCACGATCCACAAGTTCAGCTCTTTGTAACTCCACTCTGGTACTCGATCTGTCCTTCTTCGTCACAAACCATATAGAGATTCCCAACATAGTTCTTGTCACCTTTCCAGTCCTTGCAACTTTTGTGACTCCTTCAAAATCTCTTGCCTCCTTCTAGCAGCCGTTACGTAGTCCTTTCAGCTCCTTGATTCACGATGTAGCTCTTCACGCACTCCTTCCCGTCTCTATGATGTTATCTAGGAACTTCACACTACCCAGTAGCCTCTAACTTCAACTCATCTACCACAATATTTCTAAAGGTACATCAACCCCTCAATGGCTCACTCTTCCTTACTTGTTGTAATCACCATTAATCAGCCTCCTACCAATCATTCTTTCACATCCATGTTTTCCTTCACGTGTCTACTACTACCTCGCCTCCATAACTATACCAATTCCCTTGCGTGTTATTTGCTCCATCTTTCCATTAGTAGAAAATTTCTACTCTACCCTCACATCCGCTGGTACTTTCATCAATTTCCTAATGGTACTTCAACCAACTTCTCATAGCATGACATCTCGTTCCCACGACCAGTCAACTAACTTTACTTACTCCCTTATTCCTGTAACCAATCTAAGTTTCAAAACTCCACAAACTTAAAAAAGATATGTAAGTCACGATATCATACCATACACTTACAAATTATTTTCAAAATCGATTTCCTGTAATTAGCTAGACTTATTTGCAAGAAAATTTAGTAGTTCTCATTAATTAAAATACATACCCGAAAGTAGACACACATCAAAAAAACTCAAAACATCGTTGGAACTCCATCAAACTCCAGCACTATAAAACACGAGCAAACACAAGGTACATTCAAGTTATAATAACTACTGAACGATCATATATCATAACTTAACACATACTAGTATATACATCCACATTTATATACCTATTAAATCACCTAAAACATACTCGTTACCAAACATGTCAAATCAATCAATCGCGTCATACACTCGTTTTTCCATACGAGTAATCACCATCTTACAACAAGGCATAAAACCTATCACTAAAACAGTCCATATCGTGTGACCCCATAATCACACAACATGAGTATAACCCAAAACATATAACACACTAAAATATAGCCATATTGTTGGCAACCGTTACATAAACCCATATATTATACATATACCCAAAATCCGCATGTCATCATATACAAGCATGTACTAACCCTCTTTCATGCAATCATACTTAAGAACCCATTGAAGTTGTGGTACTTGTATAACTATGTTGACCATCATACTTATACAATTACCCTTTCCTCAATGCACTCTCTCCTATGATGACACTTATAAGAATCAATACAACATATAACACATAAATCCATATACTCACATAAGCTCATAACCACATAAACAATAAGGTCCAAAACTCCATCTATTAAAATAATATAGTCAAACTCTTGGAATACATAAATCCATAGTTTGGCTAAAACAGCATAGACAAACTCCAACACAAAATTATAATCAATTATAAGTCATGTCACCCATAAGAGTGGAAATAACTTAAGATCCTTCCTATCCACCTACTCCTAGTAACTGGAATCACCACATGATTCTTAGGGAACATGACTTAAACATAAAAAGAAAAATACTATACATTAGGTACACCAAATAACTTACTATGGTGAAAGTAATTTATATATCAAAATTAAAACAGAAATTAATTGATGACTAAGTATGGGCAACTACAGTTCAACTCATACTAGTCAAAATTCCCAAAAAAAAAAATTAGGATAATACAATCAAGACCACACGTAATCCTATGACGCCTATATGAAGGGATCCTTAAGCTATAGACTAGGATAGGCAACCTAATTCTCTATAACCATTGTCTCTGATACCATTCTATCACACCCCACCATGACGGAATATGGGGCGCGACGTATGGATATCATCACAACAATAGCGTGTGTATAGAGATAACTAAATGAAATGGATATATCATAAATGGTGACACAATGTCATGAAGATATCTCAAACAATGCAGGCGTCTAGGTAAGTAGGTAACAGGTCTACCTCTTACCAAAGACATACAATTAACAAATAACAAACATATAGGTGTCTACAAAGTAGCATTTATTCAAACATAAATGAAGACTAAGAGGAAAGGGGGTTCCTCCAAATGCAATCCTAAGCCTTCCAGCTAGCCACTCCTATTCTTACGCTAAACCATATTCTCACCTGAAAGAGACACTAAAACACGTCAACATAATGTTGGTGAGAGTCATAGGTTTAGACTCCAACGCCAAATCAGTTATAAGCTGTGAATAACAACCATTAACAAAAGAACATATGGACAATGTGCTATAATTATGTATTAACAACTAGCATTCAAGATTAACCAATCACCACAAATCCAAGGCTCCAAGCCTTACCAATAACCACAATTCCAAGGCTCCAAGCCTTACCAATAACCATGGTCCCATAGGCACCAATACACCTATGAACCAATCCCAAGGCCCCACCTTGTCAACATCCCCTTGGTACCAATTCAAACCACAATAACTGAGACGGTACGTGTCCTCTGATCGAAATCATAAACACAATCAAGAACCACAAGCAGTTAATCACATAAGTGTACACACAAGTCCATCACACACCATAAAAACATTCACAAAATTCTTTACAAAACCATGGAGTGTCTCTTCCATCCCATATGGAAATCAATCATAAAAAGACATAGGACTATGAAACTCACCTGAACAAGCTTATCCAAGTATCCACGCTCTAGCAAAAATCTAAACACACAAACATATAAAATCAAGACATGAACCACATACCAAAATCGATCATCAATCTATGATGGATATCTAACCATCTCCTACAACTTAATCCTATTTATATGCCATAAGCATCTCATTACACCACTCTATAAAGCCCTTAACTTAGTTTAGTTCATAATTCATCCCGTTAACATTTAACCCAAAACAGTCCCGTTTTTCACACTCCGTATTATGAGCCAAACGTCCACCAAACCTAAACCACATTCCTTGCTGAAAACCACATAAACCTATATGTGTTATCTAAAGTCTCAGCCCTTGCCCCAACATGAAATCTAATCTTAAGTCCCCGATATACAACTTTACTTTCGCCTATCCATATTTTATCGATTTTGAACATATGAAATGTTTGTTATGACCAGAGGGTCTTACCCTATCCCATTTGCTTAGCCCTTCTCCAGATCTTTTATTTAATATATAATCTAAATCTCATGTTCATTTTAAGCTCCATTTATATCCCTAAGTACCCCAAACAATTCAAAACATAAAATGAAAACAGGCGGATCTAAAAACTGTTTAGACACCCGACTGATGTAACCTGTTTTTGACCCACTTCCCTACCTCCAATTTAGTTCTAGTTTCTTTCATTTGAAAGCTAATTCAATTACCTTTCCAGGGACATAAGATTCGAAATTTATAAGTTTGTATAACTCTAGATGTGATCAAAACAATGGACCAAAAATTATGCCCAGTTTTTAAAAACGAATTTAAACATGATAAAACCCTAATTACGATCACTAATCTTCATAATAACCAAAGTAATCAATTCATATGAACCCTAATCTCACTAATCTTAGAAAACTCACAAACCCTAATCCATTATAAGATCATTTACATGATTAAATTGATTAAAATCATTAATAGAACAAGGGTTTTGAAGGTTTTACCTTAGAAATCAATGGAAGATCTTTATTTTTGAAACTGTAATTGGCCACCATTGTTGAATTTCGGCTAGGAGCTGTTATGGAGGTTAAAAATCTGATTATTTTGGTTATGGGTTGGGTTTGGTTAAGTCCTAAAGGCCCCCTAATCCCATTACAAGTCCATTGGGCCTGTTTTGGGCTTTTCCTTCTTTCTTTCTTTTAGCCGCCCAACCCAAAGCCCAAAACCCCTATTTGGTCGACTTTATACTCCACCTACTGTTATTTATTAGTAACTAAACTTAGTGGTACCCTTGGGTTACCTCCGGGCCAAAGCCTGAAAGCCTTACGTTAATTTTTCGTCTTCTTACGCGATTACCGTAAAATACATAATTTTATGAAAACTCTTAAAATAAGTTAGTGACTTAATAAATAAGTCTAAAATAACCTAAATCTAACACGTAAATTACTCTCGAAACTAAATCCTTAGTCCGAGACCTCTAAACGCTAAACCATCGCATCGTAAATATACGATTTACTATAATACATATACGTATATATAAAAACTTAAAATAACACTGTTTCATTTCATAGTCACTACCACGTGAGCTCATGAACATGAAATAACCACACATCGTTTCACTTACAGCGTACTCCGTACTCGTAAACGATGTCCAAACCACACTATATTCACACCAATTAATACACAAACACATAAAGACACATAATTTCACGAAATATGCACAAAATAAAACTAAGTGACGAACCTCAAAACTGCGGTTGTCACAGTATTAGATTATGTTTATCACATGATGCTCGCTTATGTACTTAGCAGGTAACCTTAATTCTAATGTCTTGGGATATAAGAAAGCTCTCCAATTTTATAGTGATTTGTATAGGTGGAATAATAGGATCACAAATAATGTCATGCTTTGTCATAAGTTTTGTGAACTAGTTAGGATCGCATGTGACCTTGTCTAACATGTTGTTCCTCTTCTTGTGCCTTAGATTAGAAAGTGAGTTACTACCATATAAAAGTTGTAAGTAATAAGTGTGTAAAGTCTTTATGAGCTAGAAGTATGATAAGATCCCCATTATTACCTTCTAAGATATATGATAATCAATACATACGAAGCTTTATGCAGATGCGTCTAATTATGACAAGATTAGTGTGTCTAGGTTTAAAGAACAAGTACTGCCTTAATCTAAGAATTATATGTCGCCTCAAAATAAGGCAATCATTGCACTAAATAAACAAACATGTGTTAGAATGGATTAAATATGGTTAACATGGTTCCCTTAAGATAGAACTGATCGATCTTCTAGATTTAGGTATTCAAACCAATAGGATTATGAAAGAGATATTAAGGTTAAGTCACCAAAACAACATATGTCAATCTCTTAGATTGAACCCCCTATGAAAAACCTTTTGTAAATATTGTACATAGAATTAACTTAGTTAGGGTTTAACATAAGTTTAATATAGACTAACAATTAGATAGAATAAACACTACAAGAATTAGAATTTAACCTCGCTTTTAGTGATCTACACCTAAACTTTACTAGTCCATGATCAACCGGGTACACTGCCTGTTAGAAGAGTTCTATTAGGTTAAAAGGTTAAATCGACAAAATATAAATGTAAAAGTTGAACAAAATTAATACATGCACGAGCGAACATCAAATACGCATCACTGGTGGCCTATACTGGTTTGAAATGAATAATTCTAAGTGTATGGTTATGTCTTTCATGCTTCTAAACTATTATGGCATAATACACTTGTTTATCTTGTTGATCAAGTTCTTTTTGTGCTTAAATGACCTTAGTATCTCTAATAACATTTATGTTCGAGTTTGTAAATTTTGTCAAAGGGCTAAACGAACAAGGGAACCTTTTCTCTTGTGAACTTTTCATTTGGATTTTTGAGGTCCTTACAAAGTTCAAAGCAGAGAGGGGTTCATATACTTTTTACTGTGGTTGATATTTTTTCTAGAGTTGTGTGGGTGTACTTAGTAGAAACTAAGAATGAGGTATTTGATGTATCTGTATCACATATTAAACTGATTCACGTTCAATTTAATGTTAAAATTAAAAATTGTAAGGTCAAATAATGAAACTGAGTTTCTAAATTGTAATAAAAGAATGTATGTTAGAGTATGTAAATCTTTATATTTCTAGAGAGAGAGGGTTACACACACACACTTTAGAGAGAGAAAGGAGAGAAAAACACCATAAACTATGTGAAATTATGAATGATCAACCAACCCTCTCCAACTAAGGAGAGGGTTTATATACCCAAGTGTAGAATATTGATAAACTATGAATCTATGAAGTGGGTTGAAGATTCCTAGAGAGAGAAACTAGTGAGAGAAAGTGAGAGAGAAACTATGTGTTTTTATTCAAATGAAAATATGGAATGATCAACAACCAACCCCTTTCCATGGTGGAAAGGGGTATTTATATCCAAGGCCTATTTTGGGCTTGGGCCGACCCATGACAAGCCCATGGGTCGGTTTCTTACTTAAATTAATAAGTAACACTAACTACGAGCTATTACAACATTAATAATATTGTGGAGTGACCGATACTTCTAATATACGTAAAACGTATTTCTAACAATCTCCCCCTAAGGGAGGTCACTCCACGTTTACAAAGTTCTAAACCTAGCATACTATACTAAGTCTTCGTTCTCCAGCTCGTAGTCTTTTCTTCTTTCTTTTTGTTTTGAATATGTTGGTTTGATCTTTTAGGCTTTGGCTTGAGAGCATTGTTCTTTTGGCCTTTCACGTGCGATCTTTGCCTTCTTGTGAAACTTGCCTACTCGTGACTCCATGTTCCACACACTTATGACTTTTTGTTGAATTCTTGAAAGCTTCAGAGTTTGGTACAGCGGAAGACTTCATTTTGCACTTTCTTGAATTTTGCTGAACTTTGATGCAGAAAAACATAAGCATGTGGAAACGACTTCTACAGGTACACCGCAACGCCACCGTCTTCAACTGGTACACAGAAACGCCACCGTCTTCAACAGGTACACAGCAACGCCATCGTCTTTAACAGGTACACAGCAACGACACGAATAAAATGGCTTTGACATTTTACTCTAATTCGGTAGCATTTTACCTCCGGTCGGTGAAGATCGTTGGACGATATTAGATATCGTACCCGTGACGGATAGTTTCAATTAAGTAACTTCCTGACAGGATTTCGCGGGTAACCCGTTCTCTTTATTCGACCATCCAAAGCTGACTGCGAACATAAAGAGTGAATCATTTGGATTAAAAATCCTTATGATTGAAGCCGTCAATTCATGAAACCTGGAACAAGTGAATTTCAATTAAGATTTTCACCATCGTTGCTTTCCAGTTATCACGAGCTTAATTCATAAAGAATCTTGCACGTCACCTACCAAATGCTGTTTGATGTTAACACTAGAAGGATTTCCACTCGTCACTGTGATCAATAAAGAGTCACTCTGAGTGTTCTGGCAAGATCATATGATAATGCGTAGAGGCCTGGAACGAGTTTAAGTTCAATTAAGAATTAAACTACTGTTTCTTTCCAGTTTTTCACAAGATTGGTTCTAAAAGAACCGCACGTGTAACCTACCATGAGCTTGTTTGATGTTGGCTCAAGCAGGATTTCCATCTTCATTGTAACACTTGCGTATTACTCGGATGTTCTGGCAATATTACAAGAATACTGCGTAGGACTCATAAAAAATCTCTTACTTTTCACAGTGTGTGAGAAAGCAAGGAATAAATGGAAAGTGTCCTAATGAGACTTTTGATGATCTCGTGGCTCTAGACTCAATAGTGCGTTTTGATTTAGTGAGCGATGGCTGGAGAGGAGTGCCACCTTTTCAATATCAGTCTATTCGGAGTGAATAAACCAATAGATAACGTGTTGATCTCCGTGTGATTAAAACAAATACCTTTTGAGAAATATTTGAGTTAGCTGGGAAGGGTTGTGCATTGCATCACTGGGTCCATGACGTCTTTCTTCAATATCGAGAATCATTAACAAAAATGATCTCAATAGCATATGTATTGACCCGGTTTCTGCCTAAAGTTGTAAGGAGGGCTTCTTTCTTTACACCCTTTATCTTTACAATTCTTTTTCATTCTTAAACCCCTTTAATGCTTACCAATACGTCATAACTAGCACCTTGTTGTGATTGTTCCAGTGCTAGCTTAAGTACTTGGTCGGCATTCAGCTACGTTCACAATCTTTCTCCAACTTTCCTAGGACTTCTAATTCTATCTAGGGAATTGTCCTTGGGAAGATTCCATCGGCTCTGATGAATCACTGGACTAAACCTATTCCTACCACCCTTTTGTCACCACATTCGTCGTGAATTAAGCGTGTTTTGGGAAAGTATAGCCACCATGAAAAATCCTTGAAAATCACCTAAGGTACTTGTGATATTGAAATCAAAAGTTTTGTACCTTAGGTGTTTTGTTCATCAAAAACGCTCCCCCTTAACACGTGCTTTACACATATTAAGTTGGATTATCGTTAAGTCTTTTTCATCTTTTAGCCAAGTATCATTTAAGTCTCCGTAATCCCATTTTCTCCCCTTATCCAAAATATTAACCATTAATATTTGGGATATTGAATGGATTAACCGGTCTTTGGGTAAAAAATGAAATCGATGTTTGGCCATAGAACATGTTAATGCTCCCCCTTAAATTAATAAGGGATAGTTGTAGTGCTTTAGTATGAAATATTTTGAAAGATTTAGAATCTCGTGAGAAATTCTTGAAAAATTATCATACCTTAACACTACATCAAGCCGTAAAAGCACAATATTCACAAATTTACGTATTCACAATTAAAAACCAATATAAAGTGGACCTGAAATGTACGACCCATTAGATGGATCGTTGCAGTAATTTGTGGTGCACTCCATATGGTCTACCACCAACGAACCTTTCTAAGCTCCTCATCAATCTACGTTCACGGAGCTTTTGATCAATCTTCTTGATCACATACTTCGCCATTTGCCGATAACCCTGATGCCAATCCTCAATCATCTCTGGTAAAGACCCACCCGAATTAAGATGCTCCAATTTTCCTCTGACGTAGATGAGAGTTCCATCACTGTACTTATAAAGCTCACCTACCCTCATAAACTTCATTATCCCTCGACCGTTCAAGTAGAAAATCCCGTAATTCGGAACAGTAATGCCGGTATAGGGACATCTATCGACATGTTGAGGTAGAACTTGGTTCATTGGACGGGTGAGGTTAAGCTTCCTTTGGTAGCTTTCGACTCCCAATTGAAGATCTTCAACTCGTTTCTTGATAACAACGCTTCATGTGAACATACGAAGTGCTGTATTCAAGGCAATGATGTCTTCACAAGCAATATGGGTGAGTTGATCCCGGGTCATCATAAGCAACATGTCTTCGATATCCTCAAGGCGAATGATAGAAAAATCTCCCTGCTGGATTTTGTATTCTCTGTCATCCTCCCTTTTTAGACGAATCTCCGTCACATGATAATAGCCATTCTTGGCTTCAGTTTTTAGTCCCAAAATGCTGGAGATGCGAATATCGGATCTAACATTGCTTCCTGAATTGGCTAAGCATCAACCTCTGTACGCCCTTCGGACTCGTTCGTCCCAATGAGATGTACCTATAACAGCATACATATCATAATTACGAGTTACCTTTGCGACCCAGAGTCGGTTTACCTTTTCCTCAATCCAGGGTATTGTCCCCCAGTTGGCAGCTTTCAGCAAGGTCAGGGAGGTTGCGTACTTTGATGAACCCTTGAGGAGATAATCAAGATCATAGGTGACGAAGAAGTCGAGAGCGATCTGATTATCTTGAGAAGGATCAAGTGGAGGTGGAGCTCTTTCTGATTCATGGAGGCCTGGCCTTTGAACGGTGTTAAGCGCTTTCAGGACCTCGTCAGCATAATACTCGTACTCCATTCGGGTTAACCTGGTTTTGGCGCGAATTCTCTTATCCTTTAGCGCTCTCTTCACCAAGGACGGAGTGACCGAAGACTTATACTTATGAGCCAGAAATGCAGCACACAAGTCTATCGGGCTACGGATTCAGAGATATAGAACATCTCTGTCAGCGTCTGTGATTGGATCATATTGAGCCGCTGCCGTGATCCAAGCTTGTGGCGGTGCAGTCTTGTCAATCTCCAATGTGTCTGCCCAGTCCCGTGTGCTTGACTCAGGAACAGTAGATTGTGGTTCTTGTTGTAGAGGAGTAGAGACATGAGCATCTGCTGGTTCTGATTCAGGCATCTCGGCGGTGTCATGAACCGGCGAGTGTTGTGCAGCTTCAGGTTCAGTTACTGACTCTGCAATCACAGGAGCAACAACAGAACTAACAGGGTTAGTGGTAACAGGTATAGACACAGCAATAGATGTACCATGAATCGATGACGCCTTAGTAGCATTCACATCATGGCGCCACTTGGATCGTCTTGATTCCGTTGAAGTGGATTTTTCCTTTTCTGCAGCATCTTTCTTAGACTTGGTTTCAGACTTAGAAGGTTTCTTTGTGCTGGCATCCTTATCCCCTGTTTCAGGTTGTTTACCATCATCACCCTCATCGCTATCCTCGTTGCTTCCCTTAGCACTCTCCTCATTTCCATCACCACCATCATCACCATCATCATCATCATCATCATCCTCATCATCATCACCATCATCGTCCTCTTCTTCTTCTTCTTCTTCACCTTCTTCTTCCTCTTCACCGTCACCCTCTTCTTGTTCACTTTCTTCCCTTTCTTCCTCACGCAGAATGTGATAAGGTACCACACTTCCAAACACCTTAAATAGCTGATCATCCTCCATAATGGCGTCATTGAGTGACTTGTAGAGAGTCCGTTGAATCTTAGATTTATCAAAAGATCCAAGTTCCCTCATACGAGCTTTGAGGATCTTCTTTAATTCAAAATCCGTTAACTCATAGGCAATTTTGTAGGCGGATTCAGAAGGATTGGATGACTTAATCATCAAGTTATCAGCCGCGAGTTTCTTCATTTCATCACGCAGTTTTGGCATAATGGACTCAACGGATTCTTTCACTCTATCTTCAACAGAAGCTTCAAGTGTTTCTTTCTGCTCCTTGTATTTATCCCTCATGGCTTGAAGTCTCGTGATACGTGCATCATACTTATCAGCTTCGGCCTGCTTAACCTGAGCTAGTTCTTCTGCATGACCTTTACGTGTCAACTCCATCTCTGCAGCGAACTTAGCAAGCATCTCTTCTTGGGCTTTCTTAGATGCTTCTTCACTTTGAACTCGTCTAAGTAGCTCTTGGCGAAGATTATCCATCTCTTTTCTTTGATTGTCTGTATGTTTATCCAACATCTCTGCCATTACAAACGCAGCCATTGAAGATGATGCAGAGCTGCTCTGGGTTGGTTAAAGAGGCTCGGTTGTGACCACAGTACTAAGGATGGGAGTTATTGGTGGTGGAAGGAATGGTGTTGAAACCGGTCGGGTTGGTAAGAGTTGTATTGGTGGAGGTTGAGTTACTAAAGGTTGAGTTGGTACCATGATTGTAGGAACACCGGACTCCTTTTCAACACTTGCTGAAACAGGGATGGATGTCTCCTTCGAAGTAGAATACCTTTCAGGTGATCCAAACTCATCAATATCCTCTGGCTCCTCGTACTCTTCTTCAACATTCATCTGTGCACCCAAACCACTACCGCCCGTATCTATCCTACTCCTTTCAATAGCTATCTTCATTAATTTTTCTCAGCTTTGTCAAGAGTAGGATCATCAACATCTTCTTCGTCGCGGAGAACTAACTCATCAGCCAAACCATTTCCCTTCTTAGCCACAGTCTTCTTCTTCTTAGTTTCGGGTTCAGGTAAAGCAGCTGGTTGCTTGCGTTTACCTTTACTCTTGACCGTAGTAGACGAATCTTCTCCTGTCTGAATGCTTGCTTTTAGCTTCTTGATTTCTAGTAGCAGCAGTTTGTAATCAGCAGAAGCTTTAATTTTCTCCGTCAGAAGATAATCGGGAATAGGACCAGGAATAACACCACCAGATGGTCCTTCATGCCTTAGATCCACAGTGTGATCAGCCTCTTCAGTGTGATGACGACTTGTTGCACGCTTATCAATAGATACATCATTCTTCATAAAATAATTAATGATAAGCTTGATAAACCGAGGGTAAGGAAAGAAATTAGTCTTCAGCTTCTTGTTTTGGAAGAGTTGAAAGGTGAATTCTTCCCATAACAATAATGCATAATCTGCATTTGAACCTGTGTACATTCCATGGAAGATGTTCATAATTGGACTACGCAAAGCATCATGCCCACTGGTTTTAGCTGTAAGACATCTACTGAGCATACCCAACATTGATCTCCAAGGTTGACCTACTTTAGCGGTGGTAAACTTAGACACAACTCGTATGTCAGGACATCCAAGAGCATCGAACATCTCCATGAGTTCGTCTTTAGTAGGATCCCTCGAAAATGCCATACCTTTGGGTGTATCCCGAATGCCAAATATCTTACGGAAGTCTGAAACAGTAAGTGTCTGCTGCTTGTTGTCGAGAGTAAAGGTGATCTTGTTTGAAGTACTTTCCTTGGTGGCCCAGAACTCAAACATGTAATCATATGGCACCGAGGCAGTACTCTTTAAATCATTCTTGAAGTGCGAGTGATCAAGGATTGCTATGGCGACTTTAAATCCATGGTGAGTGGATTTTGAGACTTGCTTCAGCCGGTAATTGTTTGGTATGAACTTGAGGGTTCGTGCTTCGGCAATTGTGGCTGCTCTAGAGTCTTGGATTGCTTGTACTGTTGGATTAGTCATCGTATCTGCTTAAGATAAGACATAAAAGGTTGATGCACAAAAAATATATAGATATACATCATTATGACTTCTAAGCATAATACATTTCAACAAGTACTTATAGGCACACAACTATCAATCAAATAACCCTTCATCCGGAACTCTTCATTCGAAACTCTTCATTCAGAACTCTTCATTCGGAAGTCCTTCATTCGGAACTCTTCATTCGGAAGTCCTTCATTCGGAACTCTTCATTCGGAAGTCCTTCATTCGGAACTTCTTCATTCGGAAGTTCACTCGGAACTTCTTCATTCGGAAGTTCACTCGGAACTTCTTCATTCGGAAGTTCACTCGGAACTTCTTCATTCGGAAGTTCATTCGGAACTTCTTCATTCGGAAGTTCATTCGGAACTTCTTCATTCGGAAGTTCATCCGGAACTTCTTTATTCGGAAGTTCATCCGGAACTTCTTCATTCGGAAGTTCGTTCGGAACTTCTTTCATTCGGAAGTTCATCCAGAACTTCTTTCATTCGGAAGTTCGTCCGGAACTTCCTTCATTCGGAAGTTCGTCCGGAACTTCCTTCATTCGGAAGTTCGTCTGGAACTTCCTTCATTCGGAAGTTCGTTCGGAACTTCCTTCATTCGGAAGTTTGTTCAGAACTTCCTTCATTCGGAAGTTTGTTCAGAACTTCCTTCATTCGGAAGTTTGTTCAGAACTTCCTTCATTCGGAAGTTTGATAGCCATGTTCATTCGGAAGATCACAAACGTACCCTGTTAATGATTATTCTAAGTGCTATAGTGAGTTTTAAAGCAATCTAAGGCAACTAAACACATTCTAATGATATTCCGAGCAAAACCCATCAAAAACCCCTAATTAATTAACCCTAATTTAAGGCAAACGAACCCTAAATAGATTAACCTTAATTCACGAATTAACTAAGTGGATTTAAATGAGTTTAGGCGAAATTAAAGATCAAAGATTGATGTTTGTACCTTGTTTGAATGAATGGAACAGAGTGGATGATTTAGACGAGAGTTTTTGAGAGATTAAGTGTGTGTTAATGTGTGTGTTAATGGCGGAAGACTTTGAAACAGTGAAGAGGAAAAAGAAAAAGACGGGGGGTTTGGTTTTGACATAAGTCAACTTTTGACAAATTTTACAAATTGTCATTTTTAACCCTACACTTTTCAGTTTTACCTTTTATTCCTTGTTTTTTTTTCTAGTCTCCTTAACCATCGCTAAACTTAGCCAACTTATCCTTGCTTAGGTAAACTAATCGCGACAATCTCACACAACTTAAGTATCGCATCCAATTAGCAAATCTCCAATATCTTAAAGCAATTCCTATCACATTGAACGAGCACAAGTCGTATTCTAAAGCAAGACCACTCATTTACCATTTAGCCAATTAATTTTCCACAAACACTTTTGAAAAATCGTTTTGATGACGAAGATGATTTAATATTTTCTCCCCCTTAAACGATGACCCGTTTTCTATTTAAATAGCTGTAGTCATTGTTTAAAGAGTCAAATATTGATGAAAGCATTTCCAATTAGTATCTTGAAAAAGATTGATTCGTGGTGGCAATAAGATTTCTCTTATTTTGACAAATTAATGCACTGAGACGTACACTAACTCGTGTTAGACCAAGTTGTAAAGTAAACTTGATCCCTTTGCATGATTTGGCTTGTAAATCATGCCTGAGAAAATTAATTCCCGTTGTGAGCCAACGTTTTCCAAGGAAATACGTGACTTTAATATGAAAACCGGGTTGCAGTCTGAAATAACTACAAGCCATAATGGGCATGTTTTAAAAATGTACAACTTTTATACGGACTCTATTTATGGCGCCGTGTCAATATTGATCGACATTTCTAAAGCCGTAAATATTACCGTACTAAAAGACATGCCCGATTTAAAAAAAACGAAAAATATTTTTGGTTTTTCTTGATTTTATAATTTTTATGGTTTTTGTAGGTTTTATATTTTTTATGGTTTTTCTTGGTTTTATATTTTTGTATTTTTCTTTTTGTGGTTTATATATTTATGATAATATACATGATCACGAACAAAGGATACGCCTGAATAGTTTACCACCACTATTCAGCTGATTCTTCTGCCAATTCTTTGAGAGTCGCTGGAGTGAATGATTTCATGCCAAGCTTGTCGATCAAAAACTCGATTCGTCCTCGATCTAAGGATTTGGTAAACATATCTGCCAGCTGATACTCAGTAGTGACAAAATACAGCTCAATCACTCCGTTCTCCACCTGCTCTTTAATGAAATGGTAGCGAATGTCTATGTGCTTGGCCCGGGAGTGTTGAACATAGTTGCAGCAAAGGGCAATGGCGCTCTTGTTGTCACAATACATCAGGATTTTGTTGAATCCCAAACCGTAGTCAGTTAATTGTGATCTCATCCAAAGGACTTGAGCACAACAACCGGACATGGCGATGTATTCAGCCTCCGTGCTAGAAATTGCAGCGCTTTTCTACCTTTTTGAAGACCAACTGATCAATCTGTCTCCAAGGAGTTGCACAGATCCAGAAGTGCTACGCCTGTGTCTTGACACCCAGCATGATCGGCATCTGCGTATGATATTAAAGCAATAGAGGAATCTTTCGGATACCATAGATCACGATGAAGTGTTCCTTTGAGATACCGAAAGATCCTTTTAACAACATGTAAGTGCTTTTCGGTAGGCCGAGCCTGATACCGGGCACACATGCATACGACAAAATGCAAATCAGGCCTGCTAGCAGTCAGATATAGAAGGGTGCCGATCATCCCACGGTAAAGTTTTGGATCGACAATAATCCTATTCCTATCTTCATCTAACTTGGATTTCTCCACCATTGGGGTGTCCACGGGGTCACAATTTTCAAAGTTATATTTCTTTAAAGATTCTAGAGCATATTTGGATTGATTGATAAAGATGCCTCTGGGATTCTAAGAAATTTGTAATCCTAAGAAAAATGAAATTTTTCCCATCATTGACATCTGAAAGCGTGTGGACATTATCTTCTCAAAGCGTTTTGACAATTCTATGTTAGAGGCAGCAAATATTATATCATCAACATAAATTTGTACCAGAATCATGTCGTTGTCTTCCTTGAGAGTGAATAGAGTGGGGTCCACCTTGCCTTTGGAGAAGCCTTCCAAGATGAGATATGTTGAAAGGAGATCGTACCACGCGCGTGGAGCTTGTTTCAACCCATAGAGAGCCTTCTTAAGCTTGTACACATGATTAGGAAACTCTGTGCTAACGAACCCATCCGGCTGACTAACATAGACTTCTTCCCTTAGTTCACCGTTCAAAAATGCCGTCTTCACATCCATTTGATAGACGATCATGTTCATATGAGCAGCATACGCAAGGAATAGTCTAATAGCCTCCAATCTTGCAACAGGAGCAAAAGATTCTTCAAAGTCTATACCGAAGGCTTGTTTATATCCTCTAGCAACCAATCTAGCCTTATTCTTTAATACTGCACCCATCTCATCGAGTTTAACCTTATAAACCCATAACAAAGTAAGGATGTTAACCTTGTCAGGGAGAGGAACTAATTCCCATACTTCAAGTATTTGGAATTCATTTAGTTCCTCCTGCATGGCTTCAATCCAAGATGATTAAGTCATAGCCTGTTGCCAATTTTTAGGTTCAACTTCGGAGAGAAATGCATCAAAGTAGCAATAGAGTGCACTCTCTTGTAATTGATGGCGTGTAGAGACTGGTCGATCTAGATCTCCAATAACATTCCTGATGTGTGATCTTTTGTCCATTTGGTGCTATGATTTTCAATCCGTGGTGGTCTGGAATGAACAATTGAAGGAGCTTCTTCTGAGGTAGACGCGGCTGAAGGGTTTTCAGGTATCGGTACACCAAAGAAAGGAAGCTCTTGTAGGTGAGCGTATTCCAAATCATGATCAATAGAATCCTCTTCAACATCATTAGGCACAAGTAAGGGTGACGATTCAGGTGTAGTTTGAGAATCACTTGGTAAAGGTGCATCCGATTCAATGTTAATTGAAGATGCATTAGATAAAGCTTCATTTGCTGGAGCAACAACTTCATGGATTGGAGATATCACTACAGGTGCTGGAACTTCATCATTTGGGGGATCGAAGAATTCATCAAACAACGGTTGAAACAGTTTATCCCACTCGGGCCTTGTAGGTGGTAAAAATGATGTAGAAGTAGGATTATTGGGAACTAATCCAGAACTAATAGCACCGGTTCCCATCTCATGAAGCGCGGGTTCAGAGCTGCGTTGCTCAGAAGCCATCGCTTTCAGCTCATCGAAACCTGCGTCCATAGTTTCTACTATCTTACCAAGACGACGGTTGTAAATTCGGTATGCTTTCTTGGAGGGTGAGTAACCAATGAAAATACCTATATCGGCTTTTGGTTGAAGTTTGCCCAAGTTCTCACTATTAATGTTTGGATAACAAAGAGCACCAAACACATGAAAAAATGAAACATCGGGTTTACGATCATGTAGAAGCTCATAAGGTGTTTTTCCATAGCGTTTTCGAATGATAGAGCGGTTTTGGGTAAAACATGCAGTAGATACAGCTTCTGCCCACAAGAACAATGGAGCGTTCGCATAAATTAGCATAGTCCTAGCAGCTTCCATAAGCGTACGATTCCGTCTTTCAACGACACCGTTTTGTTGTGGAGTGCGTGCAGCGGATGTTTCATGTGAGATACCAACATCTTCATAGTAAGCACGAAGAGTCTGGTTGACGAACTCTGTTCCATTATCTGTACGAATACGGCGGACAGTAGTATTCAAACGTACCTGAATGAATTTCAGAAAAGTGATGATAGCCTTCGGTGCTTCATCCTTTGTACGTAGAAATCTAACCCATGTAAACCTGGAGAAATCATCCACAATAACAAGGATGAATTTCTTACCGCTCACACTTTCAGTTCTCATTGGCCCACAAAGATCCATATGCAAAAGATGAAGTTTTTCTTGATTGGTGTCTTCAGCTTTGGGCTTGTATGATTTCTTGGTATTTTTCCCCCTTGAACACGCGGAACATAAATAATCCTTGTGAAATTTGAGCTTTGGAAGACCACGAACTAATTCGTTTTTAGCCAGATGATTAATAACATCAAAGTTAAGATGAGATAATCTGCGATGCCATAACCATGACTTGGTCTTAGATGCTTTAGAGAGAAGACATACTGGAGAGGCGGCCATCATGTCTTGTAGGGACAACGTATAAAGATTTGCACCACGAGATCCCTTCAACAAGTCTTTTCCTTCCAAGTTGCGGGTGAAACAAGTATGTTGTCGAAAAGCAACCTCTAGGTTGGAATCACAAAACTGTCCTACTGAAAATAAGTTATGACCAAGACCTTCTACATAGTATACCCTTGAAATCGTAACGTTTCCAATCTGATATTCACCATACCCCATTATCTTTGCTATATGATCATTACCGAATTTAACCGTTCCAAGAAACTTGCTGACGAAATTTCGGAGCATCGAGCGATCTCCGGTCATATGCTTTGAACAACCGGAGTCCAAATACCAGAGGATGATTTGGACCACCTGAAAATATCACCAGACGAGGACAATGTAGAGGTATCGGAATCTGAATGTTCCTTGTTATTAGCAGGTACAGATTTAATAATCTTAGATTTGCTAACGCTAGGTTTCTTAGATTTCCTAGCCTTCTTCCTAGTTGGTGGTGTAGATTCTAGTTGGCTTAAATCCTGAGGTATTTCTTCACTGATAGGCACTATAGTGGGGGCTGACCTAATTAAAGGGCGATGTTTCCATACTGTAGTGCTAGTGTGCCTAACTAAAGGACGCTCAGACCTAACCTCAATGGATGCATTCCTAGTTAAAGGGCACATTTTTCCATCTAATGTAAAGGTCCTACCAGTGGGACGCCATTGCCATCCAACTTGGGCACGAGTTCTACCAGTTGGCTTCCATTCAAGATCATTCCTAATGGCATTCATTTCATTCACATGATCAATAAGACACAAATCATGACGTTGGGAAAACATACATACATTACAATTCCAACATTTTAAATCAGAATTCACAAATGGTTTAGGCTTCTGCACAAGCGCAGAGCTTTTAGTCTTAACATGATTCTTTTTATTTAAAACTGAACTAACATTCCTATGGTGAGCTTCTACTTTCTTCTTGTTGGTACTACTAGTGGAGGGCTTGATCTTATCTTTCTTGAGTGGCGATCCTTTAGCCTTAGTAGACTCTTTTACTCCTGTAGAAGGCAAAGTGGGAATATTAGCAACAGATTTTAAAGGTGCTTTACTTGATGGTGCTAATGACGGTTTTGCTCCTGGGGTTTTATTGAATGGAGTTACAGCAATGGGTCTATTAGTGAGTAGTGTAGAACCTGTTTTACCTATGTATTGCAAATATGCTAAGCAATATTGAACTCGCTTAATATATTCATGAGCTGAGTAATAGTAGCTACTTGAGGGATCTAAGGCATAAAGATCGTCTAAAATATCCCTAACAAGATCTACATGCTTAATTGCATTCCTCATATAATCATCGTAGGTAATCGGGTTTTTCTTATGGAGCGGGTTCTTATAAAGCACTACTGACTTGGTTGTTGGAGCACTAGAGGACGGTGCAGAGTTGGTAGCTAAGTTATTAACAACTTCTAGTCGGTTGAGAAGAAGTGTCTCCTTTAACTCGGCCAAAACCATGTTTTTGTCAATGAGCTGGATATTTAAGTCAGAGATTTCCTCACATTTTTGGTTCAATTGTTCAACATAAGATTGTTGCTGTGCTGCATTAAAAGCGAAGCGTTCTTCTAGTGAACCATAAAGTTTGGACATTCCCTGTCTTGCACGATCCATCTCCCCTAGAATAGACGAAAGTCTAATTTCTAAGACCTGGTTTTTAGACTCTGCAGCCTCTAGTTTCAATTTTAGTGTTTCATTTGATGACACATCTCTCTTTAATCTCATGATCTCTTCCTCTAATGCCTTAACTATTGCAATCATCTTGTCACTCGTCTCAACACTGTTTTCACAACTATTTGTTATCAAAAGATCCTCATTTTGAGTTTGTTGTTTTAATTCTAAAGATATACAGTGTTGTTCAAGTTGATTAAAACGTTTTGAAAGTAAATTGTAAGAATCTTGTAGCTTTAAAAATTCAGCGTTAGATTCGTGACAAGAATGATTATCTACCTCATTTACAGTATCAGCAACATTTACAGAGAGATCACACACATCATCACAAATATTCACATCATCACATTTAATCATAGCGGATGTAAGCTCATTCGAATAATTAACATTCACAGTAGTAAGCACATCACACGAAATAACTTGGGACAAGAATCGGTCATATTCGGATAAAATCTTTTCCTTTTCAATTAATTGTAGTTCGTAAGCGGTGTCCATTTCATAAAACACTTTTTGAACTTCTCCAATTTCAAACTCAAGATTTTCCTTAAGAGATGCAAAACTTCCTTTTAGACTTTCGACAAATGGATTGATCTCATTCTTAAACACCTCGTTCATGTGTTCGAAAGCCCATTCTCCGGCGTTTAGGCCATTTGAAGTCGTACATTCCAAAATGACCTTGTCAAAACTAGCAAAGTATTGATTAATCTCTTGCAAGTTTAACCATACCGTGCTAACAGGTGGAAGATCCTTTGGAATTTCCTTAGGTCCTTCCATTTTGACAAGTGTAGGAAGTGTACTAGGGTTTTCTTCATTTAACATGTAGGTTGGTGCTGTGATGAGATCTTTATCCATATGGAAGCGAATTCTAAAATCCGTTTTTGCAAGCTCCTTATTCATTTTAAAATAATCACACTTGGGATATTTTGCAATGTTGTATGACCGATCCTCATCAACTAGATCCTTACTTGTGCGATCATCGAAAATAACAATCGGGTCTAAGACCAATCCTAATTGGGTTGCATTATAAAGTCTTGAACTATGGCTAAAAGCTTGTTTTGCATACCGTGGGTTAGGGGGAAGGCCTTTTTGACGGGATAAGTTAAATTCTCTAAACGAAGCATCAAATAAGTGCACTAGTTGAGAGGCAGCGTATTGTCTTAAAAGTAAATAATCTAGACTTCTAATCTTATTAGCCGCATTAATTTCCATTTCATTCTTCTTAGACTCGAGTAATTCAAAATCCGTTTGAAGTTTTTGAAAATTAGTGACCACTAACTCTTTTTCTTTAAGTTCGTTAGAAAGATCTGCTCTTAAGGTTTCAATTTCTTGCAAATGACCCATTTGTTTGTTTCGAAAATGATCATATTCGGGATTTGTTAGAACACTAGATGAAGGAACTAATTCCAAAGTTTGAACTTTCTCGTTGCTTAAGGCAAGCTCATCAGACAAATTCTTATTCTTAGCTAGGGTTTCTAAGAGTGTAGTATTCATTTGGCTAAGTAATGTAGCAGGGACCATGACCAAATCTTGTTGAGCAGGAGTATGCGTATGCGAAATGGCTCCCGGTTGTGATTCACTCAAAGTCTGGGGACTCACATTGATATTACTATCATTGATTGTCTCCTCATTTGAAAGACTCACCACCAAAGACTCATTCGAATCAGCACTCTCTTGCACAACTTGATGTGGTTGAATACTAGTATCAGTGGTATTATCAGTAGTATTATTAAGTACCTCAGATAATTTTTCTGGCCCTAAGCTAGAGATAGTTTCCATAAGAGCTGCCTGTGCAGATTGAAGTTCATCACAGTCTGAATCATAAGCATCAAGATCATCTGCTTGGTATGCTGCATTCTGTGTAGTGACAACGTCTTGTTCAGCAATCCCTGGATCAGCAAGAAATGCAAGCTCCTCTTCATCAAGTTCCCTTCCTTGTGCCTGAGCGTTTACCAGATAAATCTTCTCTGCAAACCATTGACCATCCCTTCTCCTCTTGGGTTTTTTGCAATCCATAGACATGTGACCTTCTTCCTTACAGTTGTAGCATGTAATCATTCTCAACTTGCCTGTGGAATTAGCCCGTGGAGGAGTGTTGACCATTGGAGCAGGATTGATCGTGCGTGCATTGGTGGTTGATGTAGTAGGTCTCCCCTGATAAGGTTGAATAGGTTGAACCATTACCCTGCCATTCTCAATAGTAGCTTGTTGGCGAGAATTGGATGAATTCCTCAACTGATTGTTAGTAGGAGTTGGTCCTCTAAATCCTCGTTTGCTTAAAGTCCTTGTGAGATAAGCAGACATAGTGGCTAACACTTCAACTGGATCAGTTCCTTGTTTGAATTCAGGAATGGGGACTTCATCATCATCACAATACAGTGCTTGGTCTTGTTGAGCTGCATAAGCACTAGAAGGAACACTCATGTGGTCAGAATAGCTTGATGGATATGCTGCATTCTCTTGATAAGAAGAATATGAAGACTGAGCATAAGGTGCAATGCTTGTTGGGTGAGGTTGTGAAGCATATTGTGATGAAGGTGCATTAAACCGATATTGTTGCTGATGTGAGGTGGGTGGTTGCGGTAGAATCGAATATTGGGGAAAGGTTGGTGTCATGTAAGGTGATGGATGATAGGCTTGGTGTCCCAAAATATAAGGAGTGTTGTTGTGTGACAAGCTTGGTTGATTCGCCATCAAGGCTAAAGAATCAGGGTACATACCTCGAGGCGAACGGTGCATGATCACATGTTTCTCATGCTGCTGAAGAAAAGCATAGAGTTGATCCAAATTGCACTTATGCAAATCCCTGGTTAACTTAACATCGGTAATATACTCACCCCATTCAGCTTGAGGTAAAGTATTCAAAAATTTGGTGTTAACCTGGAATGGAGCAATCACGAGATTGTATACATTCAGATCATTCATGAGAGTAGTGAATCTGAAGTAATAGTCGTGAAGCGTTTCCCCTGGGCTGTACGTGAATCTATCAAACAGATCATACAACTGACATTCCCTTTCCTGTTTGGCAAGAGACGTACCTTGTAGCAACACCTTTAGACGTTCCCATAAATCCTTCGCCACCGTATACTGACTTACCATTCGATAGATATCATGTGGAAGAGCTTGGAGAATGGTTTGAAGAGCCTTTTCGTCTGCATCGGCAACAAGTTGTTGAGCTGGTGTAAGTTCTTCAAACTCCCTTGGTCGAGTCACATTGTTAACCACTATGGTACCATAGTCAAGTGGACCATTTAGAATTGACTTAACCATAAGCCTCCCATATGTCGGTTTTCCCTTAAGGTATGACATCATACGGCCTTGCCATGCTTCAAAGACTTCTTTAATGAGCATTGGAGGGCGATTATCCGTTCCCGTAATGACGGAAATGTCCGTAAGTGATGTCATCTGAGGCATTAATGAATTCGGATTCATTTTGTTCACTTCAAAGAGAAAAGATTATCGGTTGATCGAGCAGTGAAATAAAGCTTGTGAATTGTGTTGAGTTTTTGTTGTAAGAAACCAAGATTAAATCCTCTAAAAAATCGTCGAAAAAACAAGTGAAATATCCCTTGATCCGGAACTTTTGTTGATTCGGAAGTGTTGATTCGGAAGATTTTGGCTCGGAACTCCTTGATCCGGAACTTTTGGTTCGGAAGATTTGATCCGGAACTTTCCTTGATCCGGAACTTTCCCTTGATCCGGAACTTTACCTTGATCCGGAACTTTCCTTGATCCGGAACTTTCCCTTGATCCGGAACTTTACCTTGATCCGGAACTTTCCTTGATCCGGAACTTTCCCTTGATCCGGAACTTTACCTTGATCCGGAACTTTCCTTGATCCGGAACTTTCCTTGATTCGGAACTTTTGGTTCGGAACTTTTGGTTCGGAACTTTTTGATCTGGAACTTTTGTTGATCCGGAAGTTTTTGGTTCGGAACTTTACTGGGTAAACAGAAACTTGATTCGAGTACAGTCGATAAAAAAAAATGATGAAAAAACCCAGATTTTTACCAAGTAACCCAAAAAGTTTTGTGATTTCAACTAAAATAAGTAAAAACTAATACTTATCTACTAATCCCAATCACAAAAACACCAAAAACTCCAAGAATCAAGATGGATCTTCTTAAAGAACACTAATACAATCAAAAACTAAATAACAACACAAATCATTACCTTAAATCACCCCATAGCTCTTGATACCAAATGTAGAATATTGATAAACTATGAATCTATGAAGTGGGTTGAAGATTCCTAGAGAGAGAAACTAGTGAGAGAAAGTGAGAGAGAAACTATGTGTTTTTATTCAAATGAAAATATGGAATGATCAACAACCAACCCCTTTCCATGGTGGAAAGGGTATTTATATCCAAGGCCTATTTTGGGCTTGGGCCGACCCATGACAAGCCCATGGGTCGGTTTCTTACTTAACTTAATAAGTAACACTAACTACGAGCTATTACAACATTAATAATATTGTGGAGTGACCGATACTTCTAATATACGTAAAAACGTATTTCTAACACCAAGCCCACAAGATGGGCTTGGGCTTACACTTGGGTCGTTGGCCATTAAAGAATGGATCGGGCTTGTCTTCTTTCGTTTCTTTATGATCGAGTATGCTTGAGGCCTGTTTAGAATTAAGAACCGACTCAAGATAAACTTCCTTATTTTCTTCAACTTCCAAGTTCTCAACAACACTTTCATTAACATCCATATACTAATTTAAAGAACTTGTGCCCTGCAAAGAAAAAGGGATTAGTAGATTTATTCAAACATTAAGGATATACTAAAATAAATTCACGGGCATGTGTGTATCTTTAAATTCATTTGTGTTCTCAACAACACTTGCATCTACATCCATCGAGTGGTTTCCCAAAGTTGAATCATTTAAGTCATGTAGAGGTGGAAAAATACTTCCATCAAAATCATTAGAGTGGGTATTCAAATTTCCATCAGTTATATCTAATTTGGAACCGACCTGAAAAGGGGATAAAATAGTAAAAAAATACTAACATTCATATAACCTTAGCATGAAAGATAAGCTAAAACATTTCACGGACCTGTGTTTTAACTTTCAATTCATTGGGGTTCTGAACAACACTTGTATCGATATCCATTGACTGATTTCCAAAAGTTGAATCATTTAAGTCATCGGTCTTCTGATCAACATGTCCCTGGTCTAATTCGCCACAGGCCTGAACAAAGGAAAAAGGATAAATAATAAAATAGTAACATTTTTATAATTCGACAAGAAAAGTATTAAGTTTACCTGTTAAGGGTTACCGGATAACGGTTTCTTCAAAAGATCATAAAGTTCGACTAAACGTATCTTTAAGTCTGTTTTCAATTGAATAATTTTTTGAAGAACAGCATCTTTGTCAATGTGGTTTGCAAAGGGGCTGCTATAGGTCTCTTTAAGCTTAGAGATACGATCATTGAATTCACACTTCAAATCATCAACTTTCTTGGAAAGATCAACACAACTGGAGGATGACGATACATAATCAATACCCTCGCCGTCAGCTACTTCAGGGGTGAGTTCTGTGCGCACTCGTTTGTTTGCCTTTATACACTTGCGTTGATATCGTGTCCTTTTATTTAAAGTTTCCTTAGAGATCTTTGAAGTTGTTCCAAAAAACCCTAAACTAGCCTACCATTACAGTTGTTTAGTCTCACTAGTTGTCGGCTCCAAGTTATAAATTGGATTTCTAAAATCAAATAAAGATACTCGGTTTTTGGAAATGGGTTTACATCAGTCCATGCAACACACCGAGGTACAACACTAACTTTCTTGGACCACCAACACTTTGAAACAGGAAAATTTTCAATAACTAAATCTGAAATAAATAAGCACTACAACTAATAAGCATAGAAACGTGATAACAAATTATGTGATAAATTAAAAAAACTATATTACTAACCTTTAATGGAAAAACAAAACCTTGCAAAGTATATGTGGGGACATATGTTGGACCATGTTCAACAATCGTTTGTAAATGATCATTGCGATACTTTGAATCATGATTGTATATCCGTTTGTGAAACTCCTCCCATATATACTCACCCCAAGAAAAATTGTTTCAAGAGTCAAAATTCTCAACTAGATTAAATAACTCGTCTGCAAAAACTCCCCGTAACTGATAACCCACGAATACCCAATTTAACACAAACAACAGACAAACCTACACAACATCAGTATCCGTCAGTTTACTAAAAGCAAAATTGTCTGAAATAAGCTTATTAATATCTAACCCCTGACTCTACTGATGCCAGGAAAGACACGGTTACGAAATTTCGATTCAAGTTCCCTATAAGGTTTTAAAGAACAGTCACCCAAACGAAAGCCGGTAACCAAACAAAATTCCTTCTTGTTAAACTCCAAGGTATGTTGCCCAAAATCAAAGTAAAAAGGAATATCGGGATGTGGGTTATCAAGATATCTTTAATGCTGAAGGAGATAGTTAATCAAATGGTTATCATGGTCTTCTGTTCTTATATCTAACCAAGGACCAAACACTATTCTTTGGAACAAATGGACCCGAGAATATTTGATCGACAATTTCCTTTTAACGGTTGTCAAATGTTCTAACTTACTTCTAATGCCAACCTTGGAAACATAAACCTATTGAATAAACAAATAGAGTGAGCTTTGAAGCTGGAACCCCTAATTAACCAACATTATAAATAAACATTATGCCATTAAATAGGGATTCAATTAACAAATTAATAAACATTATCATTGAACTAAACCAAAATGGTGGATTGTAGGTACATGTACAACTGCGGCCATCTATATAAAAACAATGACACGGATATGGTAATTGGATAGATGAAGGAACAATTAAAAAAAATCAGATGAGATGGCTGCAACGACAATCGGATGAGAAGATTACACTTGCATAGAATAATCACCGATAATTGGGGTGTAAATTATAGAAACTATGGTTTGATTTAATTGTGATTAGGGGTAAATTGGTACTTTTTCCCCTTTTCAAGGGTTAAAATGAAAAATTAGGAACGGATACCAAAAAACCTTAAAAGTACATTTGGTACAATTTGCAATAAAAAGTACTAACAAAGTTGATCACTTGGAGGTTGAGCGCTGTTAGTCGGTCATTTGGAAAGATAATAGGACAAAAATTGTTATGGTGAGGGGGACATGTGTGGGTCCGGTAATAGTAACTAAAGTGTACCTACAAAAGATATGTGTCAAGAATATAGTAGAGTTTATCACTTGTGCATTTGTGTATGACTAAAATGTCAAATTCTTTTCAAGTAACTTATGATTGATTATGGGGTGATGATTTTGACCAAATCCGTTTTTATCCCTTTTTTATATTGGTTACAATTACTCATTTTTAATTTCTTTATTAGCTAAGAGGATAAATATAATTTTTTGTCGATCAAAACTATCATTAATTATGCATGTCATAGTTTGTCATTTTTGTTATCGAACACTCTTTTGAGACGAAAGATTAATAAATAAGATGTGTTTTTAGGATTTTATATAAAACGAAAGTTAAGAAGAAGTAAATAAAATGGGAATATTCAAGTATTTCCGGTTTGAAAAGATTTACTTTACTCATGGGCTGTAAGTAGGAAAAGAAACTTATGTAGGTTTATATAGTTCATAACAATTACACAAAACCCTAAACGAGAACAAAGCACACATATAGCGGAAGCGATTTAACAAGATCATAATAACACAATTATAATTAATCGAATTAGGGTTACATACCTTTTAGCTAATGCGATTCCACAAGATAAAGAACGAATCACCAATCAGGGTTTATAACGAACACCGCCAAGATATAATCTAAAGTAAGACTATTTTACGTTCTTGTACACACGTAATACAACGAGCTAACCGTGATTCTAGCACGTGTAAACCGAGCTTCTACACTTGTGAAAAAATCTACCCAACAACCCTAGATAGGGGCTAGGACTAGATTTAAGCTAAACCGAAAAACCAAACAAAACCCCTAGGGGTGTTCGGTGTTGCGATCGCAAGAGAGTGAGAGAGAAGAGAGATGTGGTGTGTTGAATTATGAGGGTAGGGGAGTGTTTATATAGGCCTAAATCCTCGTAGCTCAAGTAAACAAATATAAGGAAAGTTTTTTCCTTCCCCCCCCCCCCTTCTTTTTCAACCGACGGTCGAACACCCTCTTAAGGGGTATTCCAGACTTTTCTTTTCTCTTCTATTTTATTCCACAACGATCATTTAATACTTAACTCTTAATTATTTAACGGTCGTTAAAGTTATAGCTCGGTTTAATTTAATAAATATAATAAATATATTTATTAAATAAATCAACTCTTTACGTATTGAGTGCAATCCCGTAATCTCGAGTTCGATCCTATCACACGACTATTAAATATAAGTCCATAAACTTTCAGCTCCCACTTGGACATATTTTGAATATCGTGATTACGTTGACTAGCGTCTAGTTACACTAGCAATGTCTCTAGTACAACTCGAGTAAGGTCTCCTGGATAAAACCTTTTAATGATTCATCATTATTATTATCCTTTTATTTCTAATACAACGTTAATAAGGATATGGATCTCAGTCATTCCTTTCATTAACCATTATGTTTCTCGTTCATAGATTCAGCAAGATTACCAAAACAAATTTGGGTGTGGCCATACAAATATCTTACTAATCCCACGAGGGGCCCAGTTGTATTAAAACTCCAAAACGAAATTGGAGGAAATAAATCTCATATTAACTACAAGAAAAACCCATGAATTTTGCAAAACTTCTGAAAATAACCCTTATAGTTACCAGAGTATCAGTTAGGTTTAGCGTTAGATTCTTCCACAGAGATGCACTAGATTCATAACAGTTTCCTGGTATCAAGTCTAAGGATAACTATTTATGATTTACTTGATGACAAAGATCCACAAAGTAAAATCATATAGTTGGGATAAGTCCAATATCCGATTCATCGAATATCATCCAAAATCGATCAATATACTTTCAAGTATACTCTATCGCAATTTTGTTTTGTCTTAATTAATATTCCCATATTATTAATCGACAATGGACATTTAGCATAACAATTTATTCATGGATTAAAACACGTAAAATAGGATACAAAATTAAGTAAAAAGAATATACGAAACCCAATCTTTATTTTATTAAATAATAATGTCTTAACATTCTTATCCAAATACTAATCACAGATTTATTGCATGAGTTCGCTAGCTAGTTGCAACCCAATAGCCTTGGCATGCTTAACTACCTTTGGTCTAGGCAAAGCCTTAGTATAAGGATCAGCTACATAATCATCTGTGTGAACTTTTATTAATTAGATTTCACGAGCTTCTACTTGTTCTCGGACGTAGTGATGTCTACGCTTAAAGTGTCTGGCGCCTTTCATGACTCGAGAATCATTGAAGAATATTATTGCAGCAGAATTGTCGTAATATATATCAATAGGTTCTTTAATTGAAGGCATCACTCCAAGATCTCCAATAAACTTCTTAATCCAAACAGCTTCCATTGCAGCTTCTGAAGCAGCCATGTACTCAGATTGAGTAGCATGCATTGCAATCGTTTCTGTTTCTTGCTCTTCCAGTCAACTGCTCCTCCATTGATAACAAACCCGTAACCCGTCTGAGACTTCGTATCGTCTTTATCACATTTCCAGGACGCATCACAGAAACCTGTCACATTCAGTTCTATGTCTGGTTTTCTTCCAAATACCAAAAAAATATCTTTCGTACTCCTCAAATACTTTAGAATATTTTTAACAGCAGTCGAGTGGAGCTTCCCTGGATTCTGTTGGTATCGACTGACCAAGTTCTGAGTAAACGCCACATCAGAGCTTGTGCATCTTGCAGCATACATAATAGATTCTACAGCCGAAGCGTAAGGCACCCTCTGCATGTATGCCTCCTGTTCAGGAGTTGATGCATCCATATCTTGACTTAGATTATGCTTAACTTTCATAGGTTGAAAACCTTTCTTGGAATTATGCATAGTATACTTCTTTTATATCTTATTTATATAAGCATCTTGACTAAGACCAATTAACCGTCTTTTCCTATCTCGAAAGATCTTGATTCCCAGAATGTATGCAGCTTCTCCTAAATCCTTCATAGAAAAATATTTACCAAGATAATCCTTAACAACTTTAAGTCTTGGAATGTTACTTCTAATGATTAATATGTCATCAACATATAGGACTAGAAATAATACATCACTCCCACTAGCTTGCGATATAAACATGGCTCATCACGATTTTGAATAAATCTGAACTTTTTGATTTCTTCATCAAATCGTTTATTCCATTGTCGTGATGCTTGCTTCAAACCATAAATAGATCTTTGAAGTTTACACACGTGTTTTGGATTCTTAGGATCAACATACCCTTCCGGTTGTTGCATATGGATGTATTCATCTAAGCGGCCGTTCAAGAAGGCAGTTTTAACATCCATTTTCCATATCTCATAGTCATAGTATACTGCTATAGCTATGAGAATCCTAATAGCTCTTAAGTCTGCTACAGGAGAAAATGTCTCCTCGTAGTCTACGCCAAAAGTTTGAGTAAAACCTTTAGCTACTAAACGAGCTTTATAGGATTGTATTTTTTCGTCCATGTCGATTTTATTCTTGTATATCCACTTATGTCTCACTACTTTAGCATTTGGTGGTGGATCTACAAGAATCCAAACATTATTAACTTTCATGGATTTCATTTCCTCATCCATATTAACCATCCACTAATCCTTCTCAGGATCAAGCATAGCGGATTTATAATTAGCAGGTTCTCCAAGATCCCCTACTTCATCGTCATCCTCTATATTAAGACATATATTGCTATTTGCGCTTTCAATCCTTTCAGATCTACGCAGAGGAACTAATTCTGGTGGAACCGCCAGACTTTCTGGTTCTACAGAAATTATTTCGCTAGTGTTTTCAGAAGGTAATGTATCTTTATTACTCTCTTCAAGATCATAATTTCTCCCACTCAATTCTTGGTTTACAATATCACTTTCAAGGAAGTCTCCATACCTAGCAACAATCACTTTGTTCTCAAGTGGATAATAAAAGTAGTAACCCATAGTTTCCTTATGGTATCCTACAAAGATACATTTCACAGATCGTTGTTGAAGTTTGTCACCCAAGTCACGTTTGACATACGCCTCGCAACCCTAGACCTTTAAATAAGACAAATATGGCTTCTTGCCATGTCATAGTTCATATGGCCTCTTATTCACCTTCTTCGTGGGAACTATATTTAAAATGCGTACAACAGACTCTAAATCATAATCCCAAAAGATTAATGGTAAAGTTGTAAGATTAAACATAGATCGCACCATATCTAATAGTGTACGATTTCTCCTTTCAGATACACCATTTTGTTGTGAAGTTTAGGGAGAAGTAAGATGATGAACAATTCCATTCTCACTTAGATAATCTTTAAACTCTTGACTTAAATATTCACCACCTCTATCAGAACGAAGAGCTTTGATCTTCTTTCCTAGTTGCAATTCTACTTCTGCTTTAAACACTATCAATGTTTTGAATACCTCATGTTTATGCTTAAGTAAATAAACATAACCATAACGGCTATAATCATCCGTAAATGTTAAGAAGTAGTTAGCACCTTTCCTTCACATGTCTAAGTGGTCCACACACATCAGTGTGTATTAAATCAAGTAGCTCAGTAGCCCTTTCAATAGTGTTATTAAAAGGTTTCTTGGTCATCTTTCCAGAGATACAAGACTCACATTTATCAAATGTTTCATCATTGATATTTTCCAAAAAGACTTTCACGTTGAAGCTTTTATATACGAGTCTTCCCAATATGGGAAAGTCTACAATGCCAAAGATAAGAAGAGTTCCTATCAAACGTTCTCTTCTTATTCATGCTAAAAACAGAATTATCATTATACTTGGATTCATTTTCATGCATGTCTATTCAAACACACCATTTACAGAAATTGCATTAAAATAGAAAATACCATCTTTCCAAACAAAAATTCCATTATTATCAATAGTGTGAACGAATCTAGTATTCAACAAACAAGAAAAGGAAATAACACCCCTAACAATTGTAGGTGCATAATGACAATCATTTAAAATCAGTACTAAACCCAAAGGTAAAACTAAATTAAATGTTCTTATAGCTTCAACCGCTGCTTGTGCGCCATTACCCACTTGCAGAAATTGTTCCCCATAGGATAACTTCCTTTCCAGATTAAATCCCTGCTGTGTATTACAAATTTTAATACCGCATCCCGTATCATATACCTAGGAATTTAATTTGTATCTCAAATTAAATAATTCAATCATAAATAAAGTACCTGAAGCTGCAGCGCTCTGCTCAGACTTATTCTTTATTTCTCGCAACTCTTCGAGGTAAAGAGGACAATTCCTCTTCCAGTGACCACTTGCCTTGCAATGGTGACAAGTCTCATCCTGCTGAGATTTATTCTTCTTGACAAAGTTCTGCTTAGGTTTCAAATAAGTCCAACTTGCTTGCCCTTATCACCCTTGCCTTTGCCTTTCTTCTTGTTCGCTTGCGGTTTTGGCTTACTCACTCTACCCTTTTGTATGGTTAGTACAGGAGGAGTAGAGGTATATGCCTTGTCCTTTAACCCCTTTTCGTATTTAATGAGTATTGCATGCAAATCATTAACTGTCTTCCCCATGTAATGCATATTATAGTTTCTAACAAAATCATTGAAGTCCTTGTTAAGGGACCTATTGATCAAGTTGATAGCCATATTATGATCATATAGTTGTCCTAGTGCAATGAGTTGTTCCATATAACTCCTCATCTCTATGTAATGTGCATTAACAAACTTTCCAAGAGTTTCCTTGCAGCTATGCAAAGCATCTACTAAGTTGTAGATCTCCACAGCTTGCGGCTTCTCGAACACAGCCTTGAGTTCATCAAGCATACACTTAGGTGAAAATAGCTCATACTTCTTTTGAAATGGAGGGGCCATTTTCCCTAGCATTAAGCAAGCCACCTCCAAGTGCTTCTTAACACTAGTAGCGTGTTCAAGCCTTTGCGCTTCAGAAGCTCCTTCAGCAAGATCCTCCGGATAAGGAGTGGTCAAGATATCAATAGTACCCGCTACTCTCAAGACAATTCTAAGTGAGCGGTACCAATCATTGAAGTTTGGGCCAGTAAGTTCAGGACGATCAAAAAATGTTTTGAACGCAGAACGTATAGTGTTATTGTCGGGTTGAGCCATTTCTACAGAAATAAGTTCAAATATTAGTATTTTCGATAATAAAATACTTTCAAGAAAATAGAATTATCCCGGTATATAAACCATAGTATTTTCCTTGAATCCAAGAACATATATTGACATAGATCCATTACATCAGTTGATCTGCTAGTAATGAATGTACTCAACATAGCGACTTGTCGAACAATTCAATTGACAAACAATTTTCAATTTCTAGATATTTAAGGGATTTATGTTGCCAAAAAAACATTTTGCATTGTAAACATGTTTAATCCCTTCTGAATGCCTTAAATTTCCAGATCTCGCTGACTAACTTAATTAAGTCGTCTAATCTGAATAACGTAAAACCATCATACGATTTCTCATTCTATGAAAGTTTTCTCTCCATTACAACATCGTCCAAAAATCTCATTTGATGACGTAGTAATTTCAAGTGTTCGTCAATTAGATAGTATTTGACTTAAATTTAAAGGGTATCAATTTGATGTCAAAATCAATGTATGGAGAAGCATGCATACAACTCCATAGTATGAGTTTAATAAAACATTTAGTAAATTTTTTCACGAGACTAAATTTCTACATAAATTATGTTGAGGTATTGGTTTAACCAATCAAAGAATTTACCCACAACTATTCACAACGTACTTACGGCTAAAGCACAAAGCAATAACCTTATTCATTGTAATTTCGGATGTGAATTTGCAGCAAATCATCCTTAAGGTATAATGCAAATAATAATCGTAGGTAATTTCAATTTGACGCACATGCGAGCCGGGAATTTGGTCAGCGACTAATGGCTTAACACCTCCTTCCTTAACCGGGTACATGACCAGCGGTGCGTTATACCCACTTTATCGTTTGTCAAAAAAAGTAGGCCGTTAGATTATTATTACAATTCACCAATCAACGTAATTCTATGTAATTTAGATTCAAACAAATCTTAATTTTTATATGATTTAGTCCATATTTGTTTTTCTTTAAAAAAATCCTTGTTTACAACAATTCGTATAATTTTAACATAAACAAGTAAAAAAACTAAATCATAAACACATAATAACAATCATAAACATTTAACTTTAATTTAATAACATTTATTTACTTTGTTTTGTAAAAAACATTGTTTTATAAAGAGAAAAAAACAAATGTATTGTGTTTCATTAAACGCACCTTCGTCTTCTTATTATTTATTTAAATTTAAATCATTAGAAATTTATTAATTATCCGTCCTTTTAAAAAAAAAGTTCTTTTCACAAACTTACACCAATTGTTTTATGTTTTTATTTTTCTATTAGATTTATCAAAGTTTAACCAATTAATTTTTAATTTTAGTTTTGATTCATGCTTGATTTTGCCAAAATATGATTATTTTAGCATGATACTTTCGAAATAATATAATTCATTTATTATAAAAAAAATTATTCAACAATATCTCGAGTTGAGATCAATGTATACACTTTTTTTAGCATATATACTAAATTAATCAATTATATTCATTTAATCAACTTTTCACTTTTTTTAAATTGAATATCTCACAAACGATAAATCGTCAGTTGACAAAAAATAAATCATTATAGCAAGAATTAAATCTTTATATCTAGGGGCACATATATATATTTTCGACAAATTATTTTTTTATGAGAAAAATCATATATGCTTCGTATCACGGATCATATATGATTTTGAAAAATCATATATGATCCGTGATACGAATCATATATGATTTTCTTAAAAAAAAGTTCATCGAAAGTATATACACGTTCCCTCGATAGAAAGATGATTTAAGTCTCGTCACAATGTTATGTTTCGTTTTTGTGTAAAGATTCACGATTTATGAGATATTTAATTTTTAAAAAGTGATTTTCTTGAAAAAAAAATAATAACTGTGATTGATTGATTGAGTATATACTAAAAGATGATATATGTAAGAAACGGTGTACACTTTTATTATATAAAATTGAATTTACAATAAAATAACAGAAATTAAATTGACAAAATTTAAATGACAGAAATTAATTAACAATAAAAGAAAGCAGTAAATGGTAAGACGAGACACGTGTTTAACACGCTTCCCTTAAAACAGATTCTCTGTCTGTTTCCTAGGGTACAATGTCCAAAGCTGTTGTACAGCCGGACTAAACAAACTTGCCTGAAAGATCACGGAAGCCTTGCGTGTTTCTGATCGACGAGCTGCTGGAAAACCGTCTGGTAATGGAGTTAGAAAAGCTGCATTTTTCTGATGTTGAAAACTAAATGAGAATGGTTTATTTTATAGACAATTCATGTCTTGGTGACCAAGACAAAATATATGCTCCTAAAACAATCTGACATACAAATCTGTTAAAAATAAACACGATTTGCATATATTTACATACACAGAAAAATTCTGTCATGACTTAATAATCTATTTCTTAAATAGATGTACAGAATTTTCTGGAAAAATCCGAATTCGCAGCAAAAAAAGATACCGAAATCTGCCCGCACCCAAGCCAGTTTTCGGAGCTGCATTCGTGTCCGCAGGTCGCGCGCTCGTGCACAAGTTCAGTAGCTTCGAACCCGTTTTTGGTCTAGAAATCTCACTTTCTGCACCCCCCCCCCCCCTGCGCGCGCGTAGGCGTGGGAGTAAAAACCCACAAATGAATATTGTAGGGTATAAACTAGGATTTCCTTATAAACATGTTCTCACTTCATGTTTCAAGCGATGTGGGACAAAATATTTTCAAAATATTGTGTTTCACGTGACTCACTTTGAGACACGATATCTCATTCATATTAACTCCATATTGGACATACTTAAGCTCGTTGCGAAGCTCTCTTCGAGGAGAACGCAAAGCTACTAAGTAATACGAATATATATAACATATACATATATAAAATTATGTCCAAAGTATTGCAAAAACCATATTTTGCAAAACATTTTCCAACAATCCCCCACATGAATGGGAATCGGTCGAAAATACATGAAAGTTTCGGCAAAATTTCTACGGTTAAGTCCTGCATAGGATAGGTAGGTGTAACCCTTTGAACATTCCCTTGTGAGATGCACTTAGTATCCTAGATCTGAGTAGACGCGGTGTCCTTGAACCCAAACTCTGTTTACGTAGACGACAATACACACCCACACAAGACTCTCCCTGACCTTGTCAAGTCCTCATAGTCGTGTTCGTTATGGTCATGAACATTCTCCTGGTTCTACAAGAGCTCTTAGAAATTGCGCCCCCACAATTTCCTTCGAAGCGACCCCACTTCTCTCTCACATAAGTGATTTCATCTTGAATCATTAAAAACATATGTTTTATGATTTCATCTTGAATCATTATGCTTTATGATTTCATCCTGAATTATTAAGCCATATGTTTAACCTCTCAACAAGTCACATTATTTTAGAAATGGACTAGGAAAGTTCCTGTATTAAGTAACTCCCCCACATTGACGTGACTTCCCTCACATTTATATGATTAGGTTGTCCTATTGAACCTAGATCTTGGGATCTCCAGTCAACTGGGTTAGGTTTTCCTTCATAGAAACTCATTCCTTCAAGGGCTTTAGTCCCATTCCTTTAGACGACTTACTAAATAACTCTCTGCTTAAGCCTTTCGTAAGCGGATCCGCAATGTTATCCTTTGACTTCACATAGTCAATTGAGATAACTCCTGTTGAGAGTAGTTGTCGTACCGAATTATGTCGACGACGGATATGTCTAGACTTTCCATTATACATTATGCTATGAGCTCTGCCAATTGTCGATTGACTATCACAATGTATACTAATGGCCGTTACCGGTTTAGGCCACCTGGGTATGTCCTCTACGAATTGACGTAGCCATTCAGCCTCTTCTCCGCATTTATCTAACGCGATAAATTCTGATTCCATCGCGGACTTAGCTATTACTGTTTGTTTGGAAGACTTACAAGATATAGCGGCCCCTTCTAGTGTAAACACATATCCATTGGTCGATCTAGAATCTTCTATGTCAGATATCCAATTTGCATCACTGTATCCTTCAATAACCGCTGGATTTCTAGCATAATTCAGTCCACAATCACGACTGTATCTCAAATAATGAAGTACCCTAGTCATAGCTTTCCAATGTGCTTCACTTGGATTACTAGTATACCTACTCAGCCTGCTAACAGCATATGCTAAGTCTGGTCGGGTACATGTCATCAAATACATTAACATGCCAATAATTCTTGAATACTATAATTGGGCAACACCTACGCCTCTATTTTTAGATAGATGCAAACTGGTGTTAATTGGAGTTCTAGCTAGGCCGGAATCCCCCGCATAATGAGTATTAAGAATTTTGTCCACGTAATGTGCTTGACTTAATGCAAGTCTACTTTGAGTTCGTATGATCTTTATTCCAAGGATCACATCATCTAAACCCATATCTTTCATGTCAAACTTTGATTTCAACATGTCTTTAGTAGACTTGATCATCTTGTCGTTACTGCCAACGATAAGCATATCATCAACATAAACACACAAGATTACATATCCAATATTCGTGTCTTTGACATAAACACACTTGTCGCATTCATTAATTTTGAATCCACCCTCTAGCATGGCGTGATCAAACTTTTGATGCCATTGTTTTGGAGCTTGCTTTAAACCATACAATGACTTAACAAGCCTACAAACTTTGCTCTCTTGTCCAGGAGCCATGAAACCCTCGGGTTGGTTCATGTATATTTCTTCTTCTAAATCTCCATTTAGAAAAGCCGTTTTCACATCCATTTGGTGAACTTCTAAATTTCTTAATGCGGCAATAGCAAGAATCATCCTAATAGAAGTTATTCGCGTAACAGGCGAATAAGTATCAAAGTAATCTAGACCTTCGCGTTGTCTAAAACCTTTGATCCATTTATAGGCTAGTGGTTTACAACCAGGAGGTAAATCCACGAGCTCCCAAGTATGATTTTATAAAACAGACTCTATTTCACTGTTAATCGCTTCTTTCCATCGAGGCCCTTCCGAGGAATTTACAGCTTCTTGATAAGAAGTTGGTTCATTTTCTACCATAAAAGAGACAAAATCGGGTCCAAATGATTTCTCGGTTCTCGCCCGTTTGCTTCTTCTAGGTTCAACCTCTTCTTCCTCGGGTTGATCTTGTCTCTCATCTTGGAGATCACTATCATCTCGTTGTCTGTTATCTTGGACAACCGCATCATTTATTCTAGATGTGCTTCGATGTTTCTTCTTTAAACAAGGAAATATGTTTTCAAAGAAGGACGCATTCCTTGATTCCATAACTGTGTTCTTGTGTATATCTGGATTTTTCGAATCATGTACAATGAAACGATACGCACTGCTATTCTTAGCATATCCAATAAATATACAATCCACAAATTTAGGTCCAATCGTTTGGGCCTTAGGTGTCGGCACAACTACCTTGGCTAGACACCCCCACACTCGTAAGTACTGGTATGATGGTTTTCTTCCCATCCACAGTTCATATGGGGTTTCCTCTTTATCCTTACGAGGTATATTGTTTAAAAGATAAGTAGCCGTTCGAATGGCTTCCCCCCACATGTCCTGGCTCAAACCAGAACTTAACAACATGGCATTAACATTTCTTTCAAGTTACGGTTATTCCTTTCGGCAATACCGTTTTGCTGAGGTGAATAAGGAGCAGTAAACTCGTGTCTAATTCCAGGTTTCGCACATAGATCAACAAAAGGAGACACATATTCACCTCCTCTATCACTTCCTACAACCTTGATTTTCCTACCAAGTTGATTCTCAACTTCGGTTTTGTATAGAACAAACTTTTCTATAGCGTCATCTTTACTTTTCAACAAGTAAACGTAGCAGTATTTTGTGCAATCATCAATAAACGTGATGAAGTACTTATTGCCACCTTTTGTGGGTAGTGATTTCAAATCACATATGTCTGTGTGTATCATATCAAGTGGTTCGGTTTTTCGTTCAACTGATTTGAAAGATGATCTTGTAAGTTTGGCTTCGACACAAGTTTCACACTTATAATTTGAATCAATATGAAAATTTGGTATGCCATTAAATTTAATCAAACGACGCACTGAATTAAAATTAACATGTCCAAGACGGCCATGCCACACATTAGAAGACTCAATCAAGTAAGCAGAAGAATTCATTTTATTGATAACATTCTAAACAACAAATACATTGAGCTTAAACATACCATTCAGGGCATACCCCTTACCAACATACATTTGATTGTTAGAAAGTACAACTTTATCAGACTAAAAAACATGACGAAAACCAAACTTATTCAAAAGCCATCCGGACACAAGATTCTTGCGAATCTCCGGAACATACAATACTTTAGTCAACTTGAGCTCTTTCTCGGATGTCATCTTCAAAATAACATCTCATTCGCCCTTGATATCAGCAGTTGCCGAGTTGCCCATGTACAGCTTCTCTCCATTGTCAACCGCTCTAAAAGAGTGAAACTTACTCTTGTCAGCACACAAATGACAGGTTGCCCCAGTATCAACCCACCAATCATTATTATTAGAACCTACTAGGTTAACTTCAATAGCAATCATGTCCACATTATCATTCACCATATTAGCCTCGCGTGGAGTCACCCGCTTTGGCGCTTTGCAATTAGCAGCACGATGACCTAGCTTGTCACAGTTGAAGCAATTTCCTTGGAACTTCTGCTTTGCAATTCCACCTTTAGGAGCAAGGTACTCAGACTTCCCTTTGCTCTTCTTGTCATTCTTCCCTTTGCCAAAGCTCTTGCGTTTAGACTTTGAAGAAGACGAACCATGCTCAACCATATTTGCCTTGGCAGAATCAGGTGTATAAGTGTTTTTCTGAGCCAGCTTGTTTTCCTCGTCAATACGAAGACGAATAACCAAGTCTTCAACAGTCATCTACTTTCGCTTATGCTTCAAGTAGTTTTTAAATTCTACCCAGCTTGGAGGTAACTTTTCAATGATAGCAGCAACTTGAAAAGTTTCACTCAAAGTCATACCCTCAGCATGAATGTCGTGTAGCAAAACCTACAGATCTTGAACCTGAGTTATCACACTCTTTGAATCAACCATCTTGTAATCCAAAAAACGAGCTACCACGAACTTCTTTGTACCAACATCCTCAGTTTTTGTACTTGCGTTCCAACGACTCCTATAATTCTTTGGCAGTCGTAGTCTTGCAGTACACATTGTACAAAGAGTCCACCAAACCATTCAGAATATAGTTGTGACACAAGAAGTCTAAATGTTTCCATGCTTCAACAACTTGCACGTCTTGTTGATTTTCGGGTACACCTTTTTTAGGAGGTTCCACATGAGGTATAGTCTCTTTTAAGAACTTCGCAAGGTTCAAAGTAGTGAGATAGAAGAACATCTTCTGCTGCCACCTCTTAAAATTCTGCCCATTGAATTTTTCTGGTTTCTCAGCATGATTAGCAACTATGTGGGTAACTGGCGCACCAGTTTCATTCACAATAGTAGTTGCAGGAGTTTCAGGAGTGCTGGTAGACATACTGAAAGATCAAACAGGATCAAAACACAAACAGTTAGACAATTGTTATAAATCTGTATATAAGAAATTCAGTCGTGATCTCTATATACTTATAGTGGATCTGCTTCAAAGAAACTCAATCTTGGTTTCAACGAATCAGATGCAATTATCAAATGTATCAGTTTAACAGAAACATAATCTTGGTTTCAATAAACCGATTAGAACAACTGCTAAAAAAATGTTAACTGATAATTAAAATCTGTAAGTTTAAAACTGATTTCTAATGAAACTCAATCTTGGTTTCGACAGAAAACAGTTTATAAAAATCTGTTAAAGATGTTAATCCGATTTAATAAAAGGTTTTAATTATGTTAAAACAGAATCTGTTTTAAGATTGTAGGAAACGGTGTACACTTTTATTATATAAAATCGAATTTATAATAAAATAACAGAAATTAATTTGACAGAATTTAAATGACAGAAATTAATTAACAATAAAAGAAAGCAGTAAATGGTAAGACGAGGCACGTGTTTAACACACTTCCCTTAAAACAGATTCTTCGTCTGTTTCCCAGGGTACAACGTCCAAAGCTGTTGTACAGCCAGACTAAACAAACTTGCCTGAAATATCACGGAAGCCTTGCGTGTTTCTGATCGACGAGCTGCTGGAAAACCGTCTGGTAATGGAGTTAGAAAAGTTGCGTTTTTCTGATGTTGAAAACTGAATGAGAATGGTTTATTTTATAGCCAATTCATGTCTTGGTCACCAAGACATAATATATGCTCCTAAAACAATCTGACATACAAATCTGTTAAAAATAAACACGATTTGCATATATGTTACATACACAGGAAAATTCTGTCATGACTTAATAATCTATTCCTTAAATAGATGTACAAAATTTTCTAGAAAAATCCGAATTCGTAGCAAAAAAGATACCGAAATCTGCCCGCACCCAAGCCAGTTTCCGGCGCTGCATTCGTGTCCGCAGGTCGCGCGCTCGTGCACAAGTTCAGTAGCTTCGAACCCGTTTTTGGTCTAGAAATCTCAGTTTCTACCCCCCCCCCCCCCCCCACCCCGCGCGCGCGCTTAGGCGTGGGAGTAAAAACCCACAAATGAATATTGTAGGGTAGAAACTAGGATTTCCTTATAAACATGTTCTCACTTCATGTTTCAAGCGATGTGGGAGAAAATATTTTCTAAATATTGTGTTTCACGTGACTCACTTTGAGACACGATATCTCATTCATATTAACTCCATATTGGACATACTTTAGCTCGTTGCGAAGCTCTCTTCGAGGAGAACGCAAAGCTACTAAGTACTACGAATATATATAACATATACATATATAAAATTATGTCCAAAAATACGGCTTGTTGCTAGTAGTCTCACCTCCGGTCCCAGGGTATGGAGTATTACAAAAACCATATTTTGTAAAACATTTTCCAACAATATATATTAAACTTTTCCCTAATAAGCCGTCATTACTATTGTTTAAAAACATCAAGTGAAAATTTCATCAAATGTAAGTTATAATCAACCAAAATGTGCAATCGAGATAACTGCTTGACCCAAAACATACAATCTTAATCATGAAGGAATATGTATCATGAAATAATATATGTTCGGAAGTCGTCTCGATTCTAAGGAGACGCACACGTAAACAATTAAACAAAATATATAATTAATATTGTTTTAAATATTAATTATAGTTAAACAAATAAATCAATAAAGGAAAGTCAAGAAAGGAAACAAAAGCCCATAGGTTTTTTGGCTTGGTTGCTTGATCACCAAATTATTACAAGTATATAAGGAGGTCTTAGATACCTCATTATTAACTTGTAATCCCTAAATCTTTTCTCCTCTCTTCTTTTAGTTGATCAACTGAACACCCCAATTAGGGTTTCAATTCGTTCGAGTAATTCGACCATGAAGAAAGAAACAAGGGTTTCTTTAGTTGATTGATTCAAGTGGTTTGGTTTATTGGTGGTTTAACACTTACGTACTAGCATACTTATAGGTTGTATAAACGTATTGCGTGCGTATACTTAGAGAGATCATTGTTTGATTTTTATTGGTTTTTGGTTATTTGATTGCTCGATAAAGGTGAATTAATCCATTGTTAAAAGGTACGCTTTTCTTTATCGTTTATGTTAATTACTCGTCTATACGTGATCTTATTATTCTGTTGCGTACTCGTGATTATTAACGTGTTAATATAGTTAAAAGTTTTTATAAATTCCAATAAATGTAAATATCCAACAACTACAACATGAGAGTTTCGACAAGTCATACTAAATTGTGAGATATCACTATAAACAACTAAAAAATGACCATAGTAACTTTTTAAGATAAAGAACTTTGTTCAAGTAGTTTTAAACTTTTAACATGAGTGACACCAAACTCAAGCCTAATGAATTATTCGGTCAATATCTTATTCAAGAATAAGGAAAACTTTGTGTCAACTTGGTGATAAAGGAGAGCTTTATCTGATTTGAGTTTGTGTGACTGTAGGTCTAAATTTTATAAATTTGTCGACCGATGTGTTAAAAATTATGGTTACTAGAAAAATATTTAACTTTTTATTATGGTTGATCACGGTTCAAAAATCGAACTAAGTCGATCAAAACCGGACTAAATTAAAAAGAATTTGTCCAAAACATTGAACTAATTTTTTTTATCCATCTACGGGTCTATTTGTAGGCCCAAAATGGTCTAAAACAAAGCATAGTGACCGGTCTACGGAAGATCAAATCGGATCAAAGACACATTGTAAAAAAAACTTGACTGGTAATGAGAGAATATATGTTTGGTCTGAAACTGTTTGATATGTTTTTTTGATTCGAGTCACTCAACGGTCTATTATGCTTAAAAACACTTTTTCAGCGCCAAGGCGCGAGGCGTGACCTTCACGTTGAGAAATAGACCTTGGCGTTGACTCTGTGTGTGGCATGGAAAAAAGCGTGAAAAGACAGGTAAAAACGCGAGTTTTAAAATACTTAATTTTTTTTAGATATTTCAAAATTTTAACTCGCATGTGCTAATATTTCTAATTTAAACTTAGATTTAGTAATGTTTAGAACCCTCGTATAAATATAAATATGATATAAATTATAAATATATATTACCACTTTAATCAACTTTAAAAACATTGTACAACTGTATCTTACAGATAAACTCAAAACTTAATTGAAAAGTAAAAAAATACTCCTTCCGTCCTATAATAATAGTCCACCGACAAAAAACACGCATTTTAATAAAAAAAACATTATTTTTTTAGCTTTCTCTCTCTTACTTTTAACACAAAGAAAATTTTACCTTAACCAATTAATTTATAACTTTTTTTGTTTGTAATAATACCCTCGAGTGAGGATGATATATTAAACTTAATCTATATTTCTTATCTATTTTTGGACTATACTATTAATATAGGACGTTTAAAATAATATTGTACTGTTAATATGAGACGGATGGAGTAGAATGTTTGATGGAGGTTTAGGTGTGGATTTATATTATTTTATTATTAAAACAAAAGTTTTGTAAAAGAAAGACAGAAGGTGTGTTTTGGGAAAAGTGTGAGATCAGTTTTGAGTTGTGTTTCTCTCTCTTATCTAAGTATATTATTAAATAATAATTTAAATTTTTTAATAAAACAAACTAATAATATTTAATTATAAACCACTCATTTTACAAAACCCACACCTAAAATAAAACCTTATTTTAAACCAAACGGACCCTTAATTATTACGTCACTTCACGTCTCACGATATTTGAATAACCTTGATTAGTGATAATGCTTGACCAAATCTAATAACTAAATTTTAAATATTTAGGCTGTGTTTGGTAACAGTTTTTTTAAGAGCGTTTTTATCAATTAACATTTAGTATAACTGTTAAAAGAGTTTGTTTGGTAAGAGCAATGAGCATTAACATTTCTCATAAAAATGTTTTTTTCATATGCTCTTTCAAAGAGTATTTTTTTATGAGCATCATTAATGAAGAACTTTAAACTTAATAAAATATTTAAATACTCTTATTAATATAACACATTTAATTTTAAAGAGTATCATATTTATATAATTATGTCATTTTATGTTTTTTCACATATTTAAGTTACAACTAGTGCTAATCTACCAAACACTTTTATAAATTATATCAATGTTGCAAAACAAGGTCTACAAGGCCGATTAATCGTCGTTTAATCGCTACAAGGCTCTCAACCTTGTCGATTAATGAAAATGCGATTAATGGAGGTCAACTATGATCAACGATGGTCAAGGGATGTCAAACTTGCCGAAAACCTGCAAATTTTGCCAAAAATACCAAAAACTCACTATAAACTTGTGTCTATCACTTATAATAACTATTTTTTTGGATGATTCGTTGTATTTTATAAATAATATTACCGGAAACACCTAAAACTCTTTAAAAATACTCAAAACCTGCTGAAAAATCCAAAATTTTGCTAAAAATATTAATCCGGTTAATCACCGATTAATCTCGCCTAAAACGATTAAAAGCTACAAGATGGTCGACCGGCCGGCTAGCGATTCGTGATTTTTGTAATCTTGAATTATATGCTATTACTAACTGCTACTGCTAACTATTATTGCTTTTTTGGTAACTAGTAGTTTAACCAAAAGAAAGCAAGCACCCGGGGTAGATAATGTTGTGTGCCTAGTCAGCGATGACACGTGTCAACCACGTGTAAATTACCAAGAATATACATATCCCACTATGGTAAACCTTTGACACAACCTAGACAGTAGACATCGTTGTACTGTAGTACATGTTTTATCTTTTTCTGGTTTAAAAAAAAACATCATATAAGTACATATGTTAATTTTTGTGTAAGAAGTTAGATTAGAATAGTTACTAATGGGGCGTAAGAAACTAGAAATGAAGCGAATAGAAGACAAGAACAGTCGCCACGTCACCTTCTCCAAACGTAAGACAGGTTTGTTTAAGAAAGCACGTCATCTTTCTGATCTTTGTGACGTGGATATTGCTGTCATCGTTTTCTCATCTCATGGAAAGCTTTATGAAGCCTGCAGCGGCCATACCGACAGGTAGTTGTTAATTATCCTTTTTATTCAATCCTTTCAATTTATGGCATGTATCATTAACAGATTTGGTTAGATTGCTTTTTTTTAAAAAATCTTTTTTAGGGCTTAGGTAACTCTTAATTTGGTCCCATGTTTTAGGAATCTGAGTGAGTGATGACTGATGATGATTGTCAAGATAGATTTTTAGATTTTGTTTGTTTATTACTCCCTTAGAGTCTCATAATTATTAGTTATCCACCGACAAAAAACACATTATTACGATGATAAACTTAATATAAATTCCCGACAATTAATTTATGACAACCAAAATTATAAACATAGACTATAATATAATATTATGGGAACCAACTGCGTGGCCACTTGGGTTCCACCTGGAGCTTAACTGGGTTCCACCTGGAGGAGCTTGGGGAGGGGTTTGGTCATGGGTTCAAGTCTTGCAAGAGATAAAAATCTATGATTTTCCTCCTTAGTGCGAAGCCGTGAGTTCTAGGGGTTTCTCCTAGTGGTTCGGGTCCCGGGGCCTGCGCGTTATGCCCGTTATGCCCGTTATGGATGGTATAACTCGGGGGTCGGATTTCAGGGGCGGATTTCAGTGAGTGAGTGAGATTGTGAGTGAGTGAGATTGAGGTGCCGTTCTAAAAAAAATGAATAAATAAATAAATAAATATAATATTATGGGACGGATGGAGTATTTCTAAGCAAGTTGCTTGTGGTCAATTTTATAGTTTTTGTTAAAGGGACAAGGTTTTGAACCACACGTACATGAGATTTAAAAAGACCCTTGTTGAAGCTTGCAAAATTGAGAAAATGTCGCCCGATGATGGTTTATGTCCGAGTAAGTAAAAATGGGATGAGCGATAGAGTACCTATATTATAAAAAAAAATATTAAAAAATACATGGGCAGGTAGAAGTTCTTGTGCCTTTTGCTAATCGAACTTAAAGTGACTAACTTACCTTTCCAAAAGAAGTTCGTATGTGGTCTTTTAGTGGGAAAAGTTCGTATGTGGTCTTTTAGTGGGAAAAGTTAAGCCATTTTTACAGATTGTAGCTAAAGAGTAGTGTGGACTAGTAGGTTAAAAAATAGTGACTAAGGGGGCTTTGGACTTTAACTAAGGTCGTAAAAGGCAATGATCGACCACCTTCAAGGTTTGTCGACGAGGACCTACATTATAAAGAAATTTATTTTCAAAAAATTAACATTAATAATTTCCTAAAAAAATAAAAACCGTAAGTCTAAAATTAGTTTAATAAACATAAATAAAACCAAATCTTTTGATCGAGTTTGATCGATGTTGACCGCCTTTAACCATTCCTAAATACTAAAACCCTAAAAATGCCATTTTAAGTCAAAGAAATCTTTAACTGAGTTTGACCGATTTTACGGTTTTGACCGGCGTTTGACCAAAACCGACAAATGTGACCAATATATCGGTTGATGATAACCGATATATTGTCGTTATGTCGTTATATCGGCCTCCCTGTCGATATTTACAACACTGCTTTAACTACTAATTTGGTCCGACCATCAATGATGCTTTAAGTTTGACTTTAACTACTAATTTTGTCGTACCTTCAATTCAAAGGCTCTCTGACTTGAAGAAACCCTCATGCACTTGTTCGTGCTATAGAGTAATTCATCTTTGTAAACGACAAGTATCTCATAATCTAAAAGAAAAAAAATGAGGTACCACAACTATTCGTAGACTTGTATGGATTAGTCGACCAAAAGTCTGAAATCATGGTTAACAAAACAAAAAGACCTAACATGAAATGGAAAATTATATAACGTAAGACCTCCCATGTTGTATGGGACACCCATGTTCCCATGTTGTATGGGTGTGGGTGTTGGTCTATTACGGAAGCCCTTGCTAACAAGGCGGAAGTGGCGTTATTGAGAATGATAAGGTGGACTTGTGGTAAATCATTGCTTTACATGATACCAAATGGAGTGTCCAGAGCGCAACTTGAAGTCAATAATGTCATCAACAAGAAACAAGATTAGGGGAGGTGGTTCGGACACATTAGGAGAAGAGAAGACCACTTACTTACGAGAGTGGAAGCTTTGGTTGTCGACGACTCGAGGAGAAGGTAGGCCAAAACTACTTTGGTGAGAGGATAAAGTGAAGCAAAACACGAAGAAGCTTCTCTTATTTGAGGACATGAACTCTCATAAGAATGTGTGGAGAACTAGCATTGGATTAGGGTTAGGTGGTAGACTTTGTGTTGTCTTTGCTTGTTTTAATGTTTCTTTGTGCAAGGGTGAGTATCTTTCACCTTTTTCATGGCTGATTCATTTTTGCTTTGCTTGTTTTTTTTATTGATTTGTGTGATGTGCTTGTTATAGTTAGGGGCTTAGATTGTAGGTTTAGAGTGGTATTTGGTTCGTGTGCCTTTATTTGCTTTTCTTTGCGCATTGTAGTCTCGTGCGTAGCTCTTTTTGCGTTTGTCCTCGATATGGGTAGAGATTTCCTTACTCTATGGTTTTTCGTCCCTCCCTTAGGTCTTTCTATCTCATTTTTTCATGTTTTCCTTTACTTGTTTTTGGTATTTCCTATGTTGGCCATGTTATCGATTGCCACACGACGTTGCTTGTTTCTCTTGTTTGCATCATCTGCTTTCTTGTGCTTTGCTTGTTTGACCTATTAGCGCGTTGTGTAGTTCCTTCCCCTTGGCTCTTGCTTTATCATTCTTGGTTGGTTAGTTAGGTCCGTACTTATCCTTCTGTTATGTTCTATGATTATGTGTTCGCTATGCGGCTCTTTGTGCTCCTGTGTTCTTGTATGTTTCACCGTCTTAAACATGCTTTATTTATGGTTTGTGTGGCGATTCGTTTTGTTTCCCTACACGATTTGTCTCATACATGTTCGGGCTTTTTGGTTTTTGGTGCTCGTTTTGTTTGACATGTGTTGCACGATTTGTTATGTTTTATGATTATGTGTTCGCTATGCGGCTCGTTGTGCTCCCGTGTTCTTGTATGTTTCACCGTCTTAAACATGCTTTATTTATGGTTTGTGTGGCGATTCGTTTTGTTTCCCTACACGATTTGTCTCATGCATGTTCGGGCTTTTTGGTTTTTGGTGCTCGTTTTGTTTGACATGTGTTGCACGATTCGTCTCATGCATGTTCGGTCTATTTGGTTTTTTGGTGCTCATTTTGTTTGACATGTGTTTGGCTTTATTTTTTTTCCCTCGTGTCTTGTGCATTTTACTTCATCATGCTTTCGAGATAACATATATTTATGCAAACAAATAAAAATAAATGAATAAAATAAAATAAAAATAAATATAAAACAAAATTTAAGCGTTTCTATCGCTTTTCTCTCCTCTTCTCTTAGTCCTAGGTCTATCTGTAAGCAACTTCCCTACCTACGGCTTTTTCGAAGGGTGATGTGTCTATATCTCAACTTCATCATACCCACATACATACATATCCTGGTTCGCTAGATTGGGTATCGTGGTTGTTGTTGTTTTTATTATTATACATTGACAGGTGGTTTTCCTATTCTTAATATTTTAACACATTCACCCGCGCACACGGCAGACACACTTGCCGCAGGTCTTCCCAAAAGTAGTCTTAGTTTGATGTAAGGTTTTAAATGGGTATGTTGTAACTTCTCTCTTATAGATTATGAAGTTATACAAGTATTGTCAATATTCCAAGTAAAATCATATATTATGTTGTAGTAAAAGAGTAATGATATTGAATTGTATTGCTTTTGTCATTTATTTACATCTCTGTCACATATGGTATTTATAGTATGCATACCATCTTGGATAAGCCCGATGCAACCCGATTACACAAATGACTAATAAATGTATAAATAATGATAAGCTAACTATGGAAACATAATAAAACACCTCATGATGAGCATAATATACGCTAATAATTTAGACATTCCAAAAAGAGCATGTCATAATGAGATTCAATACTGTTATGACATGTTATATACAAAAAACGTCATAATGAGATTCGATACTGTTATGGCATGTCATAGACGATAAAAACATTTCATTATTATAATCATAGGTATAAGATCGTCATCTCACTCTTAAGTTCTTCTGACTTTACGATCCCGTTAAGATAATGAAAAAACGAGTCAATTGTTTGTAGGATCTTAAAAGCTCTTAAGATTTGACGATCACATAAAGAAAAACGATAAAAGCCATAGGATATCTCAATCTTATCATAAGATCACAAGATCTGGATGGAGCATCCTCCTTTCCTTAATCAAACGATTAATAAAATATAAATGAATATTTAAAAATAATAATAAAACAAGTGTGATCTTACCAAAGAATTGTTATAAATATTTTATATGAGTAACGTATATTAGTGTTCATATTATTTTAACTTTCATAACTATTTTTTTTTATAAATTCATTATAAATCACATTTGAATACACGTTCTTGCAAAAATAAAAATAAGACTTTTAAACATGTAAGTAGGTCTTATGATCTTATTTACGATTCAATCTTGTAAATGAAAGATGATCCATAGTAAGATCGTACGTTGACCACGTTGGTTATGATAACTAAATGTTACAAATACCTTGAATTACATAATTTACATTTATTTGTATCTACGCTTGTTTAATACACACATAATATAATCCTCACAAATTTGGGTACATAAAATAGATTACTTAAAGTAATAGGTTGTTGATTGTTCTAGAAATTCAAAAATTCAAAAAATTTGAAACGAACTTCTATGGCAAATTGGGATGAAAGGTTGTTGATTGTTTTGGAAATTCGAAAGCGATGGATTGGGATGAAATTTGCATGGTCATCATGAAACTGCTCAACGGTCTAGAGGCTTATTTTGGGCCTTTCAGGGGTCATTTTGGGCCTCAAAAGGGCATTTTTTTGTTTTTAGGGTATTATTTTATTATGTTTTGGATGTTACTTTGTTTCCTTTTTATTCTAGAACTTATCCTGAGGCCTTTTTCTGTTTTTAGGGTATTATTTTATTATGTTTTTGATGTTACTTTGTTTCCTTTTTATTCTAGAACTTATCTTCCTTTATAAGGATAATTTTAGGGTTGTCTCTAGAAACTTTTGAGAAACCTACGATTTTATAGGGTTGTGTGATTTGTTTTTATCATTATGCATTATTCAGTCACGACACTTTGATGTCATAATCCATGTCAAGAGTATGAGCGAAAAGATCATCACGTATGTAAAGAACATATTTCTCATCCTACCATCGGTTTATGTCTTGAATGAGCAACATCTTTGAAGCACGAGTTAATATACATCCACAATACCATTATCATGCACAAAGTATGCCTAAAAATTAGTAAGGCACACATTTAAGTAAAAAATGTTCCCTACATCTATTACCTTTTTACCTTTTTACATGATGTCGGGAAGCATGGGTTCATTTACGTGTGATTGTTATCTTGCACATACCATGTCTTAGAAATTAGTGAAACAAGATGTTTTAAGAATAAAATATATCTACATTTTCACAATTTTGGAATTTTTGAAAATTCGAGTCTCACTTACCCACTTACCCACTTAGTATAAGGCACAAGTAAACTAAGTAAAGTGTAAATTAAAATGAGACCAACTATTAACATATTATCTAACTATTACTTACGCTTTTGAAGCAAGTTTGGTATCAACAATAGTGGTAGGCTAGACATATGTGAGCCTATGGGGTCACACACATATACACATACACATATACACAGAGGTACCACCTATATACCGTGTCTAATGTATTTACGGTATATACATAACCTACGTAACTCGTGATCGATATCGGGCTTTTAATAAAACCTATTTGAAGCCCATATATGGCCGACAACAAAGGAGTCAAATATGCATTGATAAAAAAAGTTTTATTAATGTTAAAAGAATTAATTTCCAACCAACCTCTTGGTTTTGGTGCGAGAAACAAACAATGTGGTTGGGTATGGGAGGACCTACGTTCCTAATTGTCTTTGCGGCGTTAAGCAAACTGAAATAAGTGTACCTCGTACCTAGTGATTGATCTTAACTTGACAAACCGCTCACTCGTGTAAATAAAAATTATTACAAAAATTGTTAGTTCACTCAATTGTTGAATTGTTGTTTGGGGCTAATTTTATCTCATCTTAATATTTCGTATATTTAAAATCCCGATATGAGAGAATATGTGTGTAATCTTTTAACTTTTCTATGTACTTTTTGTTGATTACAAATTGATCAAATGGATGTTATCTAACTATACACCTATGATTCAGTGTTGGTCATATCCTCTCGAGGTATCAAAACTCTCTCAAAGCAGAGAAACGAGACCCCAAAGAAGGCTCTAGCAACGATATGGTAAGTAATACTTTTTGGAGAACGTTTCTTGTTATAATGCTAATGTACTCGTCTCATCCTTCCACTTCTATAAGGAAATTAGATTCCGAACATGCACAGAGCTTCTACACTCGGTGGAAAGGTATATGAATCATCGATGCACTAAATCGTGTAATATGTGTTCTATGTATGAAACTAATAATGCAATCATAATGGTAGGGTTGTTGAAGATTCGTATGAGACGCCAGTGAGTGATATGACAGAGTTGGAAAAGGAACTCAACAGTGCCCTTATGTATACAAGATCAAAAAGGGTAAGTGTTGCTATTACTTATTCTATGTATCTTTGATATATTATCTCTTAACTACATTGATCATTTTATACATGTCATTATAAGTGGACAAATATGGCCCACGCTCGGTTTTGGGTTAGATCATTAGGGTTTCTAGTATGTTCTAGGTATCCTATCAATAATACATATCTTCACCTATGGGGTTTTCATATCTCTGATACCATGTTAGACTATGAAAACCTAGATATGTATTATCAATAGGGTATTTATAATACCTAGAACATACTAGAAACCCTAATAACGTGACCCATACCTTATCAATAATACATCTCTACCTATGGGGTTTTCATATCTCAGATACCATGTTAGACTACAAAAACCTACATATGTATTATCGATAAAACCTACATATGTATTATCGGTAAGGTATTTATAATACCTAGAAAGTACTAGAAACCGTAATAACCCGACCCACAAACCGGGCTTGGCCATATTTATCCACCAATAGTCATATCATATGTTGTGTTAAGACGAGAAATGAAATTATGTTTTGATATCTGGATCCATTAAGGAAGGGGGCGATGATGTAAGCGATGGCAAGTACTATGTAACTAAACGAAGTTAAATTATAAATTCTATAAAGTGGAAATTAGACTAGCCATGTTTCATGGGTGTGAGTGCTCCCCAAATATGGAAGTGTAAGAAAATAAATAATGGAAGTTCAAGAAAATATATAGGGAGAAAGTGACGTAAATGAGTCTCGACTTTGACATGATTATAAGTGGAGTGTTTAGAGCCAATTTGAAAGTCATTAATATCAACAAGATAATGGAAGTACGATTAAGAGGTTCCGACATGGTGTCATTAAAGAAAAAAAAAATCAAGGTAACACCCAATACCGTCTTTCACGGCTATGGTCTCAATACCGTCCGACGGGTCTAGGACGGTATATGGGGGAGGTTGTGACGTAGATAACCATACCCCTACCATTTGGTAGAAAGGTTGGTTCCGGTTCTACCAATGATAGAAAATGACCTCTAACATTACTCCTAAGGATCGAAGCTGGCTCCAAAGGCAAGTGTGACAACCAAATGATCTAACCTTGTTAGCCATGTTGTACGGGTGCGAGTGTTCGCGGATGATGAAAGGTCAAGCAAATATGGCGGAAGTGGCGTATTTGAGAATCGTAAGGTGGAATTTGACATGATTACAAGTGGAGTTTTTAGAGCTGATATAAAAGTTGCAAGAGATGGTTCGACATGTTAGACACCATAGATTCAACATTACGATGCATATCGGAAGCTTCGATAGTTGATGGTAAACCGCAAATTTGGTAGTTGATGGCTTATAGACCTCAAATAGGAATGTGCGGAGAGCTAATTAGGATACGATTAAAGGGTCTAGGTTGTTTCTCTTAGGTAATTTTTTGTCTAGTCTTTTTAGGTGATTTTTATTGCATTGGTACATTTTTTCCTTGTATGTAAAATTCTAGATGATTTTTGTAACCTCGTCTAGCACCTTTAGCCTCGTGTACACAATTTCCTCACATGTTATAGGTATATAGGTTAATATCTAGTTATCTAAGTAGCCTCACGTATCCAATTGCCATTGCTTTTAGATGTAAAGCTTATTTTGTTGCAAGCACTTAGGTTTTTTGATCTCTATGTTACGCGTTTATGCTTATATTCTTGTGTAATGCCTTTTTCTCCTCTATGTTTCCTTCTGTGTGTATCTCATGTTATACTTTAGTACGATGTGCATTTGTTCTTATGCGCTTTATATACTTTATATGCCTCTAGGATTTTATGCCCTTAGTGTTTATATGTTGTACTATTTTAGGCTTTTATGATAATATGTCTTCCTTGTTATGCTCCTATGAATGGCATGCTTACACAACTCTCCAGATAATGTCACACACTAGGACATTCCATTATATCAAATTATTTGTAAATATGAACGTCTTACTTGTGTGGCAATTTAGATATACCTATTGAAGATATGTTTAGTTATGTAGTAACCTTAGTTTCTCAATAGTAATTAAAGATTAGGTTCATGAAACAACACGGAACAAAAGGCTAAATTAGCAACCTAATACTTACAATGGAAAACCAATTCAAGAGACAAGATGGTCACCGTAATAACCCGTCTGATATCCATTTTAAGATACAAAATTTGGAGCCCTTATAAGTCTAATGTAGATGGCTGCTAGAGTCCTTCAACTATGGTATATAATTATAATTGAATCGAAAGGATATAGTAATACTCTACTGCTTTCGGTTTTAAGGTATCAAGTTGGCCATCGTGTAACACCCCAAGCCAAAAGTGAGTCTTCCTCAATAATTACTATTGGATTGACTCGATACCATAATGGAAGCCATGAGGATTTCACACCTTAAAACTTACGAGTGCAATCGAACAAAAACACATTTCGTTTGCCATAATGGAAGTCATTAGGATTTATCGTCTACAAACCAAACAGGCACTATAACGATAAATCACGCAATCAAAGATAAACAAAATGTGTTTTTCGCTACTATTAAACACTCGGCTTTTTGCTAATATTAACACTCGCTGACCAATGTTGTATATCCCGAATTCCTGCCATCACCGTGGCATAGCACGGGTGACTTGCTAAGCAAATATCGTGTAGGCGAGCATCATGTCTTAATTATATCATCTCATGGAAGATGCTATGAGTGGAAAATACATGCTTATATTCCAGGTTAGAAGAAGGCATCTCCCTTGGCTCTTTAGTTATGAGACACCGGACTTGTATGAAGGATGACAAATCCTTTTAGCCTTTGCGCTTATTGATGCTCGAGAAAGTATACAAGCAAGTCTGCTAAGTAGGAGCCATTTTTTTTTTATCAGAAAGCCGAATCACAGAAAGCTTATACATCATGATATTGTGTCCGTTTTTGCCTGCAATGATTTAGATATATGATATATCATCACTATTTGCAGGAGTACGATAGTGGCGGAGTATTATATTCTAACCAGTTACTTGTGCAGCCAGTGTCATTTCTTACGGTTTTGTTGCAACTTACATAGGGATGTCTAACACTCTTTACTGAAAACTGAGAATTTGGCTTGGCTCTTAGAGTACTGAGCGTAATTTAACATTAATTCTTGTTTCTGCAGACAGAACTGATGATGGAGCGCATATCGACACTTCATAAAGAGGTACGCCAATACTTCTTTTCTATAATGAAATTTCTCTAAGCATGAACACTAAACTATACTTATATAAGTTGAATTACTGATTGTTTGTATGGAAAATGATTCTAATATTGACTTCTGCTATTTCGTTAATCTGGAAAGTGCTCACCACGTAATACTTAAGCATGTAACTTTGATACCTTGCGAGAGCTCAGTTAATGAATGATTGAATTCAACACTTGCTCGTGAAGTACTACCCACATATCTCAGTTCAGTAGGTATAAATAAATTGAAGTGATAGACAAATTTGTATTCTAGTATCACATATTTCATGGTTGTTTCCTTATGCCTCCCCCGTCACTATCTATATAGCTCAAGAAAGAATCTGTGAACCTTATGCAAGCCGAATGGAAAACTTAGAACAACCCGCACTCGTAAATTCCTATGCAAATGCGTAGTATTAGTGGCCCATGCATGCCGCCTATTTTGACATATTTATCCTGGTACTGCCACCCGCACGGGTTATATTTCCTACAAACTGGTTCAAGAAAAAATGGGAGTATGTTATTTGTGTTTGACAACAAGGAGATTAGAACAGAGATGGTTTAAACATGTGTTGTCTGCCAAACAGTTCGGAAGAAGGCGGTGAGCTTCTTTACCTTTCAAGGAATACCAGACTTCCAGTTTTCGAATCGATCTAGAACCTATCATATTGATATCTCTATGTTAAACCTCAGAATTTTCTCTTACAAGGCTTGTGGACCCTGCACCATAACTTCTTACTGGTCCTATTCTTTGGCCTAAAGGATGGGTCGGTTCTTGCCCGGAAAGTACGAGTGGGAAAACATGGACAGTCAAAACAAAAATGTATGCCTTCTCTTGATAGCAAGAGTTTCTTTTCACTCATACGGATTATTCCTTGTATTGCATATAACCTAAGATATATATGTTGCTTAGCGAGTGAGTAGGAAGACATTATTTCCATGACAGCAACAGCCTAAAATTAAAATATTAATATAGATAAGGTTTATGGTCCGATTTACGGCTGATACAGAGTAACTTGCAACATCCCGGCCTCTCCCTATGAGTGCTAGTGTAAAAGAGATGCTGGTGATCGACTAGATAGATACTCCCAACCAGGCCCTTCCCCAAGGACCCGATCCCAGGCAAACAAGTTCTTCAAGACATGTGACATTGGTAGTCGCTATCTTCAACAGGATTATTGCAGCAAAATAATTTTTATTTTTGAGTATCGCTATTATAATAGTAGTACTTGTTAAATAGTATGTGTAGCAAATATTTCAGAATATGCAAATAGGGGAAATTGTTTATCTTGAATATTTTCTTTATCATTTTGAGCAGCTCTTTAAGGGGCGTTTGGTCTGAGGGTGTAGGTATTAAGCAATGAATTTCATTCCTGTTGTGGTTGTTTGTTGGTGGGTTTAGTATGTGAAAACAGGAATCAAACCATTAAAACTAGGCTTTGTCCAAACCCACCAAATGTAGTGGGTTTACAAACCAAACACCCCCTTAGTTTTCATACTAATTAAAAGTAGGATTTTCATCATCGATTGGCAGATAGCAGAGTCTTGAAAATATATGTACGTACCTTATGAAAGTTTTTGTATTGCTGACATTCTGGCTCCATTGTGTATGAAGTCCGGCCAATTTGCACTTAAAGGCTAGCTATTCATCGTTTAACTGCAAGGTCTTTAAAACGCACCACTTATGTCAAGACATGTTCCCGGCCTCTCGTCTGTATATAATGGATTAGTTCTACTACTCTGACATATACATTCATGTGCAGGAAAGGAAACTAGCCGAGGAGATGGAAGATATGAAGCAGCAGGTAACTTTCTTATTTACACGGAAATTAAATTGCAAAGTGGACATATAAACCAGTTCAAGTTTGTGTGTATTATATTTTGTCTTCGGTTGATAATAAAGTGCAAGTAACGAAATCTTGACTTACAGATTGCATCAGCAAAGTCGAGCAATGATGAAGCTGATGCTGATGGAGGTCTTAACAACCTTGCGGCTGAGCGAACAAATTCGCCCGCACGTCTTACTCTCTCTCTCTTCTGAGAACTTGTTAACAATATGTACCATGCAAATTAATGACATAATGAGAACATATATCATATACGTATGCAACATATAATCAATAAAAAGTATGATTTGGTTCCTGTGGTACATATATATGCAATTGTTACACACATTTCATGCATGTGCTCTTGCTCGCGCCTTTCCTTCTGTCATACCTTTTGCACACGTGTGCAAAAGGCTGGAGGTTCGTTGGAAGCGGTCTCTTTACTTTTGGGTTTATCGTTAAGGTAGGATTACTTTTGGGTTTATCGTTAAGATAGGATCTGTCTACATTTCACCTCCTCATACCTCGCTCCGTGTTGTTTACATACATTTCAAGCAAGCTATATGATAGTACATCTTTTGCTCATGTTGGTTTGTTGAATAATGTAATACAAACATGAAAGTTAGCATGCATGAGCTTACCTACCCATGAAGAAATCTTAATTATTTTTTTAATTTGGTGTAACGTTGGCGTCGATGTATTGTCCAACTACATGGCTTAAAAAACAATGCAAACTCATGGGATACAGAAAGACATCCACGTGGACGTTTCCTGTCTAGGTAGATATATTTAATAACTGTGTAAATGGGCATTGCCCTTTCGGTAAAAGATTGGCCAAGTTCAGAGTTAAGTTCTAATTAGGACCGAGCAAAAACAACAAAAATAAATATAATCGAACGGGTTAAAATCGAGCCGACTATTTTTTAAATGATTTGTATATTTATGTTGGTTTTGCTTGGTTTAGTTTGATTTTGGGTTAATACTCGAAAAATATGTCTAAATTGTTGTATTCGGTCCGGTTTTCCTCCATTTAATCAAGTTTAGTTTTTGGTTTGTTTTTTTAAAATCAATTTTCTATTTAGTTAGGTTTTTTTCGACTCGGTCCGTTTTGAATCGATGCTCAGCTTTACTTTTAAATATATCATTGCTTGTCGGTTCGATTATATGGGAGATTAATTTTTGTCGGGTAAAAGTTATAAATACACAACATATTATATAAATTGGTTCCATTATACCTACTCTTTTTTATGTACAATTTTCTTATTTGACCAAAAAAGAAATGCTTTACTTTTATTTTTTAACCCACTTGACCGGTCTCACAATTGGGGTAACTAGGGATTGCTTTTGTCCCTTTAGTACCACTTTTTTTTTGGGACACATATCCACGATCCAAACTCGCCAGTAACACCAAGAACACATAATCATCTTCTTCATATCGCGATAATTATTAAACCATCTAATTGGTTGAACAGGTATGTTCTTTTATACTTTGATGTTTGTTTTATAATTTATGATTATAGCTCCTCATTATTACAACCCTAAAAATTTATAATCTCATCGATTTGATAATCCATTCAATTTGATCTCAATTACCTAAGCTAAATGGATAAAGACAAAGGTATGATTCTTATCAAGTTTCATTTTGTTTCCATAGAAGATGATTATTTTCAGTTCTTCTTCATTGATTTCCTTTATATTCTAGTTATTTTGATTGATTTTTAATTAATTTACATTAGGTATAGCTGCCAGTATCAGTGGGCCTAACCTTAGTAAAAGAGTCTCACCAGTTGCTAGTGATTCATCTTCTTGGTCTAGTTATGATCTAATGTATTCTTTTAGCATAGACTTATTTCCTGCAGAATCTAGGTCGCCTATCACAGAAAAAGCAATACAAGCCTTAGCTAAATTGAAAACTGAAGGTCCAAGTCCTGAATTGCTTGACTATCATGGCTGCGGAGACTCAGAACAAAAGTTTAAAGATCTATGTATGTATTCAAGGTCAGACTATTACATAAAATCTTTTGTGAAACATACCATCGAGGGTTTTAAGGACAAGGGTAAACATAAAGATTATGAAGAAGATCTTGGGAATTTTGTAACAGCTGAAGCAAAACAAGCCGTTTCTAAATTGAGAACTGAAGGTCCAACACAAGAAATGCTAGACTTTCATGGCTTTAGGTCAGCTCAAGAGTATGAACATACATGTATCTCCGTTAGGTCGGACTATTACATGAAGATTTTTATGAGAAATACAATTGGTGGTTTTCCGAGAAAGGTTATAAAAGAATCAACTGATGAAGTGCAAAGCAAACCATCTTTGGCTGTAGAGACACCAAAAGAGGCTGATGTTGGTCCATCCAAGACTGTTAAAACACCTAAACAAGGTAAGAATGCAGGTAACAGTCCAGCACTCAGTTCTAAAAAAATTGATGGTTTGCTTGAAGGAAAATATGTTTGCTTGGGTAAGAGAGCCAAATAATATGGAATTGGCAAAAGCCATGTTCCAGTAACAAGAGTTGTGCTAGGGTTATCAAATGGGAAAACTTGGGAGCATATCCTCAAGCAGGGTAAAAAGAAACCATAATCTTGAGGGTGTAAGCGGGGGTCCTTATGATGCATCAGCTAGTTTAATAAGTTATGGTAGCAGACTATTATTTTGTATGTGAACAATGGCAGTGATGTATGTTTGTATCTGGTACCTATTCAGTTTCAAGTTTATGTATATTTGTATTTGGTACCTATTTAGTTTCAAGTTTATGTATGTTTGTATTTGGTACCTATTTAGTTTCAAGTTTAATGGATTTAGTTTATGTTACAATTTGTTTACATGTTTGTGCTACATCTGTATATGTGCACACAATGGTACAGTTTATAGATTTGCATAATACATTCCAATCTTTGCAGTTTCAAAAGTAGGTTATGGACAAGCATTTTACAAGTTATGTGCATTACAGTAAATTTGCACACAATGTCCACACAGTTTATACCATTTCCAAGTTTCAACATGATGAAACTATATTCTACACAATAGAGGTTACCAAAAGGAGGTTACAGTAAATGTGCACACAATGGCCACATAGTTTATGATCTACACAATGGAGTTGCAGACTTAACCATCATTACATGATTAGCTAAAATGAAACAACATTTAATTAAACAGAGTACTTAACAAAAAAACATGAACCAAACGCAAACATTACCATAAAAGTGACACTACATCAAGAGAGTAGTTAACCATCATTACATGATTTTCTAAAATGAAACAACATTTAATTAAACAGAGTACTTAACAAAAAAGCATGAACCAAACACAAACATAACCATAAAATTGACATTACATCAAGATAGTAGTTAACAAAACACAAAAGCAACCTAGTAAACTATCATCATACTTTGTATTTACCCTTCACATTGTCATCCTGACTGAGACTCATAAAAGACCTCTTCCTTAGCTTTTCCTCAATGGTAGACCAGTTCCTTTGATTGCAAAGTCCAATGACAACTCTTGATATGGCTTCTACACTTTTGATACTTGGCATTGATCTGGCATTCTTGCATACGGGAATGTGCTTACCAATTGGGACTTCCATTTATGATGGTTGTGCATCATTGCCTTTGAGATTAGGCATTGATCCTGTAGTCTTGTCTTCAGGACACTTTTTTTTTCTTGATTACTTTTAGAACCAATTTTGCGGCCAAAACCCTTTTTGTTGCTAATACTCATTTTTTTCCCTTCCTCCTTGGCTTTGCTTCTAGAACACAAATTCATACCTTCTTCATTATTAGAACTTGGAGGATCCTAGCAATGATCTTCAAAATACTCATATAAATCCACATAACCATACCAGCTTACCAACTCCCTTGTAATATCTCCTTCCCTAAACCTTTGTTCAATACCTGAAGTTACTATTGGCCTTTCAGGTGAACCAAAAAGAGGAAGTTTAAACATTGACACGGCTGCTTACTTGACTTTACAATGAACAGGTACAATACAAGGGGTTAGACCTACAGTTATAGCATACAGACCTATAGTTATATCACACAAATGTGTACAAATAATTTATAAAATGGGTCAGAATAAATACAGACCTACATGTTAGGAAATTTTATTTATATTCACAATGGGCCAATAAATTAAGGATAAACATAGATCGGCCTAATCATTAGAAGGTTCATCAAAGACTATGCAAGCATCAGTTCTAAAATATCTGCTCTTCTCAGGAGGCATTTAAGTGGAGAATATCACAATAGGCCAATAATTTAGGGATAAACATAAATCGGCATAATCAATAGAAATGGGGTTCAATTGTGTCTATTAACGTCTAAACCGTAATAATGTTATGGTTCTTTGATTCCAAAAAAAGGGAAAACAAATGGTGAAATTAAAAAATAGAGCTTGTAGATAACATCATAAATAATAAAACAAACATCATGTATAAAAGCACATACATGTTCAACCAATTTTTTAGGGGTTCTTGTTGTTACTGGCGAAAGGAAGAAGATGATTATGATTTCTGGTTTGGATGACAGTGTGATATGTGTTCCCCCCGGTCCAGTGAGTTAAAATAATCAAACATTTCTTTTCTGGTCAAATGGGAAAATTGTATATAAGAAAGTCCAATGGGTATAATGGACCACTTTATATAGTATGTTGTGTATTTATAACTTTTATCCGTTTTTTGGTTCGACTATCGGTTGACCTTTTTTAATTATAAATCGAATAAAATTTAAATTGGATTTAACTGAACACAAACGGAATACGTAGTACATGGAAAAAGTTTAACATAAACCTTTAGTTTAACATAGACTCAATCATTTCTTTTCTGAGTTAAAAAAATCAAACATTACTTTTCTGGTCAAATGGGAAAATTGTATATAAAAAAGTCCAATGGGTATAATGGACCAATTTAATTATAAATCGAATCAAATTTAAATTGGATTTAACTGAACACAAAAGGAATACGTAGTACATGGAAAAAGTTTAACATAAACCTTTGTGTAACATAAAATCAATCAACCAATCACAATCACCTATTTTTATCATGTAACAAAAAAACTCATTTTTTAAAAATTAAATTTCTCACAAACCGTTCATCGTTACGTAAAATAAAACATATCATCGCGACGAGAATTAAATCATCTATCTATCAAGGGGCACATGTATATACTTTCGACGAACTTTTTTTCGTCTTTTTTTTTTCTTAAGTCACGTCTGAGAGAATCGTATATGATTCGTCACGAAACATATATGATTTTCAGAAAATCATATATGATTCATATCACGAATCATATATGATTTTCTGAAAATCATATATGAATCCTGACGAATCATATATGATTCTTTCATACGTGACTTAAGAAAAAAAGTCTAAAAAAAATTTCGTCGAAAGTATATACATGTGCGTCTCGATAGAAAAACAATTTAATTCTCGTTGCAATGGTGTATTTTTTTTCGTTTGACGATTTACCGTTTGTGAGTTATTTAATTTTTAAAAAAGTGGTGGGAAGTGGATTTTTTTTAAATGGATGATTATGATTGGTTGAATAGGTATATGCTAATTCAGGGGTCTACATATATCTTAACTCTACATAATGTAAAATAGCCTTTTTTATAAAATTAATTATAATTATTTTTAGCAAAAGGAAATTTTCAAATTCAAAACTTATAAAAGATTACATCTATGCTACGAAAAATATCTAGTACTACCTCCGTCATATTAAATGTCCACTTTAACATTTTTCGGTCTTAGTTTTTAAATTTTGACTATAAATATTTTTATTTATGTTATATATTACTTGATTAAAAATTATACCAATAAGTATTATACAACACAAATAAAAATATTTAGGGTTAAGTCTATATAATAGCGAGATACTTTTATAATTGTGTAAATATCATACACGAACTTCAGAAAATACCAATATCGCATACGTACTTTCAAATTTCGTTTCGATATCATACCTTAAATGACGTGACATGTCCAGTCAGCAAATAAATAAGTTATGTACTAATTTATAATTATTTTTGTTAGTGATGTGGAGGTTTGCTTTGTAACTTTCATATTATTTTTTTTCATGGATTATGCTTATCTCTCAAAGTTTTATACATTTTTTTTTCCAAAGATGATAATTACATTATCAAACTCTAAAAAAATCAAAGTTGTAAAAATTCTCCTTACAATTTTGTCCATAATGATTTTTTTTAAGATACTCTTGTTGATATAATTAAGCTTAACCAAACACGAAAAAACATACATTGAAAATCAGTACGTGTTTATTTCTTTTGCATTTGATCCCTAATAGCAGCGACCCTGTGACAAGGTGGTTCTAAGAAACCAGATTATAGCTTGAAGCATTTTAGGATTCGAAAAACTGAGTGAGAAGAAAGAAAGAAAGACAATAAGGGATTCAAAAGCTAGTAGAGTTGAAAACAAAGAATTTGAATCGCAGATGGCAATGGAGGTCTTGAGGTTTTTGTTGTGTACGAGGAAGATGAACTAGAAACTAAGAATTTATTTTTTACCTTATTTAATGGAGATGATTTTCACACTCTTAAAATTGATTGAAATATTCTAAAACATGCATTAAACTGTTATACTGTAAACATAGACTCATTTAACAGTTTATACATTTAAAGATTCAATTTGACTCATTCACTTTACATTTATCTTATATTTTAGGCTCCTTAATATGAATTCCTGGCTTTGTCTCTACCTAAAGCGATGATGCTTTCGAAACAATTTTAACGCGTTATAATAGCAACGTTATGACACATAGATCTCCATATATAATTTTTCATAGTCGCAATTAAAAAGAGACAGCCTAAAACTATGAAATTAAATATATAACTATATGATTATAGAATTGTTTTTTTTACTTTCTTGTTAGATTAAAAAGAAATGGATATCCACGGGACATATACGTACAAAAATAATCGGCACACAACACTAAATTATATATCATGACAAGCATGTGGGCATTATTCTTACCGACCAATAACTAAATACTGCGGCTTAATTTTTTGTATTTTTAAATGTTTATGTTTTAAACTAAATGTTTAACGAGAAAAGTTATTTTGGATACTATACTTTTATTTGGATATAAAGAACTTATCTTAACCATCCATCTTATTTTCATCTAACTGATGAGATTATATATATTTTATTTGTTATCTGTTTATTATAATTTAAATATCTTGTAAATCGTTAAGTGTTAAACGAAAATAATTATACCATCGCGACGAGCGTTTAATTATCTTTCTACCAATATGCAATATGATATACTTTCGAAAAAAAGAAAAATTTTCGTTTTTTTTTTCTTGTTGTTAAAATTTACGTGAAATATCATATATGATAATACTGTTTCATCATATATGATAACAGTGTTAATCATATATGATATTGGTTTCTGTCATATATGATAGGTTAAATATGATACTGACGTGACGTTATATCATATATGATGTTAGTATCATATATATGATAATTTTCGAAAACGTGAAAAAATAAAGAAAAAGAACTGATTTGGGTTGAAAAACATTGACTTTGTGCCGGCAAAAGAAGAAATAAAATATAATTTCAAGAATATCCATCCGGTTTGTATATATCTAATTTATCTATTTATAGTAACGTTAAACTGGTAGTAATAAATATATATATATATATATGTATACATTTCTCACAAGACAATAATAATTTATAAGAAATAAAAATGGAGTTAAAATCAGGGTTATCTGCTTTTGTCACTGGTGGTGCTTCAGGAATTGGTATGAATTTTTATTTAAAAGTTTTTATTTCATTTAGTTTTATGTATTTTAATGTTTTTTTTATGATGAGATTGGAATTTGTTTACATGGGTTGTCTTTGTTTTTTAATCTTTCATTAACTTTGTTATAAAGTTGCTAACTTTTATTAGTATGATTATGCAATTGAGTAGAATGTTTAACAGGATTAGGTGAATATAGTTTGAGTAGATGTAGATGCTCTTTTATAAGTTTGATGCAATCCCGTGAAATTCGGATGTTTTAAGTTGACTGTAAAAGTTTTTCTTGATTGATGCAATCCTGCGAAATTCGGATGGTTTTAAGTTGTCTGTAAAGTTTGTCTAGTGTGATCATGGAAATTTTGTATGTGTTTATGTTGTTAGATCACTCCCGACGGGGCTTGTTGGTGGTGGGTCGGTTTGGCGACTAGGAGAGGGACAAGATTGGGGCCCATTTGACCGTTTGAGTGTTTTCTGTGTTTGAGTGTTCTTGTGGTGTATATGAGCGGCACAAAAAGGGGAATGCCACCATTGGCACAAGAAAGAGACACGTCGTTGTTGGGAGTGGTCTTAAGGGAGTGTTTTGTGATAGGTTTTAGATAAGAAGTTGCGAGTGTTCAGGATAGATGAACTTTGCTTATGGTTATAATCCAGTGGCGGACGCAGGAAAGTGGTATATGGGGGGCAAAAAAAAAATTTACAATAGCAAGACGAAAAAATAAAAATCCAAATAAAAAACAGAGTATTTTAACTTAAAAATTGAAGATTTTTAAGTTTTAGAGTGTTAAATGTTGGAAATTAATGTGTGAGTGGGGGGAAATTTGAGTTTCGAGTGGGGGGCACTTTGAAAAAACGCTCAAAATCGGAAAAAATTACACTATAATCTCGTCATTTTTGTCTAGCTATGGGGGGCGCCGCCACCCCGAACCTCTAAGGTAAGTCCGCCCCTGGTTATATCAGTTTTGGATAAGTAGTTACGGAGTTGCCATTTGATTCTGGCGATTTTACGTCTTGAGTCCCTAAATAAGCAGAATCACTAAACACTTAAACATATGTGTACATCTTTTTGTTCTTTGTAAGTTGGTGTAGTACTTGAGTTTATTCAGCGTATACAAAATGCCGAATTAGACTTGTTCAGAAACTCGAATTCTAAGGCTTGAAATTGAAATGGAGATCATGTAGTTTGAACGGAGTTTTAACTCATTAACTTCTCTCCCATGATTTCCTTGCAATCGTGTTACTTTAATTGGGCTTCTAAATCCTAAAACATTGATCTAAACGCTACCGATAGAAATATGTTTTATTATACGTGTAAATAAACCTATTTGAATCCTTCATTTCATGAAAACGGGAGTTGAAATGTATGTAGTTATTATATGAATGGATACAAGTGTGCTGATTGTAACATGTAATCCATATAGTTACATGGTTTATCTAGATGCCTGTTTTATATAGGTGGCGAGTCTTTAGTATTTATAATATTTTCTGCTACTGATGTGCGTGTTTTGTTGTGCAGGTAAAGCTCTCTGCATAGCTCTTGCCCAAAAGGGTATATTTGTAACGGTTGTGGATTTTTCTGAAGATAAAGGAAAAGAGGTTGCGACACTTGTACAAAAAGAAAATCTCAAGTTTCATTCAGGATTAAAATACCCGTCTGGAATCTTTGTAAAATGTGATGTCGCTAACAAAGGTAAGTTATATCCGTTGAAGTACTGTAACATGTAAATTTTATTGACGTTTGGTTTATAAAAACAGAACAAGTGGCTGCTGCATTTGAAAAGCACGTTGAAGTTTACGGGGGTTTGGATATCTGTATTAATAGTGCGGGAGTTGTGACTTCTGTACCATTTCAAAAGGACCAAACCGATGGTTCACACACATGGAGACATGCGCTTAATGTCAATCTTGCTGGAGTTATTGATTGCACTCGTAGAGCAGTATGCTTTATCTTTACTTGTTTTTTTTACCATACTAAATTATTGATCAACATATGAACACAGAGCCGTATGCCACACTATTTTATGGACTGTGTGTTTTGAAAGTAATAATACGATATCATATATTCAGAATCCGACAATCCCTTGTTAATAAGTAGAAAACAGTGCAATTACAGACAAATCCTAACATTTTTAATGATTGCTATGCCATCGTTTAATCTTTATCTGAATTACAAGTTTTTTGTTTCCATTCCAACGTATTATAGATTCTTCTAAATATGCATTATTTATCTCGACGTTTCCAATACTCTTAAGTTTTTATTCGTATATTCATCTTATGTAGATCACGATAATGGAAGCTGCAAAAAAACCTGGTGTGATCATAAATCTGGGTTCATCAGCAGGGCTATATCCAATGATCAGTGACCCGATATATTCTTCCGCCAAAGGTTTGTTATCATTCAGTGAACTTTAAGAATATTGCCTTAAACATGCAATGTTAAATCACTACGAGTCTCTCTTCAGTTATATGTTTATAGCGCAATAGGCCTACTAAAAAAAGCATACATTTCTGGCATATCTTTCTCTGATGTTTCTTTTGCACGAAATTTTACAAGGGGGCGTGATTATGTTTACTAGATCGCTTGCTCCTTACAAGCGAAAAGGTATTCGCGTGAATGTGCTTTGCCCAGAGGTGAGCGACCAAACTTCTTATATATGATTTATGTCCTTTTAAAAGACAAGATAACCTCTTTTAAAGCATATTTTAATATTGCTTGATGCTTTTCTTTATCAAAAACCTGAAAAATGCAACCTTCTTTTTGTGTAATGTTCTCATAAACATGTATGCAGTATGTTCGGACGGATATGGGTGAAATAGTGGATGCTCGATTAATTGACATAATGGGAGGTTATATATCTATGGATACCTTGATTCAAGGTATGTTTCTTTACCTAATGAGAAAGAGTAAAAAGTATCATTGAACTACTATTTTAGTCAACGAACCCTTTTAAGTAAATCGCCCTTTTTGAAATTGGGAAGTAGTCGTTTGGGCCTGTTTCTCACAGTCACGTAATGAAACAGGTGCATTTGAGCTTATAACAGATGAGAGTAGAGCGGGTTCTTGTTTATGGATCACTAACCGCAGGGGTATTGAATACTGGCCCACCCCAGCTGAAGAAGCCAAATACTTGTTGCCGTCGTCAAAAACGAGGAAAATAATTTCATCATCGGTGGTTCCTTCTACAGTCAAAATCCCACAAAGCATTGAGAAAGTGTGAGTACTTCTTGATGTTCTCATAACACGTTATGTTATAGTTGTGTATTGATTTATTTGATACTTGTTATGCAGAATTGTTCACACCTTGAGCCACAACTTTCGTAGTGCTACAAGTATAGTCCGTGCGCCACTAAAATTACCTATTAAACCAGGTCATGTTCTTTTGAAGATTATATATGCCGGAGTTAATGCAAGTGATGTAAGTTTCTCTATATCTTTCACTTTTGAAGTTGTGAAAACATTATTCTGTTATCATTATTCTCGTTTTGGAGGATGCACCAAGTAATTTGGATCCATACACAAACGGGATACATAAAATGTGCACTTAAAGTATAAAAACCTAATTTAGTTCTTAATTCGAGTATCACTATTACAGGTGAATTTTAGTTCTGGTAGCTACTTCAGTGGAAGCAAAGAAGAAATCAGCTCTCGACTTCCATTTGATGCCGGATTTGAGGTATAAATGTTTGGACACAGGACTAGTGATTTCGTGCTACAATACGTTCTGAAATATGATTCAATCTGGTCATCATATTCTTTTGAGCAACAGTTATTTTGGGATTTCTTGCTCATCTGTTTAAATGTTTACAATATTACAGGGTGTAGGATTAGTTGCTGCAGTGGGTGATGGCGTTAAAAATCTAAAAGTTGGCACACCGGCAGCAATCATGACTTTTGGATCTTATGCTGAATTTTCCATGGTATACAAATATTACATTTATAAAATCACTTTATTACCAAAATATTACTATTGTCAGTTTTAAGATCTAGTTTTGTAGTATCATTTATTGTATATCAAGATCAAGAAAGATGGACAAGAACCCAATCTGACCCGTTTGGCTTTGACCCGTTACTTAACCTAGCTGACCCGCCCATTTCCAGCTTTAACAGTCTGTATTGGCTTATGTATCTTTTAGGTACCCGCAAAACACATTCTTCCTGTAGCAAGACCAGACCCTGAAGTTGTTGCCATGCTTACTTCTGGACTTACAGCGTCTATTGCTCTAGAAAAGGTTCGTATCCAAGATATTTTGTTTGTCGGGCCATGCTTACTTCTGTACTTACATGTTTGGTTTTAATGATGCTGCTTTTAGTCGGCACAAATGGAGTCCGGAAAGACAGTTCTCGTCACTGCTGCTGCAGGAGGGACTGGGCAATTTGCAGTTCAGGTAATTTGACTTTTCAAAACTTTTGCATTTAATACCGTGTTAGGTTTTCTTTCAAAATATTATCATTTCTTGTACAAGTATAATGATTTTCTGACCGGATCTTTATTAATATTAGCTTGCGAAAATAGCTGGAAACAAAGTGGTTGCAACTTGTGGAGGTAAAGATAAGGCTATACTCTTAAAGGATTTGGGAGTTGATCGAGTCATCGACTACAGAGAAGAATCAATTAAAAATGTAGATATTTCCGTTTAGATTTGTTAAACAATTAACCAAACTGCATATGGACATCAGAAATGACTTTTTTTCTAAATTATTTTAAAATGAGCAGGTTCTTAAGAAGGAATTTCCAAAAGGCGTTGATATTGTTTATGAATCTGTTGGTGGTGATATGTTTGATACGTGCTTCAATGCATTAGCAGTTTATGGACGAATGGTCGTCATTGGAATGATCTCACAGGTAAATGAGCTTTGTGCAGAAGTATATATGCACCAACCCTTTTTCTCAACAATTTATATGTTTAAGGTTGCGTTAATCTTTTACCTTTGGGTCAAACCATTTCCTGATACTGCGTTTGTTTCAGTATCAAGGAGAGAACGGATGGAAACCACGAAACTACACAGGATTATGCGAGAAACTTCTAACAAAAAGTCAAACTGTGGTATGTAAAGTTTATTATATTTTTTTTAACGACACATAGTTAAATTATTATTCGAATAGAATATTCAAGGATTAACGGAATAAGGGGTAATCAATTTACAATTCGACACTTATAGAAGATCAGATAAAGAGCCTTAAACGCTCACAGGTAATGTTATAACTTATAAGGTATCCATACATGTTAAATAGTAACGAGGTGGTAAATTTGACGAGGTTGGCTTTTTTGTCAAGGTTAAAAGAAAGTTTGTTGTCGGTAATAGAAACAGAAGCAATATGGCCCCCTTTTACTGCAGTTAGTCGATAAATTAACTGAACGTATTGCATCAGCTATATCAATGATGTTTTGAGGCATTTGCAGGCTGGGTTTTTTCTCGTCCAGTACGCTCATTTGTGGCAACAACATCTCGATAGTCTGGTTCATCTTTTCTCAGTGGGAAAGCTAAAGGTAACATTGTATTGCATCTTCTAATCTCTCTTGGCATAACTTAAGATTTATCGTGTATTCTTTTTGTGTACACGTATCAGGTTGTAATAGACCCTAAAAGCTTTGTGGGCGTTAAATCCGTTGCTGACGCAGTTGAATATTTGCATTCTGGTAAAAGCGTTGGCAAGGTATGTACAAACCATACAAACAAGTTTTCCCGTCACATACAATATCAGTCCAGAAACTTGTGTGTTGTCTTTTAGCTGAGTGGTTTTTTTTTCAGGTGGTGGTTTGCATTGACCCCAGTTTCAGTCAACAAACGGCCAAGCTCTGAGACTGCTGTTATCTATAAACATACAATGATTACATCAAGTGCACATGATTCCTTTCGTATCGCTCAACGAATCAAGCTTACTAAAGCATACACACCTAGTTCTAAAATAAGTATCACCCATTCTTGGCGAATATAGCAAGTTGTCGGGACTAATTCATCTTTGTGTAACATATGTTTGAGAAATACTCCATAATAAGAATTACTACAGGTTACGGATTATGTTTCAGCGAGTTAAATCAACTTGTGTTTAGAGTGCAATATATCTTTTTGTTTAAGTTGTCTTTAGTTTCTCGTATGTGATGTCTTTAAGAATTCTTATATTCAAAATATCATTCACACGATCAGACACATAGATTATGCAGCTGACTATAGGCTCGAGTGTTTGGTTCTGCCGACTGACCTATAACTTGTTAAACAGAAGCATACCATGAGTTGCAAATTTAATGAATAAGTTTATAAGGACATAATTTTTTAGGATATGTTACAAATTATAACAAATTAGGTGGTATGTAAACAACTTGCTGGGCTACGAAAGATGTGACAATGCCAATTTGCACCGCTATAGAGATGCAAGAGCAGTGCTTGCTCCGTAACTCGAGCACTCAGTCGTTGTAACAGAAAATCAAGGCCTAACAAGAACTCGAAATCTTAAATCCATTTAGGCCTGGTAGATCGTGACTACTTATCAGACTTTTATGTTTCTAGGCTTCTAGCAGTCGGTGTACTTTTTGAGGTAAAGTAGTGATGTTCCAAGTCCTGTTCTTTGTCTTTTAGAATTCCTCAGCACACCTCGTGTGATTCTGGGCAATAAGGTGTGGGTATTTGTTTAAGTTTCTGCAGTTTAAGTGGTAGGTCCTTTCACGTGTTTTTTTTATCGTTCAGATGCCTCTTCTTTTTGTTTGCATCTGTATCTTGCATCCATGTGTGCTTATTTTAAGTTTGTCTTCCGTAATAAGTTCGTTAAAAACGAACCATAATGCGCAGTCTTGTGGAAAATAATCTGTAGTCATGTGGGACCCACCTTAGAATTATTTGCGACTGACCCGCTAATGACGAAGAAAATCCATCTGCGCATATATACTACTGTAACTTTAAGTTCGTACCAATAAGATTTTATCTCTAAGATAATAATCAGAATCTGTTAATGGAGCTCAAACCAGGCTTATCAGCATTTGTTACGGGTGGTGCTTCTGGAATTGGTATGTTTATTTATTTGCTGAACTTTTTTTATCGAGTTTACTATTATCAACTGTTTGGCTGATTTGCATTGGTGATCACAACTGATGATTGCAATTTGATTAAGTGGGTTGACTTTATGTTCAATTTGCATGCACTTGTGTGTGCGTTCTCTCTTTTTTGCTGTGCAGGTCGAGCTCTTTGTGTAGCTCTTGCCCAAAAGGGTATATTTGTAACGGTGGTAGATTTTTCTGAAGATAAAGGAAAAGAGGTCGTATCACTTGTACAAAAAGAAAATCTCAAGTTTCATCCGGGATTAAAATTCCCGTCTTCTATCTTTGTAAAATGCGATGTCACTAACAAAGGTGAGTTATATCCATCAAACCAATAAGAACATACGTTTTTTTGAATTTCGTTGATGTTTGTTCTATAAAAACAGAACAAATGTCGGCTGCATTTGAAAAGCACGTTGGAGTGTATGGGGGTTTGGATATCTGTATTAATTCTGCCGGTATTGCATCTCGTGTGCTGTTTCATAAGGACCAAACGGATGGTTCACACACGTGGAGGCATGTTGTCAATGTCAATCTTGTTGCGGTTATTGATTGCACCCATAGGGCGGTATGGTTCGTCTTTACTTGTTTTTTTACTATACTAAATTATAGATCAATAAATGAACGCAGAACCTATGTATGCCGTACTTTGTTAGGTGTGTTTAGATGTGCACTTTGAAAGATATTGAATGATCAAAATCCGACCATCAGTCATAATAAGTAGAATTCATGTTATGCAGATCAAAATAATGGAAGCAGCAAAAAAACCTGGCGTCGTCATAAATATGGGTTCATCAGCAGGGCTATATCCATTAATCCCCGACCCTGTATATAATTCCACCAAAGGTTTGTTAAACTTCAAAATCCTGCCTTAAATGTGCAATCTTAATTCACTACGAGTCTCTCTTCATTTATCCATAATCATAAGTTATATATGTTTCTCTGATGTTTCTTTTGCACTTTAATTTACAAGGGGGCGTGGTTATGTTTACTAGATCGCTTGCTCCTTACAAGCGTAAAGGTATTCGTGTGAATGTGCTTTGCCCAGAGGTGAACGGCCCAACTAAAAGACACGATAACCTCTTTTATAAAATATTTTTTTAGATTACTTGAAAATATTTTTATCAAAAACCTGCACAATGCTCTACTTTTTGTGTTATGTTCTCACAAGCATGTATGCAGCTTGTTCAAACAGATATCGGTGAAAAAGTGGATTCTCAGCTTATTGACATAACGGGAGGTTATATATTTATGGATACCGTGATACAAGGTATGTTTCTTTACCTAATTGCATAATGTACATAAGTTTTTGTCCAGATTATATTTTAGTCAACGAACTCTTTTAGTCCAGAAAAAAACATCAAAGTATCAAAAGAATATTTGATTCAAGGTAATCTAACCTAGTAACCAGCCAAACTAATGACATGTTGACTTTTTGTCTGAAACCGTGGCTGAAAAGCAGTTATCTTGGTTAATTACCTTAATCATTGTTTTTTAAACTGTGACAGGTTTTTCCTAGACCACTATAAGTTAAAAGATATAAGTCCAAAGTTGGTCACCTTTTTCTGTAAATAGCCGTTATAAAATAGGTGAGTAGTTGTTCGGGGTTGTTTCTGACAATCAACTCATGAAACAGGAACATTTGAGCTTATAACAGATGAGAGTAAAGCGGGTTCTTGTTTATGGATCACTAACCGCCGGGGTCTTGAATACTGGCCCACCCCGGGTGAAGAAGCCAAATACTTGTTACCGTCTTCAAAAACGAGGAAAATAATTTCTTCTTCATCGGTGGTTCCTTCTACAGTCAAAATCCCACAAAGTATTGACAAAGTGTGAGTACTTCTTAATGTTTTAACAACACGTTGTGATTTAACTGTGAATTGATTCATTTGATACTTGTTATGCAGAATTGTTCACACCTTGAGCCACAACTTTCGTAGTGCTACAAGCACAGTCCGTGCACCACTAAAATTACCTATTAAACCAGGACATGTTCTTTTGAAGATTATATATGCCGGAGTTAATGCAAGTGATGTAAGTTTTGTCTAAAACTTTCACTTTTGAAGTTGTGAAAACATTATTCTCCAAAACTTTGAGGATGCACCAAGTAACTTGGACCCAATACTATATGTACATCTCATATAAAGGGGGCGCATAAATTTGCACTTAGATTATAAAACCTATTTGTTTTTTTTTGTTAATTTGAGTATAACATGACAGGTGAATTTTAGTTCTGGTAGCTACTTCAGTGGAAGCAAAGAAAAAATCAGCCCTCGACTTCCATTTGATGCCGGATTTGAGGTATATGTGTTTGGGCACAGGGTTAATGATTTTTGTATATCTGTTCACATATACACTTTAAGCAACGGTTATTTTGGCTTTCTTGCTCTATCTGTTTGAATATTTACAATGTTACATAGGGTGTAGGATTAGTTGCTGCGGTGGGTGATGGAGTTAAAAATCTCAAGGTTGGCACACCGGCAGCAATCATGACTTTTGGATGTTATGCTGATTTTTCCGAGGTATTCAACTATTTAGCTTTATATAATTGGTGGCATAGATACTGAATACAGTGTATATTATTACTTTTAATTTGTGATTATATGTAATATTATTGTATATTAAGATCAAGAAAGATGGACAAGGACCCAACCTGACCCGTTTTGACCCATTCCCTAACCTACCTGACCCAGCCGTTTCCAGTTTAATTGTCGGTACTGGCTTATGTATCTTTAGGTAGCCGCAAAACATATTCTTCCTGTCGCAAGACCAGACCCCGAAGTTGTTGCCATGCTTACTTCTGGACTTACAGCGTCTATCGCTCTAGAAAAGGTTTGTTTACTAAATATCTTAGCTTCAACTAAAATGTGTTACTCGACATGTTTTTAGTTTTAATCACGCTGTTTTTAGTCGGCACAAATGGAGTCTGGAAACACAGTTCTTGTCACTGCTGCTGCAGGTGGGACTGGGCAATTTGCTGTTCAGGTACTTTGACTTTTCGAAACTTTTATTTAGTATTGTGTTAGATTGTTTTCAAAATATTATCGTTCTTGTACAATTATAATGATCTGTTGACTGGATCGTAACTAATGTCAGCTTGCGAAAATAGCTGGAAACAAAGTGGTTGCAACTTGTGGAGGTAAAGATAAGGCTATACTCTTAAAGGATTTGGGAGTTGATCGAGTCATCGACTACAGAGAAGAATCAATTAAAAATGTATATGCATGTTTGTTTTCTAATATGTTAAACAATTATGCGTACGCATAGATATAACTTTTTCCTAACGTTTCAAAACTGAGCAGGTTCTTAACAAGGAATTTCCAAAAGGCGTTGACATTGTTTATGAATCTGTTGGTGGTGATATGTTTGATACGTGTTTCAATGCGTTAGCAGTTTATGGACGTATGGTTATCATTGGAATGATCTCTCAGGTAATCGAGCTTTGTGCTGAACTGAAATATCTATATACCGACTATTTTCCTCAACGACTCCATGTTTAAGGTTGCGTTAATCTTTTACTGCACATGTGTTTCAGTATCAGGAAGAGAACAGACGGAAACCACGAAACTACACAGGATTATGCGAGAAACTTCTAACAAAAAGTCAAACTGTGGTATGTAAAGTTTACTATTTGTTTTTCACTTTTTCTTTATCACATGAACATTACATTCTTAATTCGACACATAGCCGAAGTGAAATATTAGATTCCTTTCTTGAACGTATTGCGTTGGCTATATTGATGATGTTTTGAGGCACTTGCAGGCTGGATTTTTCCTCAGCCAATATGCTCATCTATGGCAACAACATCTTGATAATCTGGCTCATCTTTTTTCCGTGGGAAAGCTGAAGGTAACCAACAATTTAATCTATCTTTGCATCACTCAAAATTTATCACGTATTTTTGTGTGTACACGTATCAGGTTGCAATAGACCCCAGAAGCTTTGTAGGCGTTCAATCTGTTGCTGATGCAGTTGAATATTTGCATTCTGGCAAAAGCGTTGGCAAGGTATGTGCATTCCCGTCACATTCATTATCAATCAAGAAACTTTGCACGTCTAGTTTTGACCTAATGGATTCTTTTGTTTGCAGGTGGTGGTTTGCATTGACCCGAGTTTCAGTCAACAAATGGCCAAGCTCTAAGACTGCTGTTATCTATAAACGTAGTCTCATCCTCGAGTAATTCATCAAAAATGAGTCCTGTTTTAAGTTTGTCTTCCGAATACCTTTGTTAAAAAAGAACCATAACGCGCTCACACGTGAGAAAAATAATCTGTAGTCATGTAGGCCCACCTTAGAATAATTTGCGACTGAGACCCCAATGACGCAGACCATCTGCCTGCACAAGATCTTCTCATGCTCGAGTAACTCATCAAAAACGAGACTAGTAAGAGAACAGGATGTTGTCGAGGCCAGTTCAGTTGTGCTGTTTCAGACCTTTGCTGTACTTTTGTTCAGTTCAGTTGTACTTTTGTTAAGTAAACTGGTTTTCTTAAAACCGGTTTTTCTCTAACCGATCTGGTGGATCGCAACCGGTTAAAAACCAGATGAAATCTAAATAATAAAATGGTTTCAATTGGTTTTAAGTCAAATTGGTTTTTTGACTTGTTGACTCCAACCGAACCGGCTTTAAAAAAATCCGATTTGCGGATGCCCACCTCTACACTCGACAATGGTCAGCTTGTTATTAGGAAATCAACTGTCGAGATATATATTCAAATAATGTGACGCTCAAGGTCGACTCTTTTTTAGCCTTATTTTGAGCTCAGCCCGTGAAATTCTAAAAAGCTCGGCTTTGACTCGTATGTATAATCAGCTAAACAAATAAAAGCTAGCTAGTTAAGCACACTAGACTCAACTACTTAAGCTCACATATTTGCTGAACGCGCCTATGTATACAACATATATACATAAAAAAACATACAATAATACATACATAAACTCCCAGAAATTGTTTAAGCCAAGACAAATTGAGCTTTGAGCATGAACCCCAGGCTCAAGCTCGTACCATAAATGAGCCATATAAATGATCAAGTTCATTAAAGCTCGGCTCATTTACAGCTCTTAGCCAGCCGATCCTGAGTAGCTCATGAGTGGCTTGGCTCGTAACCCCTACATATGAGCAAGTCAACAAATCCATCTACCAGAAAGATGATACAAACAAGATTTTAGACATACATCCTTAAATTCTAAAGATAAGTTAGTAAAGAATCATAAAAACCGCCTATGTAATCAAGAAAATCTTCCTATGTATAAACCAAAATATATTCTCCTAATCTTTTTTTATAAAGATAGCAGCCAAAAAAATTTATAGTTAAAAAAGAAAAGAAAAGAAAGACCACTAGTCTTGGTGCATTAAAGCTCGTTTTGACCTTCGCTTACGATTTCAAGTCGAGAGCTCAACAAGCTTCCCTTCATTCAAAAGCATGTCCAAGAAGCTCTATCTTGATAATGAACATACAACATATGCTGCTTCTTTTTTCTTTCTTTTTTTTACTTTGATTACTCCCAAAATTGCTTCTTTTAGGGATTACCCATGAACCATGATTACATTTTTTATATTATGACGCTAGAGAATGATATATTCTCTCAGCAGTCGATTCATGGCATTCCAGATTCAGGTCGTAGCACCCGACCTCATCGGGTTGTGATTGATTGGTCATCTCTGATGTCGAGCCTGTTAGGGAAAAAAACGTCAAAAGATTCTTAGATATGTATTTGATATAAGAACAAAACAAAATAAAATAAAATTCAACGCAATATATCACTGCAAGTCTTTAAGCAAAAAATGTTTTTTTGGGCTAAATAAATATCTAATGCCTAACTAAAAACATCAAACGAGCCAATCTGTTGAGTTCAGGTTGGCTGAATAACCGGTCAAAGCTCAAAAGAGGTGCATCGTTATTTAAGCTAATAGTTTCTTGGAAAAGTGTTGTGAACTTTGGGCAACTATCGGCACGTTTTACGGTTTCAAATGATTTAACTTTTTTTTGTTAATCGGAAGTTTCTTTAATTATTTTACCTGTTTGACATAGCAGAGACAAATATAACGGGTAGCAAATTGGGCAAAACATTGGTTGGTGGGTTGATCAAACAGACACTAACAGGCTGTAGTCAGGTTGGCAGATGAAATTATTGAACGGGTTAGATAAACTAGAAGCAGGTGGTCAAGTTAACACGACACGACCCTGTTCTTAAAAAGGTTAGGCGCGCCAAAACACATTTGTGTCTGGTTTGTTTCGTAAAATGCCACCCCTAACCTGAATCAACCCATTTGTAAAAAAAGGGGTCCTAACAGAGTTAAACCAATGTATCCAATTTGACCCGCTAATCTGATTTCACTGTTCAAAGGCTTGGACTTTGTATCCTACATATAGAGGAAAGAAGATCTTAAAAGAAGTATCATACCTTGAAGTACTTCTGAGCCCAACCCATCACTACTATTGCCACATTGGTCCGCACACGAAACTCTTTCGCCATCATCTTCATTGGTAGCCCCGTGATTCGAACAAAAATCTAACGAGAGCCTTGGTATAAACTTTTTTGGGCTTCTTTTAGTTCTTTTGCCTTTTCTCACTTGTACAGGAATCGGGATATGATATTTAAGTTCATCTTCACTTTCTAAGCAAGTATTCACAAATTAAAAAAGAACAAAAAATGAAACACGCAAAAAAGAATTATATGGACAACCGCTTAAACTGCTCACCTTCCTTAACTTTTTTAGACATGCGCCTTTCCTTTTTAGGTTCTCCCTCTTTATCTGAGTTTAAAGAAGTCATAAGCAAAAGCGATACATAGAAGAAATTCAAAATGCAAAAAAGTATAAAGATAAATACGCGTACCAAAGTAATGTGATACCCTCGCCTTTTTGACACGGGGGTGCATTTCCATTAAACAATCAGCTGCTTTTATCGCTTCTATATCATATCGTCTTACTATGTTCACCTATAAAAAAGTGGTTCAAGCACAAAAGTTATATACGCATAGCTGCTTCTATGGCTTCTAGATCATATCGTCTTTACTATGTTCACTTGTATAGTTTCTCCATTTCCGTTATTGATGTCTTTAATAATAAATAAATGAAGAAAAAAAACACATGAGAACCGTTTCTCTCTCTAATGTCTCTCCTGCAAAAATCCCTGAACCTATGTAACAATATCCGACACCCACCACCTCCACACCTCTGGCCGTCAGCTTTGGCTGGCGGTCAGGAAGGCCTCCCTCACAAGTCACAAGTCCCATCACTCTTCTACATGCATACTTCCACATCCTCGATTTAAGGCCGTTTCTTCGTCTTGGTTCAAATAATGGTGACTGGTATGGGTTTCATGTCGTGTTGTGGTCTTGGTTGGAATAGTGGTGCAGATAGATGCAAGTATCTTGGTCTTGGTTTGAGTTAAAATTAAGGTGTTCAGCTCGCTTTCAGGTCATGGTTAATCTGATCTGACAAGTTGGTCAGGTCCAGCAATGGTGGTTTAGACCTTCTCGATTCGGATCAATCGGTTTTTTGGGTCGTGGTTCAAATTTGGCTTTCGAGTCATTACCTGGATCGCTGCCCAAGTGTTTCGGGCGTGGTTTAACTTGTGCTTCAGGTTGTGAAGGCCATGTTTTGAGGTGTTTGTTTGCTTAGGGTCGAGAGTCAAGGCTCGGGATCCTTTTTTTGTTTGCCTTTCAAAAAAATCAATAACAAATAATGGAACTAGTGTTATGACCCCACATCGGCCAAGTATGGGAATGGTTGATGGTTTATAATGTTGTTACGGTCCCGAGTCTATGATCAAGTTATGGGATAATTAGGGCTCGTTAGAGAGAACCCGACGATCTCTGAGATTAACTCAATTTACTTTAATTTTCTGATTATTTATTAATGAAAACGCATATTACATTTATAGGAAAAATCTCTAACAAATAGCAACCTAGACTTTATCCTAAATTAATAATTCAAAAACAAGATAAACACCCTAAGAAAGCTGTAAACAAGATCAGGACTTTTTGTTTGAATTCGAATCCTGTTGGTCATAACAAATGTCCAGGTGTCCCCTCCTCAAACAAGCTAGCTTTTTGAGTGAGTTTTACACTTGTTATAAACCGATTACGAGCCTAGTATGGGATAGGTTCGTATCAATTGGTATCAGAGCTAGCCCTACGTTACGAGGTTGAGTGGTGGCCTATGGAGTGGTGGCTTGGACCCAAGGGGGTGCCAACCGTGACCAACATAGCCGTGACCAACGAGCTCGGAGTGGTGGCCTATGGAGTGGTGGCTTGGACCCAAAGGGGGTGCCAACCGTGACCAACGAGCTAGGAGTGGTGGCCTATGGAGTGGTGGCTTGGACCCAAAGGGGGTGCCAACCGTGACCAACATAGCCGTGACCAACGAGGACGTTGGTTCTTCAAAGGGTGGGGTAGTGTTATGATCCCACATCGGCCAAGTATGGGATTGGTTGATTGTTTATAAAGCATAGGTGTCCCCTCCTCAAACAAGCTAGCTTTTTGAGTGAGTTCTACACTTGGGACTTATGAACCGATTACGAGCCTAGTATGGGATAGGTTCGTATCAACTACTCTCTACGAGGATTAACTAAAGGGTCGGGGGATGGGTAAACTTCAGTCAGTCGCGTGTCGAGACGGAGGCGGAGCCAGAAAGTTATGGTCGAAGGGGCAAACTTTGTTAACCTTTAGAAACCACACTAAAAATCGGTTCTTTATGGGGGGCACATTACAAGAATAGCCAGATAATTTTTAAGAATTACACTACAACTTTCCATGGCACATGATTTTGTATGATGCTACGAAACAACATATACTATAATGTTTAACAATCGCTACATAGAAATTAAGTCAATCTAAGCAAATAAATCAAAATAGCTAGACAACATTGTAAATTAACAAAAATACGTGATATCCTAAATATCTCAAGTAAGTTATTTCTACAGGGTGTGGTGTGACTAGTTAGGTAAACTGGGATATCACGTTATTCGTTAAAAACGTCAAACTAAGCAAATAATTACCTGTAGTTTGCAGGGTCCGATGAGACGGAAGAACAGAATGTCACCCTGAAGTAACCTTTGTGCAACAGTAAATCCCTTCCATCCGGCACTTAAACCGTGCCTTACTTTGAGATAATTTGTCTTAAACTCATTTCCTGACTCATCCACGAGAATAATTGTCGTATCATGCTCAGGCAAATAGTTGGCACAGAATTTACTCGGTAAAATCTGAACAACAAGGTTTTAATAAGTTAACAACGATTTTTCTTGGGGTTTTGTTAAAATTTGAACTTTCAAACATTATTAATTCTTACCAACCAAAAACTGTAAAGAACATTTGTCGGGAGCATACATTTTCCAAACTTTGGTAACTCTTCATCTAGAGTTTCCAATACGGTGGCTGCTCGTTCCATACACATGTATTGATCTTCTGGGTCGTTATATATGTCACACAATTTCGTTCTTTTTCCCCCCTTGCTGTATTATGAAAAAACAGTATTACATGCCGATAAGTAAATATGTCAAAGAAAGGAACTAAAAGAGAGATAGATGAGGTGTCACGAACCCCGAAGCCTTTTTATGTTTATTCGACATAATCTGCACACACACACACACAAAAATAGAACGTTAGTAACTTAACAATGTACTAAATGTTGCAAGAACTTGAATATGAAATCAAACACAAGATAAAAGCATTGACCTCCATGTTTTAGAATCGATAATAGCACATAAGAATCATCAGTTGTCTCATACTATTGAACGACTAGGTATTAAATAGGAACTACAGAATAACGAGAACGACTAGAATGATAGCAAACTACTAGAGCTTGTTAGGAATATAAGATGTGCATAACTAAACTTCCTATAAAGGAAACAGTAACATAAGGTAACATTTTAAATCTAAGAAAAATATTGTGCATTTGTTTTTCCTTTAACACGTGCACTGCATGAACCCAATTAGTAATGCAAAATGTGAAGCACGTTCTATCAAAACCCTAATTCACCAAAAACCGCCGCACACAAAAGCCAAGGCCAGGACTGGCCGTCTCTAGAAACGAGCGGTACAAAAAAACTTAAGAGAGCTAAAAATAGTACATTAACATACAAAATCATCTCATTAACATTCCATCCAACATAAGGTAACATCGTAAAACAAAGTAAGAAATTGTGCATGTGTTAGTTCTTTGAGCCATGTGTTCGATAAACTCAATGAGCAATGCAAGAATCGCAACCCATTAGTCAAAGTGTTGCAAAAAGTCTCGATTTCCCAAAAGCGCCGCAAACGATTTTTTTTTTTTATAACCCTAATTTCCCCAAACCCGCCGCACAAGAAAACTTCTTTTTGATAACCCTAACTCCCCAAACCCGCCGCACATGTAGAAGTTTTTTTTAGATCCCTAATTTTCCAAAGACACCGCCGACGGTTACTAATCGTCCATGAAAACAATCAAAAGCCGACGGTTACTAAGCGTCCATAAAAAGATATGAAAAAAACTGTTCTCATCTAACAAAAACACCGCCGACAACTACTAATCGTCCATAAAAACGATCAAAAGCCAATGGTGACTAAGCGTCCATAAAAACAATCTCAAAAAAATTGTTTTCAGCTAATAAAAACACCGCCTACGGTTACTAATCGTCCACAAAAACAATCAACAGCCGACAGTTACTAAGCGTCCATAAAAACGATCAGAAAATCCCCGTTTTCGGCTAGCAAAAACACCGCTGATAGCTATTAATCGTCCATAAAAACCATCAAAAGCCAACGGTGCTTAAGCGTCCATAAAAACGATCACAAAAAAAACCATTTTCAGCTAACAAAACCATCTAAACTCTTGAAATCAAACAAACCCTACAAAACCAAGACTTGAAACAACACTACAAATCATCAAATCTGAACCAAAACACATTAAAAAAAAACATAATTTGAAGAAAACATATAAACTAGAAACATAAACCTTAACAGATCCAACACCATGAATCCAAAAAAAACAAAAATTCAAGAAATAATTTAACCTGGTTATCTTTAGGTACCCTCCTCTTCCTTTTTTTCTTCTTTTCACATATCATCATATCTTCTTCTTGCATCATCATCATCATCTAAAAAAATAAAAAAAATAGCAACAAGTTAGTAATTACAAGACCAAACATTTACATATGAAGTGAGTACAAGAATTAAAAAAAACATGTTGTTATGCATAATAAGGTTGAGAGTTGTAAGTACTTGTTGTTCCTCAAAGGTTTCTTCTTGGTTGTTGTTGGATTCCATGTTTTTACTTCTTGTTCTTCTCAGCTTCTGTTTTTTCTTTTTTCTTTTTCTTTATAATGACTACTTTATTTAAGTAGTAGCATGGAACCATGGATATGTGTTTACACTAAAGGTCAGAATGGTTCGATTTGGTGCGGTTTTTACTAAAATTGAACCGTAATCGCATTTGTGTTTTTTTCGGTTTTTAACCGCATCGAACTATTACTTCTGACTTATATAATAATTGTGGCTTTTTGCGGTTTTTGTTGATTTTTTTCGGTTATATCAATGCATAAATTGAATCTAACAAAAACTTTACTAATAACTTATATGAATATCAGTGATAATATGCACTATAAATCTTATAACTTGCTTAAAATAGTCGATGTGACGTTTTTCAGTATAAAATAATTATTGTGTGGTGCGGTTCAGTTTTACGAACGAAAACCGTAACCGAACCGTAGTTGCGGTTTTTCCTTTTTCTTAAAACCAAACCGTCGGTTTTATCGTGATGCGGTTTCTTAGGTTCGATTTTTACGGTTTTACGGTTCTGCTCACCCTAGTTTACACAAAGAATAATTAATATAATAATATACTTAATTTAAACATAAAAATATTATATATACATATATATATATATATATATATATATATATATATATATATATATATATATATATATATATATATATATATATATATATATATATATATATATATATATATATATTTTAAGCATGTTTTTTTTTTAAATATAATATTTGTCATGTTTAAGACAAATAATTAAATAAGTATGAAATTGTTTTATAGCTTTTTTTAGTTTTTTCAAGTCAAATGAGCATATGTATGTTTTTTAAATTATTGTTATTAGGTTTATAATAAAATGTCAATGTCCATTGATTTCTCACTTCATATTTTATAAAATTATAGTTATAATGTTGATAGTAACTAGTTTTTTATATTTTATAATAATAATAATAATAATATACATAAAAGTAATATGATAATCTTTTATGTCGTAAGCAAAACGATTTGTGAGAATATATTTCAAAAATCAGGTTTTTTTTAAATAATATTTATTTTAGATTTTTAAAATAATAAAAACAAATTTACTTTCAAATTTAGGTAGAAAATTGAAAGATATTTTAAAAGTGGTAGAGAAATTTGATTAAAAAAATGACATAAAAATATAAACGTCAAATTTATGAAAAAACTAAAAAAATGTAATTAATAAACTTTAACGGTTAATTTTTAAATAAATTATATGAATTTAAGTGAAACTAATAAATTTTATATTTTTTAAATAACTTTTTAAAATAAAAAAAATACCCTATATATTTTATACCCTCTATATTTTATATTTTATACATATGAACTTTTTATGTAGATATACGTGTATAATTATTATTAGGATTTTAAACAAATCGAACGTTTAGTGAACATTTTGTGAGTTGTTCGGTTAAATATTCGTTTATGTATTAAATGAACGAACATGAATATTATTTTACGTTTGTTTACTTAAATGAATGAATATGAATACGAATCACGTCTGCTAGCTTATGTTTATGAATGTCCTATTAACGTTCGTTTATGTTCATTTGTATCTTTATGTTCGTATATCATATATTTTAATTGTGTACATTTAAAGCGATATGTCTAAACAAAATAACACTTATAAAACAAAATATCATGCATAATTTTGAAAAATTTATGTTTTTTTTTCTTCGTTTAATTATGATTGATTGTTTATGTTCGTTTAATGTTCGTTTAGTTTCTAAATGAACGAACATGAACACTTAATTTTTTTAATAAACAAACATAAATAAAAAAATTTATTCGTTTAAACGTTCGTATTCGTATATTTATCTGATTAAAATTAATAAGCGAACATAAACAAAGCTGCACTTATGTCCGTCTGATTTATTCACAACCTTTATTATTAATTGTAGTATTTCACAATCACAAAACAATAAAAACTAAAAAATATACATACACGAGATTTATAACTAGTACCTAAATTTATTATGTTTACATTCGGTGATAGGACATTGACAATCGTGAATAATTATTTAGCAAAAGCAGTAAGATAAAGTAGTCTAAGTAAAGAAAACAGCTATACCATCCCAAAGATGAGCTGTTTAAAAATGAAGTCTCATCTCCACCGTTAGATTTTATCTAATTATTAACACCAAACTTATTGGTCAACCTTACTACTACTAGTAAATTGTACTACTATTAAAAGTAAATAAATTTGGGTAGTTCAAGAGTTTGTGGGAATTCAAATACTTTTTCAGAAAAAATTCCTTTTTAACATTATTTTATTTATTAAAGACGTTTTCTTTTATTCAAATTGAAGAGGTGTAAAAATCATGAATTTTTGGATGGATAGTTGATCATTTTGCAGCTTGGAATCAGTTTACACAAGATTAATCGTTTATTAATCGGATTAATAATTTGGCAAAATTTAAGTATTTTTGATAAAGTTTAAGTAAATCCTGCGAGTTTTATTTATTTTTGGCTAGGATTTTTTCTAAAACGATTTTGACATATTTAAATAATTATTATAAATTTACGGTGAATTTTTTACCTAACAAGATTTGCGTGTTTTCGATAAATTTGATCATCATTGATTGATGTTGACCAGAGTTGATTTATTCGTTTGACTATGTTACATAAATCGACAATGTTGAGGATTTTCTAACGCCTAAACGACAATTAATCGATTTTATAAACCTTGTTTTGTAACACTGCTCAGATTTTTGTACCTTAACAATTAACACCCGCCGTAACACGCACGCCCACATTCCCCTCGAACACTAAAGCTCATGTCGAGATTTTCATTCATTATAAATCATATGATTATATTTCAAGCTCAACCCAGGAAGACAATTGGGTTTTTTTTTTAATTATATCGATTTTTGAATCGGTTCAGTTTTAGTGAGTCGGTAACAAACCGGTTTAACTTCGGTTCAAAATCATTTTTGTTAGATTTTAACCGAGTTGAGTCAATTTTAACCGGCTTTTTACCGATTTTTTAAAAAATCATGACCATTTTAATAAATTGGTTACGAACTATTGAATCAGTTTGAAAAAACTTGCTTTCTTAAACCAATTTTGGTTTGATATTCTACTTATTAATTGCTGGCACAACAGAGAGAAAGAAATGTGACTTGGCATGCCTTAAAAACCATACGATCAAGATTAAAACTAATCTCAGCCATGTAAATTCATCCCAAAAATCCGGTGGTTTCTATATGACTTGGTCTTTCCCTATTTTCTCACGTTTTATAAATGGCATGTCAAGATAACTACAAATGTTAATGTTATTTTGAATTTCAAGTGCAAATCTCATCCGCTTTAACGAACCTCCTTAAAATGTGGACTTCAAATTAAAACTCCACGCCTATAAGATGCATATGCTCACAGTATCTAAAGCTGTAATTTCACAACCATTTAAATAAATAAGATGTTTCGTTCTGTTAAATTTTCCATCTTGGTTACGTTCCAACAACTAATCGGAAGTACCAGTTTCTTAATAGACTTACTAAATCTTAACAAGCTGGCACGAATCAGTAAAAGATATTTCTACAGTTGCATTCAGTTTGCTTTATCTTTCTCTCACACTCTTCCTCCAAGCTTCTTTCAAATAGCACTCTTAGCAAGGAAAATGATTAAAGTCTGTAAGACTTTATGGCTAATACTATCGTTAACAGTTAATGATAATCCATATATAGTTAGCATTCCCCGAAAATAATGATAGATAGATGTGCTAAAATGTGGACTTCAAATTAAAACTCCACGCCTATAAGATGCATATGCTCACAGTATCTAAAGCTGTAATTTCGCAACCATTTAAATAAATATGATGTTTCGTTCTGTTAAATTTTCCATCTTGGTTACGTTCCAACAACTAATCGGAAATACCAGTTTCTTAATATACTTTCTAAATCTTTACAAGCTGGCACGAATCAGTAAAAGATATTTCTACAGTTGCATTCAGTCTGCTTTATCTTTCTCTCACACTCTTCCTCCAAGCTTCTTTCAAATAGCACTCTTAGCAAGAAAAATGATTAAAGTCTGTAAGACTTTATGGCTAATACTATCGTTAACAGTTAATGATAATCCATATATAGTTAGCATTCCCCGGAAATAATGATAGATAGATGTGCTAAAATCAAGAAGATTTCATGCACTTGACATGCAGATTCGAAATATGTTTCACTAACTTTTGAACCTTCTAATTGCTAAAACCGTTGCATGTAGTCAAAGGTGAAATTCAATTCTACTTGAATATTTATGAATACAACTCTTTGTATTTTACATTTTACGTGTTCATTATTTTGAAATTTGGGTACTCACCGACATTTATAAGCGCATTGCTAATGGTGTTACTCTGGTAATTGACTTAACATACTGTACGATTTTAGTTTGTGATTTCACTAAAACTAACTGTGGTTATAATCTAATGCTTTCTTATTAGGGAACAAGGTTATATATGGATTGTTGATCGGTATGGAACTAGATAAAGTCTCAAAATACATACAATGTACCAAGTGCTTTGAAAAATCGAGCTCTTATGACGTTCCTTATTATTGTGATGCGAAAAACACGTCATGAACCAACATCTAAGTAAGTTAAATACAATCAGGATTTAATCTTCGTTTTTGCATGTAACAAAGTTGTGTGTTCTCCTTCAAGTCTAACAATATAATCAGGTGAAATGCTAACTACAGTGATGTAGATAACATCACGTAGACCTTATGCAAGATGATTAAACTCAAAATGCGCTTAATCGCGAATGATTTCTATTCACGGTTACTTTTATCATCCTTTACATTATGGATATAATGGTTTTATACCCTTCAATGCTTCATGATTGTATTTTTTATTCAAATAGATTAGTTCATATTTTATCTTTTTAATGAACTTTTATTTAAATGAGACTGTCATAAAGTTCATCAAGTAATCTAGACAATGTCATTGTCTTTGAGTTTTTCTAAACAAAAATATATTATATAACTAAAATACCTAGAGCGAGAAGCTAGGGGGATACGACTCAAACAAACACCAACAAGAAAAACTGTATCCTAGGATTATGACTAGACGGTTACTTGCATTTTATATTTTAGGTGTTGTGAAACCTTTCAATACTTGGCACGATATGTTTAAGTGTGGATGATAATCAACTGAGTTTATTATATTTTTCTAATTCTCCATTATAAAATACCTTTGTAGAGAAGCTTTTTATGTGTGAGAAATAAGTTGGTGAAATTAAAAGTGCTATTAATCATGTTAGTAATATGCAAGAATGCTAAAACCGAACCTCAAGATGCATGTTGTATTGTGTCGTGAACATCTATGTACGGGATATCTAGCTTTTTGAAACCTTTTGAACTAACTGATGTTGTAACTGTTGCATAATAATGTTATAGACTTTCATGATGTTTATTTAGCAATCAAATCAAAATAGACCGAATTAATTTGTATTATATTACTAAGCTAAAAAATCATAAAAAGGCTAATGTCAAGCAAACATTATATTTTATGAATCATGTCGACTAAAAAATGGTATTTGGCGGAACTATCTTAAGTCCATATACCTTTTTGGTACCGCGCCCCCCACTCAACAAAGAAGGCATATTCCGGTAAATTACCTAGGCAACACTGGCTGACCAAGCCGGAGCCCGGATTCAAACCCCCGCCCTTTCGCATGACTTGGTCAACACTGGCAAACATTATATTTTATGAATCATATCGACTAAAGCAGCAAACATACTGATAAGAGTTCACCCAGCAGTATGAACCATGCCTATAAAAATAGTATATAATTTCAGCTTATTAAGTTTTTTTAGATAAATGTTATAACAATTCTTAACTTATAAATAACTTTTACCCGGTCAACGCACGGGTATTGTTCTTGTTTGTTCGGATCATGAATATTTTTTTCCCACCCCTAACTTAATGGCATTTCTAAAAATAGAAGCTCCATCTTACTTAAAAGAATTATACTAAAACCCTCATTGAAATATATGAATATTCATAACAAAGACTAATATTTGTCTTTTTAAGCTCGTTTTTCTCGACTCAATCCGAATTGACTTAACGTTTTCAAGTGTGACTTAATTGTTTTTAGTGATTAAAATTGAATGGTATTTTATGTCTACTTGGCAAGAAACATGTAAAAAGGTAAAAATAACATATATATACTTATACTTACTACACTAAAACAAATTGCAAATACCACATTTATATGCACAAAAAGTAAAATGTAAAATACAATTTTGTAAAAACTAACTTTTAAGAAAAGCAAAAATCAAGTTTTTATAAAATCAAAACAAATTAAAAGTCTAATAACAAATTGACAATAGGCTTGATAAACGAAAATTGAGTAGACAAAGTCAACTAGACCAATTGCAAATATCAGTAAACAATACAGTGAAATAAAGTGAAATTAGCCCAACTATTAATCTGGTCCAACAAGCTATCTATGGATCTAACTAACTGATAAGAGAAGGACTAAATGCACAGTAAAGTTAACTGAAAATCTAACTAAAGGACATATAGTTCTACTTATCAACTAACAGACAGTTAACTAACTCTTAATCCTAACGATACAGGACTGGCAATGTAACTCAAGTATACAAGTTCAGGGACTACTCTTGTAAATTGACCAAAGTTTACCAATTTCACTTGTAAAAGAATCAGTAATGTGTCTGGATTGCTAATTTCCTATCCACATCAATTTTTTAGAACTAAGTTTTAAAACCTCAAGTAAACATTGCTACTACAATCCTAACAAAACCGACGCAGATTCACTAATTCCAAACACAGATTTATGTAGAAAAATCAAGAACGCAGAGAATGTTTATGCAGGAATCGAAGGCATAATTGAACAAACACCAATAGAGAACTCAGACAGGTAATACAAAGAACATTAATCCAAACTCCACTATGTCAGCTATCAGTCTATCACTAAGACGCAAATCTAAACACACGTAAACAGAATTATGCAAGAAAGATAAGAAAGCTATAACACACATAACAAAGTATGCACTAAAAACAGATAACAACATGTAACAAAAGGCTGTTCAACTAGTCAAACAAGATTCACACTACAAATTAAAGCTAATAACAGAATTACACTAATAATGCAGAAAATATAAAATGTGCTTAGCCTGTTATCACTGAAGTTCAGTCCATTGACGATGAAGGTTAGCTCTGAGCTACCTTAAATCAAATCTTACTCCCTCTACAAGTATGTCCGTTGTGACGAAGTTGTTCTATCTGCCATACAAAAACCGAATCCAAAAACCTTCACTTTTCAATACCTGCTACTACTATAACAGCAAATCCAAACACCTGCAAATCTTTTATCCTGCAAAACTGAACAAAATCGAACACTTGGATTCTAATAACAGTAGGTTAGTTCTAAAATTATACCTAAACAATCTCAACTACACGAACCCATCATGAGCTTACCGAACTCACATCTAACTAAGAGTTTACTACGTATTACCATCGATCAACTGATGTACTAAAATCTGGCATAAAACTGAACCTATGCGATCTTAACGAGTCGACCGTAACTATTTCACTCAAAAGAAAACGTGACAGTTTATCAGCTAAATCCTACTCTATTCGAACAATAAGTAAACTGTAAACAGTTAATCTAATTCCTAAAAGAATTAAACCTCTAAAAATACCTCGCACTACTTTATTAGAACAGTAGATAAGAAGTAACAGAATTCAACAAGTACTTACGCTACATCAAACTATGGTGTTATCAAGAACTAGAGAAACAGTTAAAGTCCAAATTGAACAACATTTAAACTCCACAAAAAAACTACCACAGTTGGCTCAACGTCATTGCTAAAGCAGCTAATAAGTTGTTCGAATGAACAATAACTCCTCAATAATATTCTCTCCAATGAACAATATTACAACAATTTCAACTAAAAACAAACTCTTAACCAACTATATCAATCGGCATTTATAGAAAGTAATAGAATTTAAAAGATTTAACAGAAAGCTTTAAAAAGCTTTGAGAAATTTCATTAATGGAGGTAAAATACGAATCGGTTACAGAATTAACAGAAAGATTCAACAACTTTTTAACTAATGAGAAAACATTTAACTAATCTACTCCTACTAACTAATCTAACTAACTGTGTGAAAATTACACATCTATTCTAACCAGCTTCAAATGAGGTGATCTCTTGGTATTTATAGAGATTGAGAGAATGAGGTGACGTGTCTTGGCGAATAATCTTTTGCCACGTGGATAATACGAAGTTCTTGATGAATGACCTGAATTGGGGTTTTCCTTTCCTTTGAGTCTTGATCAAATTAAATAGCACCATCTTGTGTAGAATGTTATGAAGAACGACTTTGCTTTTATAATCTTTTCTTGAAACCTTCTTAATCTCTCTATATGAATCGTATTGAAGAACTGATGAAGATGATAAACTCGTTCCTTTGTTTCTTCCTTTTTCTTTGTTTGACTGATAATGAATAGATGATACAGAGATGAGCAAAGTATTTTTCTTCTTTTTCTTTTTAGTTCCTCCACTTTAATCTCTTATCAAATGTAATTTAAGAGTTAAAAGTTCTTTTAAGCAAAACTCATTTACATCCTTTGTCTTTGTAAAAATTACAACTTAAGCCCTTGATCTTTGAAAGTTTGGCAAATAAGGTCCTTGAAGCATCTTTCGTCATTTTCTTCGTCTTTTCTCAGATAAATCCCTTGAAAACACATGTTTGCTCCATTATGCATCTTTTTACCTGAAAACACATAAACACAAAATACCCACGTAATTCTGATAATTTATAGTTTAATATCATGTATTTGTCCATGTTTTAAGTGGTTTAAGTTTATAAATGATGAGTGGTTTCACACTTATCAACTCCCCTTCACTTAACCATTGCCATGGCCTAATGCAATGCAGTATTTTAAAGCTTTAGATTACACTTTTCGCATAATTAATCCACATTGGCCATTATATGATTTAATATACTATACTATGCTACATGATGTATGATTTTTAATTCAATGCAATGCACTAAACAATTCTATTTATTTATTTTTGTATTTTATTAAAATGATTTGATGGAAATAACTCATAAAGAAATCAAGGACTTTAATTAGGGCTTTTGTACCATGAACACTTATCATCCTCAAGTTTCACTTTCCCCATACCAAGCTTAAAAAACGAGATCATCGTTATTCATAAGTGAAAGTGCATCGACTTATTCATAAAAATTAATTGTGTTACTATTATACCCCCACTTATTATGCCTCTAAGACCGGTTATTATTTGAGCAAATTGCTTTTGGGAAAATTTGTCATTATTTAAAGCGTGAAATATAAGAAGTGTAAAATCTGAAAATAAGGAAACACGGTTTTAATCCTTAGTAACCATCGTATCCATTACTCGAAAAACCGCCCATAATTAATATTAGTCCGACCCAAAATAATAAGTCATTCGCCTTATGTGTAAGATCCTTATGTCATGCATTAATAAGTAGCTACTCACTCGTTAAGGAAAGAAAAATAAAACTCACGCAATAATTTATATTCGCCGCCTTTTTGAGACCTTGGATCTTCAATCCCGTAACCCGTCAAGGTAATATTAGATTGGAGCAACTATTAAATCCCCGCAACCCTTGTGAGAGTAATATTGAAATTTAATAGCTACTATAATTAACACTTCACTGCCCCTCTTGAGAGTCTTGTATAATTATTTTTTTCTTTTTCTCTTTTGTTTTCTAGCCACTCATTTTTTTATAAGCCGCTCTTATTTTTCTTTATTCCTCAAAAATAAAGTTAAAAAGAATAAAAGGAAAAACACCCGCTAAGTATTAAGCATGACATAAGTGAAGGTTTATTAGTATCATAACAATTATATAAAATCCTAAACGAGATCAAAGCACATATAGCGGAAGCGATTTAACAAAATCATAATTAATAACTCAATTATAATTAATCGAATTAGGGTTACATACCTTTACGCTAAAGCAATTCCACAATACGAAGAATGAATCACCAATTCGGGTTTATACCGTATATACCAAGATATAGTCTAAAGTAAGACTATATTACGTTGTTGTACACACGTAATACAACGAGCTAACCGTGATTCTAGCACGTGAAAACCGAGCTACAACGTTTGTAATTAATCTACCCAACAACCCTAGAGAGGGGCTAGGACTAGATTACGTATAAAATCGATCAACTAAGAAAACCAACCGAAACCCTTCCGTGGTGGGGCTTGCGATCGACCAAAGAAGAGAAGGAGGGGAAAGATTATTGTTGTTGTGATTATGAGGGGATTAGGAGGTGTATTTATAGGCGTAAACACCTTATAGCCCAAGATAAATATCCAACAATTGACCCCCCCCCCCCCCCCTAGCCTTAACCGACGATCGAAACACCCCTTATGGGGTGTTCCGGAATCTTCCCTCCTTCTTTCCTTTAGTATACATACTATATATCTATTTAACGCTCGTTATAACTTAACTATTAATTAATTAACGATCGATAAGGTTATATAGTTACTTGCTCGGTTAAATTAATAAATACATAAATATATTTATTAAATAAATTAATAAATACGATAAATATATTTATTAATTATATTAACTCTTTACGTAATGTGTGCAATCCTGTAATCTCGAGTTCGATCCTATCACACGACTATTAATATAAGGCCATAAACTTTCATCTCCCACTTGAACATATTTCAAATATCGTGATTACATAAACTTGCAGCTCCCACTTACACTTAGCAATGTCACTAGTACAACTCGAGTAAGGTCTCCTGGACAAAACCTTTTAACGATTCTTCATCGTTATTATTATCCTTTTATTTCTAATACAACGTTAATAAGGATATGGATCTCAGTCATTCCTTTCATTAACCATTCTGTTTCTCGTTCACAGATTCAACAAAATTACCAAAACAAATTTGGGTGTGGCCACAGAAATATCTTACTAATCCCACGAGGGGCCCAGCTGTATTAAACTCCAAAACGAAATTGGAGGAAATAAATTCCATATTGACTACGAGCAAAACTTATGAATTTTGAAACACTTCCGGAAATAATCCTTATAGCTACCAGTTACGTTTAGCGTTAGATTATTCCACAGAGATGCACTAGATTCATAACAGTTTCCTGGTATCTCAAGTCTAAGGATAATTATTTATGTTTTACTTGATGACAAAGATCCATAAAGCAATAACATATAGTTGGGATAAGTCATATATTCGATTCATCGAATATCATCCAAAATCGATCAATATACTTTCAAGTTTACTCTATCGCTATTTTAATTAGTCTTAGTTTAATAATACTCCCATATTATTAACTGACAACGGACTTTTAGCGTAACTTTTATTCATGGATTAAAACACGTAAAATAGGATACACCTATTAAATAATAAAAATAAACGGAACCCAATATTTATTTTATTATATAATAATGTCATAACATCCTTTATCCAAATACTAATCACAGATTTATTGCATGAGTTCGCTAGCTAGTTGCAGCCCAATCGCTTTGGCATGCTTAACTACCTTTGGTCTAGGCAAAGCCTTAGTCAAAGGATCTGCTACGTTATCATCTATGTGAACTTTTATTAATTTTATTTCCCAAGCTTCAACTTGTTCTCGGACGTAGTGATGTCTACGCATAAAGTGTCTGACGCCTTTCATGACTCCAGGGTCATTGGCAAATATTATTGTGTCACAATACATATCTATTAGGTTTATTGCAAGCATCATCCCAAGATCTCCAATAAAATTCCTAATCCAAACCACTTTTAGTTATGTATATGGCTACCCTTCGAATACCTAAACATTTTTTTTCATATTCCTCAAATACTGCAGAAAATGTTTTAACAACAATCTAGTGGAGCTTCCCTAGATTGTGTTGGTATCTACTGACCAAGTTCTGAGCAAACGCCACATCAGGCCTTGTGCATCTAACAGCATACATAATAGATCCTACAGCCGAAGCATAAGGCACCTTCTGCATGTATGCATCCTCTTCAGGAGTTGATGCATCCATCTGATGACTCAGATTATGCTTAACTTCCATAGGTTGAAAACCTTTCTTGGAATTATGCATATTATATTTCTTCAAAATCTTATCTATATAAGCATCTTGACATAGACCAATTAACCTTCTTTTCCTATCCCGATAGATCTTAATTCCCAAAATGTATCCAACTTCTCCTAAATCCTTCATAGAAAAACATTTACCAAGATAATCCTTAACAGCTTTAAGTCTTGGAATGTTACTTCCCATGATTAATATGTCATCAACATATAGGACTAGGAATACTACATCACTCCCACTAGCTTTGCGATATACACATGGCTCATCACAATTCTGAATAAATCCAAACTTTTTGATTTCTTCGTCAAATCTTTTATTTCATTGACGTGATGCTTGCTTCAAACCATAAATGGATCTTTGAAGTTTGCACACATGTCCTGAATTCTCAGGATCAACATACCCCTCTGGTTGCTGCATATAGATGTCTTCATCTAAGCGACCGTTCAAGAAGGCAGTTTTAACATCCATTTTCCATATATCATAGTCATAGTATGCTGCTATAGCTATGAGAATCCTAATAGCTCTTAAGTATGCTACAGGAGAAAATGTCTCCTCGTAGTCTACGCCAAAAGTTTGTGTAAAACCTTTAGTTACTAAACGAGCTTTATAGGGTTGTACTTTTCCGTCCATGTCGGTTTTCTTCTTGTATATCCACTTATGTCTCACTACTTTAGCATTCGATGGTGGTTCTACAAGAATCCAAACATAATTTACTTTCATGGATTTCATTTCCTCATCCATAGCAACCATCCACTTATCCTTCTCAGGATCAAGTATGGCGGATTTATAATTAGCGAGTTCACCAAGATCCCCTAACTCGTCATCATTCTCTATGTTAAGACATATATTGCTATTTGCGTTTTTAATCCTTGCGGATCTACGCAGAGGAACTAATTCTGGTGGAACCACCAGACTCTCTGGTTCTACAGGAATTACATCGCTAGTGTTTTCAGAAGGTAATGTATCTATATGACTCTCATCGAGATCATAATTTCTCCCACTGAATTCTTGATTTACAAGATCAGATTCAAGGAATTCTCCATATCTAGCAACAATTACTTTGTTCTTAGGTGGATAATAAAAGTAATAACCCATAGTTTCCTTAGGGTATCCTACAAAGATACATTTTACATATCATTGTTGGAGTTTGTAACCCGAGTCACGTTTCACATACGCCTCGCAACCCCAGACCTTTAAATAAGACAAATATGGCTTCTTGCCATGCCATAGTTCATATGGAGTCTTATCGACCTTCTTTGCGGGAACCATATTTAAAATGCGAACAGCAGATTCTAAAGCATAATCCCAAAAGGATAAAGGTAAAGTTGTAAGATTAAACATAGATCGTACCATATCCAATAATGTACGATTTCTCCTTTCAGATACACCATTTTGTTGTGGAGTATAGGGATAACTAAGATGATGAACAATTCTATTCTCACTAAGATAATCTATAAACTCTTGACTTAAATATTCACCACCTCTATCAGAACGAAGAGCTTTAATCTTCTTCCCTAATTGCAGTTCTACTTCTGCTTTAAACACTTTGAATGTTTCAAATACCTCATGTTTATGCTTAAGTAAATAAACATAACCATGACGGCTATAATCATCCGTAAATGTTAAGAAGTAGCTAGCACCTTTCCTTGACGTATGTCTAAGTGGTCCACACACATCAATATGTATAAGTCCAAGTATATCAGTAGCCCTTTTAATATTGCTATTAAAAGGTTTCTTGGTCATCTTTCCAGAGATACAAGACTCACATTTAGCAAATGATTCATCATTGATATTTTCCAAAATACCTTCACGTTGAAGCTTTTGTATACGAGTCTTCCTAATATGGCAAGTCTACAATGCCAAAGATAAGAAGAGTTCCTGTCAAACTTTCTGTTCTTACTCATGCTAAATACAGGTTTATCGTTCTTGGATTCATTATCATGCATGTCTATTTCAAATACACCATTCACAGAAATTGCATTAAAATAGAAAATACCATTTTTCCAAACATAAATTCCATTATTATCAATCGTGTGAACGAATCCATTATTTAACAAACAAGAAAAGGAAATAACACCTCTAACAATTATAGATGCATAACGACAATCATTTAATCTCATTACTAAACCCGAAGGTAAACCTATATCAAAAGTTCCTATAGCTTCAACCGCTGCTTGTGCGCCATTGCCCACTTACAGATATTGTTCCCCATAAGAAAGCTTCCTTTCCAGATTAAATCTCTGCAGCGTACTATAAATGTTATTACCGCATCCCGTATCATATACCCAGGGATTTAATTTGTATGTTAAATTGAACAATTCAATCATAAATAAAGTACCTGAAGCTGCAACGCTCTGCTCAGACTTCTTCTTTATTTCTCGCAATTCTCCGAGGTAAAGAGGGCAATTCCTCTTCCAGTGACCATTTGCCTTGCAATGGTGACAAGTCTCATCCTTTTGAGATTGACTCTTCTTGACAAAGTTCTGCTTGGGTTTCGAATAAGTCGCAACTTGTTTGCCCTTATTACCCTTGCCTTTGCCTTTCTTTTTGTTCGCTTGCGGTTTTGGCTTACTCACTCTACCCTTTTGTATGGTTAGTACATAAGGCGTAGTGGTAGATTCCTTGTCTTTTAACCCCTTTTCATAGTCAATGAGAATTGCATGCAAATCATTAACTGTCTTCCCCGTGCAATGCATATTATAGTTTCTAACGAAATCATTGAAGTCCTTGTTAAGGGACCTATTGATCAAGTTGATAGCCATATTATGATCATAGGGTTGTCCTAGTACAATGAGCTGTTCCATATAACCCCTCATCTCCAAATAATGGGCACTTATAGACTTTCCTGGAGCTTGCTTGCAGCTATGCAAAGCATCTACTAAGTCGTAGATCTCCACAGCTTGCGGCTTTTCGAACATAGCCTTGAGCTCATAAAGCATTCGCTTTGGTGAAAATAGCGCATACTTCTGTTGAAGTGCAGGAGCCATCTTTCCTAGCATTAAGCAAGCCACCTCATAGTGCTTCTTAACATTAGCAGCGTGTTCAAGCCTTTGCGCATCAGATGCTCCTTCAGCAAGATCCTCCGGATAGGGAGTAGTCAAGATATCGATAGTACCCGCTGCTCTCAAGACAATTCTTAGCGAGCGGTACCAATCATTGAAGTTTGGGCCAATAAGTTCAGGTCGTTCAAAGAAAGCTTTGAACACAGAACTTATCGTGTTATTGGTGGGTTGAGCCATTTCTACATAAATAAGTTCAAATATTAGTATTTTCGATAACAAAATACTTTCAAGAAAATAAAGTTACCCCGGTATTAAAGCCATATTATTTTCCTTGAATTCTAAAACTATATTGACATAGATCCATTACATCAGTTGATCTACTAGTAATGAATGTACTCAACATAGCGACTTGTCGAACAATTCAATTGACAAACAATTTTCAATTTCTAGATATTTAAGGGATTTACATTGCCAAAAAAACGTTTTGCATTGTAAACATGTTTCATCCCTTCTGAATGCATTAACTTTCCAGATCTCACTGAGAAACTTAATTAAGTCGTCTAATCTGAGTAACGTAAAACCATCATACGAATTCTCATTCTACAAACGGTTTTCTCTCCATCACAACATCATCCAAAAATCTCATTTGATGACGAAGTAATTTTAAGTGTTCGCCAATTAGGAGCATTCGACTTAATTTTTAAGGGTATAAATTTTAATGTCAAAATCAATGTATGGAGAAGCATGCATACAATCTCCATAGCATAAGTTTAATAAAACATTTAGTAAACTTTTTCATGAGACTAAATTTCTTCATAAATTATGTTGCGGTATTGGATAAACCAATTAAATAATTTACCCACAACTCATCACATCGTACTTTGGTAGAACTCGGTTACGTACAAAGCAATAACGTTAGCCCTAAAATGTGAGCGCCATTTACAGAATTACATTAGATTCAGATAGGCAAAATACGGAGGGGCTACTATTGATAAGTTGTCAAAGTCATTCCTTGTCGAGCCTATATATACACCTCCATACTTCCATGGAGGGGTGAGGATTCCCATTTTGTGTATTTTATTTATCTCTCTAAAATACACACACTCCTTATTCCTTGTTATCTTTCTCTCTCTAAAATGTCTAACCATTTATTTTATCCTCCCCGATCTCCAGATCACCTCTTGTTAGCTTGAATCTTATGATGTTAACAATTGGTATCAGAGCTAACCGGGGGTGTTTTGTGTTTGTTTGCTTATTTTAGTGGCTTATTTACTGCTTATTGATAAGCTGTGATGTCACGAGGTGTTTTGTTTTGATATTCAGTTAAAAAAAGTCTACTTTTTGTCTCAAACTGATAGTTGTCCTTTTCTCGATGTTGGTGCTTCATCTCAGATCCTTTTTCTTTCTCATGTTCTATGATTCATCTCAGATCTATATCTTTTTTCTTATGTTTTTAAGCCATAAAATGAGTCACGGCTTATACACAACTTATTGGTTTTTATGCTGATTTTCATATTTCTGGGTTTTTGGATTTATCAAGCTTTTCTGGGTATTTTTTTTGATGAAGATGTAACAGATTTATAAAAAAAATAATGATAATAAAAATATTCAGATCTGAAAACCCAGATCCACTTTTTTCAAAGAAACCAAGAAAATGGGTCAAAACCCTTTTGCGATGGTTATTGCGACAATGTGCTTCTGAAAAACATTGCGACATAATTATTTCTGAACATTGCGACAGATGGGGTTTCAGCTTGGTATTGCGACAGACTTGTGTACATTGCGACAGATGGGTTTTTGAAAGACATTGCGATTGTGCATTATTATTTTTTTCTCTGAAAAAATTGCGATAAATGTCAAAACATTCCGAGAACCGGAAACCATAACAACATCAACCATGAACCATCAACATCGACACTAACCTAAACCCATCGTCACTAATCACCTCCACCTCAAAACAACATCTAGACTCAAACTAATTAATTGAAAGATCTCAGATTCGTTTCGTTTTACACATGCATGCCTCGATCTATAGAGATCTAGGGCTCGAACATCAAATCATCACAGATCATGTAAAGGCATAACCCTCCTTTTAATATTCGAAACCATTAGAGATTCGAGCATAACAAGGATGTTAACTCATTCTTAGTTTCGATTTTTGAAAACATAAAACAAATCATTCACACAACCTACCCGAAACCTTTTTGCAAGATCTTGAAGTCATAACCTTATAAGCTATTCGTGTCTTAGATTCGAACTGAGATATGGACTTATAGTGTTATATGGTTGATTCATTTTATGATGAAGAGATGTGAGGGGTTTTGCTTTGTGTTATACTAGAATTGATATGAGATTTGGTCTTCAATTTTTTATGGCTGATAAATGTGGAGGGAGCAGAGTAAACGAGAAGAAAAGTGATGATGGGGAAATTAGAGATAAGATGTGGCGGTTGTGAGTAATATTAGGTTTCTTATGACCTAATTTTGTGGTTCTATGTTTTATATCCCAAGTGGTGGCATAAGTATCAGGTATATAACCAACAATGGGCCACGTCTTCCAAAGTTTCTAATATTGAATTTGGTTATCATTCTGATGCTTTATTTTAAGTGATGGACTATTACTGGGTTGAGTTTATTTATGGGACGCTAATCGAGACTAGTAGTAGCATCTCAGATTGGGCTGGATGTGTGTTGTTAATGTTAACTCATGCTAATCTAAATGGCAAATGTTATATGGGCTTATAATTCCGTGATAGTATATTGAAGTATTATGGGTTGTCGAGGTTGGACCAAATATGATTTGGTTTGCATCAGACTTATTTTTCGGGCTATGATGATATTATTGATAAGCCGGATATTCGTTATATTATGATCGAAATTGCTTAAAGGACAAAGAAAATTCTAGGTTTTAAACCTAATATTTTCAAAAAAAAATCGACATGTGATTGACGTTGGGCTTAAACGACAAATTATCTAGACAAATTATCCTTTAATGATATTTTATAATTTGTTCTAGTTAACGACATTCACTAACACAACATCAAATCAAACAAAACACTTAAAACTAAAACGATCCGATATAAGATTCACTCAAATGACAAACGGCTAGTTTTGATTCTACAAAGACAAGTGATCATGAAGTGGATTTGGTATTCTTTATTTGAAGTTGAAGTGGATTTCATGAAGGCGTCTATTTATTTCATCATCGAGCCTTCCTTCTATTTTTCTACCCTTTTTCTTTAAACCCAGTCTATCGATTGATGACTTGCTTGGTCGATAAAATTTATGATTGAGGCTTGAATTATCTAGTTTCCAGTGTCAAGGGGTGGATGGTCGACGACATGAATTACTATCATTTTTTGGAGCTTTGTTGCAGTTCTTAGTGTCACACGCAGTTGCTCGTGTGGATAACTTCAACAGGTGTTTAGAGACTTGTTTCTGCACCGTTCGTCAATCAACAAAAGTGCAAGCTTAAGTAACAAATTTGGGGGATTGTACTTCAGTCTCAAGTTTTGGATATCGGGTTTACTTCACTAGTGGTCACTACAGATAGCCGAAAGAATACGAGGTTGTTAAGATAGACAGAGAGGTAGAATCAACAATCAATTCTCACAGGATATTTTTAAGCTACACAACGACAATGGTACTTCATAGTCTAAGCAAAATATTTCAAAGTTTCTCAACGACTTTAAAAACTTTTCAAGATATTTTCTTAAGACTAAGAACTTCTCGAGTATATGGACGTCCACGATAATGATGCTTCCGAGAGTTCGAAATCATCATGGGGGAAGATCGTGTACTTTGAAGTAATCGGATCAACTTCCATGGGGAAGTAGTGTACATGGATTGGTATCTACTTCACTTTGTATGATTTTTATGAAGTATTTTGTAGGCGTGAGAAGAATTGTTGCTGATTTCCTGCATGTTACCCCAAACGGATTATCACCAAAAACTAAACGACATTAAACAATATAGAAGCAGTGTTATTTGGTGTGGTTCTTCTACAAATTTATGTTGTGCACTTAAACCGATGAGCTAGAAGATTGTTCAAACTACATCAAAGTGTCAGAATCTGCTTAAGATACAGATATTGGTTTAGGGGGAAGCTGATTCAGAAACTTCGTCAAAAAGAAGTATATGAAGAAAGTTTTTTAATACATTCTGCATGAATTGGGGGGAAGTTAATCCAAATCATGCATATTACAATTGTTCCACAACAAGCAAATACAAAGAGGATTCAAGCTGAGGTACAATTCATGAAGACAAAAAGACTTAGAAGACATCCTCGGCATTGAAAGCGCCTTGGAAGACTTTATTTTGTTGTATTTTTACTTGTTAGGAACATTGTAAGTAATTCCGTATGTCTCCACATTGGGGGGAAGATTGTTAGCCCTAAAATGTGAGCGCCATTTACGGAATTACATTAGATTCAGATAGGCAAAACATGGAGGGACTACTATTGATAAGTTGTCAAAGTCACTCCTTGTCGAGCCTATATATACCCCTCCATACTTCCATGGAGGGGTGAGGATTCCCATTTTGTGTATTTTGTTTCTCTCCCTAAATACATACACTCCTTCTTCCTTGTTATCTTTCTCTCTCTAAAATGTCTAACCATTTGTTTTATCCTCCCCGACGTCCAGATCACCTCTTGTTAGCTTGAATCTTATGATGTTAACAAATACTCTTATTCATTGTGATTCGGATGTGAATTTGTGGTAAAACACCCTTAAGGTATAATTCAATTAATAATCGTAGGTAATTTCAATTTAACGCAGAGGCGAGCCGGGAATTTGGTCAGCGACTAATGGCATAACACCTCCTTCCTTAACCGGGTACATGACCAGCGGTACGTTAAACCCACTTTATAGTTGTCTAAATTGAGTAGGCTTTATTATTGCAATTCACCAATCAACGTAATCTTATGTAATTTATATCTCTAACAAATTATTATTTTTAATATGATTTAGTCCATATTATTTCTTTTTCAAAAAAAAACCCATTGTTTACAACAATTCAACAATTTTATATATAAACAAGTAAAAAAAACTAAATCATAAACACATAATAACAATTTATATGTGCAAAAAATAAATCAAATAGCCACATGCATACGATTTATTCAATAATCATCAATTATAGGTCTTTATATCTCTATATAAAAGTCTTCCCTAATTCTAGATTTATTGAATCAAATAATCACGTAGCACATAAAATCATATAAACATATAATTTTACGATCCATGAAAACATGCACGTAATCATGGATACCCCACAAATCTTAACAATTAAATCTCTACGGATTGTAACCATACATAACATAACAATTAATCATGCAATTTAATCTAAAATTATCCCAAATGTAATTTAGGGTTTCAAAACAATTCTTTTTTTAATTAAAAAATAGAGCAAAAACCCTAATTTTTAAAAATCAAAACCCTAATTTTATGAAAAACCTAAAAAACATGTAGTTTTAACTCAAAACAGTTATAGTTAAAAAAAACTTTAGATTTTCGATAATTATAACATGTTAAAACGGCTCTCGGTGCCACTAAAGGTTTATTAGTATCATAACAATTATATAAAACCCTAAACGAGATCAAAGCACATATAGCGGAAGCGATTTAATAAGATCATAACTAATAACACAATTATAATTAATCGAATTAGGGTTACATACCTTTACGCTAAAGCAATTCCACAAGACAAAGAATGAATCACCAATTCGTTGTACACACGTAATACAACGAGCTAACCATGATTCTAGCACGTGAAAACCGAGCTACGACGCTTGTAATTAATCTATCCAACAACCCTAGAGAGGGGCTAGGACTAGATTACGTATACAATCGATCAACCAAGAAAACCAACCGAAATCCTTCCGTGGTGGGGCTTGCGATCGACCAAAGAAGAGAAGGAGGGGAAAGATTATTTTTGTTGTGATTATGAGGGGATTAGGAGGTGTATTTATAGGCCTAAATCCGTAAACACCTTATAGCCCAAGATAAATATAAGGCAACAATTGCCCCCCCCCCCCCCCCTAGCCTTAACCGACGATCGAAACACCCATTAGGGGGTGTTCCAGAACCTTCCGTCCTTCTTTCCTTTAGTATACATACTATATATCTATTTAACGCTCGTTATAACTTAACTATTACTTAATTAACGATTGTTAAGGTTATATAGTTACTTGCTCGGTTAAATTAATAAATACATAAATATATTTATTAAATAAATTAATAAATACGATAAATATATTTATTAATTAAATTAACTCTTTACGTATTATGTGCAATCCCGTAATATCGAGTTCGATCCTATCACACGACTATTAAATATAAGTCCATAAACTTTCAATAAGTCTAGTACACGTAAAACGTTATAACTTAGAATCTTAAGACGTACTTATACCAACCACGAATGATTAGTCAAAAATACATAAGAGACTACAAACCGATTAAAATCGTTCTTGATTATTTATTAACATATATACATGCGTTGACAAGAAAAGTAAAGGTTACGAAAGGGGATATAAAAGCCACAATTAATTAATATGAGGTTTATCTAGCCCTTTACACTTACTTCAAACTCTATCATCTCTCGTTCTCCACAGTTTAAAATCTCAAATAATGAGACTAGTGGATGCTTAGCCTAATAAACCAATAAAGGTCTACATGGTTAATGATACTAGCTAGAGAATGCTTGGATAAGCAAACTCGGGTTGAGTTAAAATATTCATGGCGGGCCTAATATGTCAAAGAAGTCTAAACTTGTTAAATCATATCCTTTATTATATTTTTTCTTTTTCATATATTTTTGATGAAAAATAAAAGAAGAAATATATACAATGCAAATGTGTTATGCAAATGAAAAAATGATATATGCAAAAATTATGAATGCATATTTTTTGTGGCCAAAGTAGATCAAAAATTTGAAAAATGTTTAAAAATTAATTTCCAAGTTATCACAAAACTAAGGCAATGGTCTAGGCAAGGTCACTTCGATAGAAGTCTCCCCTACACTTAAGATAAACATTGTCCTCAATGTTTAATAGTATTAGAGTAAACTTCCCTACACTTATGACATTGATAACTTTGCTTAACCCGAGCTAAGGAAGAGACAACTAAAGTGTATTCATGTTAAGCATAAGTGTTGAATATCACAATAGCGAAAACTAAGCAAAGTGAACCGGATACACGGGCCTCCTCCATAAGCTCCAAGAATGAAATGAGAGAGAGCAACCCTTGAAACAAACACCAAAAGACGAAGAAAGACCACCAATCCACTTCAACTCTACTATAACACCCTTTTATTAAACCTAACCTATTTAGATCTACTCTACGTTTTCTAACCTAGTTATTCAATGCTTGATTCTTTTTAACCCTAAGTCTCTAGCTCGACTCGGCCCCGAATTAGGTTGTCCTTGGGGAAACCATCATGGAGAATAGAGGATATCCACTTTGAAGCACATCTCACATGATACACTCAAACTTAGCACGTTGCCATTTACTATAAGATTTACAATATCCGCCTCAATAAATGGAACGGTCCAACATGTCTCAAGTTTGTCCAACATACGAAATCTCTCATATAGGAAGTAGCCCAAGATCAAATACATAGTTTCTATCTCTACATGTGAACAACTCCAAAGTAGGTAGCATCACCAAAGTAAACTCATTCGAGAAGCCCATATCAATAGAAGTCACACTCTTAAATGGAGTAGATGAAAACCAATATTTCCCAAACATACGTATCCCGGGATCAAAAACCTTTCCTGTCATGGGAAAATAATAAGATGAGCTTGTATCAGCCATATAAGATTCCCCCTTAAATATCAAAGCATCATGAGACGATGAAATTGTAGGAATCAAAACATTCATAACAAGTATATCCATGTGGTGCTCCTCCTCATCATCAAAAGGTGGGGAATCTTCCGTAGAAGGTATAGTGAAAGGAGGATCAAGAGTAATAATGTCTTGTGGAGGAGGTGTAGGTTCTATGTTCCCAAAAAGCAAGTTATCACTAAGACGAATCTCCTCTTCCCAATTAGAAGCACTATCATCGACCTCAATATTAATATTAGCAAGATTAGCCTCCATGGTGGCATCAATCTCCATAAGAGAGTCAAAATCAAAGTTTTTGGGTTCTAAAGGTGCCTTAGGGTAAAAAGGATCAATATCTAAGAGTATAGGATCTTCTTCATCAATAACCAACTTCAAGGGTGGAAGGGTGGGAATAGAAGGCGCAAACGGTGGTATACTAATGAGAGAATCACTCAAAGGGATGATATGATCATGAAAATCAATAGGTGCAACCTCAAAAACCGGTGAAGAAATATCAATGAAAGGTTCTTCTTCTATGGACTCATCATTAGGAGTTGCATTCAATGCTTCAATCGAGGAGATAAGAAGATAAGCGTTTGATAAAACCTCACGAATACGAACATCTTCCACTTCTTCTATAGGAGCAACATCTTCATCTAAATTAGGAAGGTCATCTTGACATGAAAAGTCATCAGATGATATATCATAAGATGCTTCACTAGAATCACAATCACCATCCTCTATTTGTGGCAAGTCTTGCAAAAACTCTTCCTCAATCTCATTATCCCTTTCTTTGAACAATTCATCAAGATCGAAATCACCAAAATCACTAGTAGTAGCATGAATGTCATCATGTGATGAAATATCAATGTGATCATGAGGAGACGAGGTATCAATACAAAACTCGTCACATGCTTCATCGAAAACACCCTCAAGCTCATTTTAGATTGGGATAAGCTTATCAATACTAGAAGCGGTTAATTCATCCAAATCGGTGTTTGTATTAGTGCTAAGAGGCTCGTCCCCCATGGTTAAAGAGTTGTTGGGTTCCATGTGAGGTAAAGGTGGTGAAGGTGTGTCATCATTAAGTGTCATGCAAATCGAAGGTTCCTCATCATCGTCATAGAAGAATCGATAAGGCTTACGAGCACGAGTAGCAAGATATTCTTCTACTTACTTTGTATCAATCTTAAAGAGTAAATCATCTAAATTTTCCTTGAGGAAACGAGAGGAATTGTTCAACGATTCAATATACATATCAACAATTTTCTTGTTATTAAATCGGTTGTTCCTTGCATTATCCTTAAGAGACTTAATTTCCTCCCTTAACCACCGAGACTCTTCTTTAATTTCCTCGAGGCTCATTTATTTCTTACGAATAAGAGCCTTTGAAATATATTCATTGTCTTTTCCTTGTTGCTCGAATATCAAATAAAAGTCATTGAAATCACTAGGAGCATAAGACGGCGGATCCCTTGGTCGACAATCATAACCATAATGGGATTCTTTTCCACAAACTCGCACATGTAAGTCGAAGAATAGGGTGGAGGTGGATTTCCATAATTAGGTGGACTATAGGTTTGAAAAGAGTCTTGATTATTTAATGTATCTTGATTATATCCTTGAAAATTCCCTTCATTTTGAAAACCCTCATAATGTGAAAATCCTTGATTTTGAAAGGTATCTTGATTATAACATTGAAAATTATCATCATTTTGAAAACCCTCATGATTGGAAAACCTTGGTTTTGGTATGGCTCATTAAATTTTTGCTCTTGAAATGATGGTGAAGGTTGTGATGAAAAACCAGAATATCTCATATAGTCATTACAAGTGTAGTCCATTTGAAGGTTAGGTTGAAAATTAGGATTCTCGGTTCCATTATAAGCATAACCCTCCCCATAATAGCCATTGTTTTGATCACATAAATAAGTATCATGTGGACCACCACAATTCGAACAAGTCGGATGCAACATCTCCCACAGGGAACGAGTATCCATGTGTAGCAAGGTGGCCGAATGTATATACAAGTGAATGACGTTTAAACACTTCCTTGAGGAAGAAAGTAATACACCAAATGGTATGTTTACACGCGTGCGAGTACACGTGTAAGTAAACTCGAGGAGTGAGAGAGGAGCTCTCGGTCGACTTTTGAGAGAGACAAGATTATCTCTCTCGAGGTTCGATAATTAATATCCACAAGAAAATATATAGATAAGTAGTACTAATTTGGTGGCACACCACTCACTACTATCACCTTCGAAAGACCCACAAGGAAGCGGAGAAACGAGGCCGCGTAGCACTTAAGAGCCTGCTTTTTTTAGAATCTGAAATACACTCGCCTTATACCCCTCACATAGTTGCCTCTTTCTCGAGTTCAAGTAGATTGCAGTAATTATCTATTATGCCTTAATTAAATTCGATCGATACACGTAAGTGGCACCGGAACGCCGCCACAAACGGTGTATTGCAATGCAATACTTATGGAAGTAGGTAGATTAGTTGTTCGTATCTAAGTATACTTATTTACATATAATAATATAAAGAAAATATTTTTATATTTTTATTTAATTTTTTAAGAAAAATATAATATGTACCTAAAAACGAGTGAAAACAATATATACAATATATTTTTTGGTGTAATCTTTTAGGAAAAAGATTACTTTTGGATTTTTATTTTTTTGGTTCAATTTTTAGGAAATATTGATTTTTGTGATTTTTTATTTTTTTTATTTTTATCTTTTTTATCTTTGATTTTTTTTATGTTTTTGATTTAACAAAAAATAACGTTCACAAAGTGAACGGATACCAAAATCCAATACGTCTCATTAGAAACCGTCAATCTTCACGAAAAGAACCGGCAGCGGCGCCAATTAATATTTGTCTTTTTAAGTTCGTTTTTCTTGACTCAATCCGAATTGACTTAACGTTTTCAAGTGTGACTTAATTGTTTTTGGTGATTAAAATTGAATGGTATTCTATGTCTACTTGGCAAGAAACATGTAAAAAGGTAAAAAAAGCATCTATATACTTATACTTACTACACTAAAATAAATTGCAAATATCACATTTATATGCACAAAGAGTAAAATGTAAAATACAATTTTGTAAAAACTAACTTTTAATAAAAGCAAAAATCAAGTTTTTATAAAATAAAAACAAATTAAAAGTCTAATAACAAATTAACAATAGGCTTGATAAACGAAAATTGAGTAGACAAAGTCAACTAGACCAATTGCAAATATTAGTAAACGATAAAGTGAAATAAAGTGAAATTAGCCCAACTATTAATCTGGCCCAACAAGCTATCTATGGATCTAACTAACTGAATCTAACATAAGGACTAAATGCACAGTGAACTTAACTGAAAATCTAACTAAAGGACATACAGTTCTACTTATCAACTAACTGACAGTTAACTAACCCTTCACCCGATACAAGACTAGCAATGTAACCTCATGTATACAAGTTCAGGGACTACTCTTGTAAATTGACCAAAGTTTACCAATTTCACTTGTAAAAGAATCAGTAATGTGTCTAGATTGCTAATTTCCTGTCCACATCTATTTTTTAAAGCTAAGTTTTAAAACCTCAACTAAACACTGCTACTACAATCCTAACAAAATCGACGTAGATTCTCTAATTCCAAACACAGATTTATGTAGAAAAATCAAGAACACAGAGAACATTTATGCAGGAATCGAAGGCATAATTGAACAAACACAAATAGAGAACTCAAACAGGTAATACAAAGAACGTTAATCCAAATTATGCAAGAAAGATAAGAAAGCTATAACACACATAACAAAGTATGCACTAAAAACAGATAACAACATGTAACAAAAGACAATTCAACTAGTCAAACAAGATTCACACTACAAATTAAAGCTAATAACATAATTACACTAATAATGCAGAAAACATAAAATTTGCTTAACCTGTTATCACTGAAGTTCAGTCCATTGACGATGAAGGTTAGCGCTAAGCTACCTTAAATCAAATCTTACTCCCTCTACAGGTCTGTCCGTTGTGACGAAGCTGTTCTATCGGCCATACAAAAATCGAATGTAAAAACCTTCACTTTTTAATACCTGCTACTACTATAACAGCAAATCCAAACACCTGCAAATATGTTATCCTGCAAAACGAAACAAAATCGAACACTTGGATTCTAATAACAGTAGGTTAGTTCTAAAATTATACCTAAACAATCTCAACTACACGAAACCATCATGAGCTTATCGAACTCACATCTAACTAACAGTTTACTACGTATTACCATCGATCAACTGCTGTACTAAAATCTGACATAAAACTGAACCTATGCGATCTTAAAGAATCAACCGTAACTATTTCACTCAATAGGAAACGTGACAGTTTATCAGCTAAATCCTACTCTATTCGAACAATAAGTAAACTGTAAAAAGTTAATCTAATTCCTAAAAGAACTAAACCTCTAAAAGTACCTCGCACAAGTTTTTTAGAACAGTAGATAAGAAGTAACAGAATTCAACTTGTACTTACGCTACATCAAACTATGGTGTTATCAAGAACTAGAGAAACAGTTAAAGTCCAAATTGAACAACATTTAAACTCCACAAAAAAACTACCACAGTTGGCTCAACGTCATTGCTAAAGCAGCTAATAAGTTGTTCGAATGAACAATAACTCCTCGATAATATTCTCTCCAATGAACAATATTACAACAATTTCAACTAAAAACAAACTCTTAACCAACTATATCAATCGGCATTTATAGAAAGTAATAGAATTTAAAAGATTTAACAGAAAGCTTTAGAAAGCTTTGAGAAATTTCATTAATGGAGGTAAAATACGAATCGGTTACAGAATTAACAGAAAGATTCAACAACTTTTTAACTAATGAGAAAACATTTAACTAATCTACTCCTACTAACTAATCTAACTAACTGTGTGAAAATTACACATCTATTCTAACCAGCTTCAAATGAGGTGATCTCTTGGTATTTATAGAGATTGAGAGAATGAGGTGACGTGTCTTGGCGAATAATCTTTTGCCACGTGGATAATACGAAGTTCTTGATGAATGACCTGAATTGGGGTTTTCCTTTCCTTTGAGTCTTGATCAAATTAAATAGCACCATCTTGTGTAGAATGTTATGAAGAACGACTTTGCTTTTATAATCTTTTCTTGAAACCTTCTTAATCTCTCTCTATGAATCGTCTTGAAGAACTGATGAAGATGATAAACTCTTTCCTTTGTTTCTTCCTTTTTCTTTGTTTGACTGATAATGAATAGATGATACAGAGATGAGCAAAGTATTTTTCTTCTTTTTCTTTTTAGTTCCTCCACTTTAATCTCTTATCAAATGTAATTTAAGAGTTAAAAGTTCTTTTAAGCAAAACTCATTTACATCCTTTGTCTTTGTAAAAATTACAACTTAAGCCCTTGATCTTTGAAAGTTTGGCAAATAAGGTCCTTGAAGCATCTTTCGTCATTTTCTTCGTCTTTTCTCAGATAAATCCCTTGAAAACACATGTTTGCTCCATTATGCATCTTTTTACCTGAAAACACATAATTTATAGTTTAATATCATGTATTTGTCCATGTTTTAAGTGGTTTAAGTTTATAAATGATGAGTGGTTTCACACTTATCAACTCCCCTTCACTTAACCATTGCCATGGCCTAATGTAGTGCAGTATTTTAAAGCTTTAGATTACACTTTTCGCATAATTAATCCACATTGGCCATTATATGATTTAATATACTATACTATGCTACATGATGTATGATTTTTAATTCAATGCAATGCAATAAACAATTCTATTTATTTATTTTTGTATTTTATTAAAATGATTTGATGGAAATAACTCATAAAGAAATCAAGGACTTTAATTAGGGCTTTTGTACCATGAACACTTATCATCCTCAAGTTTCACTTTCCCCATACCAAGCTTAAAAAACGAGATCATCGTTATTCATAAGTGAAAGTGCATCGACTTATTCATAAAAATTAATTGTGTTACTATTATACCCCCACTTATTATGCCTCTAAGACCGGTTATTATTTGAGCAAATTGCTTTTGGGAAAATTTGTCATTATTTAAAGCGTGAAATATAAGAAGTGTAAAATCTGAAAATAAGGAAACACGGTTTTAATCCTTAGTAACCATCGTATCCATTACTCGAAAAACCGCCCATAATTAATATTATTCCGACCCAAAATAATAAGTCATTCGCCTTATGTGTAAGATCCTTATGTCATGCATTAATAAGTAGCTACTCACTCGTTAAGGAAAGAAAAATAAAACTCACGCAATAATTTATATTCGCCGCCTTTTTGAGACCTTGGATCTTCAATCCCGTAACCCGTCAAGGTAATATTAGATTGGAGCAACTATTAAATCCCCGCAACCCTTGTGAGAGTAATATTGAAATTTAATAGCTACTATAATTAACACTTCACTGCCCCTCTTGAGAGTCTTGTATAATTATTTTTTTCTTTTTCTCTTTTGTTTTCTAGCCACTCATTTTTTTATAAGCCGCTCTTATTTTTCTTTATTCCTCAAAAATAAAGTTAAAAAGAATAAAAGGAAAAACACCCGCTAAGTATTAAGCATGACATAAGTGAAGGTTTATTAGTATCATAACAATTATATAAAATCCTAAACGAGATCAAAGCACATATAGCGGAAGCGATTTAACAAAATCATAATTAATAACTCAATTATAATTAATCGAATTAGGGTTACATACCTTTACGCTAAAGCAATTCCACAATACGAAGAATGAATCACCAATTCGGGTTTATACCGTATATACCAAGATATAGTCTAAAGTAAGACTATATTACGTTGTTGTACACACGTAATACAACGAGCTAACCGTGATTCTAGCACGTGAAAACCGAGCTACAACGTTTGTAATTAATCTACCCAACAACCCTAGAGAGGGGCTAGGACTAGATTACGTATAAAATCGATCAACTAAGAAAACCAACCGAAACCCTTCCGTGGTGGGGCTTGCGATCGACCAAAGAAGAGAAGGAGGGGAAAGATTATTGTTGTTGTGATTATGAGGGGATTAGGAGGTGTATTTATAGGCGTAAACACCTTATAGCCCAAGATAAATATCCAACAATTGACCCCCCCCCTAGCCTTAACCGACGATCGAAACACCCCTTATGGGGTGTTCCGGAATCTTCCCTCCTTCTTTCCTTTAGTATACATACTATATATCTATTTAACGCTCGTTATAACTTAACTATTAATTAATTAACGATCGATAAGGTTATATAGTTACTTGCTCGGTTAAATTAATAAATACATAAATATATTTATTAAATAAATTAATAAATACGATAAATATATTTATTAATTAAATTAACTCTTTACGTAATGTGTGCAATCCTGTAATCTCGAGTTCGATCCTATCACACGACTATTAATATAAGGCCATAAACTTTCATCTCCCACTTGAACATATTTCAAATATCGTGATTACATAAACTTGCAGCTCCCACTTACACTTAGCAATGTCACTAGTACAACTCGAGTAAGGTCTCCTGGACAAAACCTTTTAACGATTCTTCATCGTTATTATTATCCTTTTATTTCTAATACAACGTTAATAAGGATATGGATCTCAGTCATTCCTTTCATTAACCATTCTGTTTCTCGTTCACAGATTCAACAAAATTACCAAAACAAATTTGGGTGTGGCCACAGAAATATCTTACTAATCCCACGAGGGGCCCAGCTGTATTAAAATCCAAAACGAAATTGGAGGAAATAAATTCCATATTGACTACGAGCAAAACTTATGAATTTTGAAACACTTCCGGAAATAATCCTTATAGCTACCAGTTACGTTTAGCGTTAGATTATTCCACAGAGATGCACTAGATTCATAACAGTTTCCTGGTATCTCAAGTCTAAGGATAATTATTTATGTTTTACTTGATGACAAAGATCCATAAAGCAATAACATATAGTTGGGATAAGTCATATATTCGATTCATCGAATATCATCCAAAATCGATCAATATACTTTCAAGTTTACTCTATCGCTATTTTAATTAGTCTTAGTTTAATAATACTCCCATATTATTAACTGACAACGGACTTTTAGCGTAACTTTTATTCATGGATTAAAACACGTAAAATAGGATACACCTATTAAATAATAAAAATAAACGGAACCCAATATTTATTTTATTATATAATAATGTCATAACATCCTTTATCTAAATACTAATCACAGATTTATTGCATGAGTTCGCTAGCTAGTTGCAGCCCAATCGCTTTGGCATGCTTAACTACCTTTGGTCTAGGCAAAGCCTTAGTCAAAGGATCTGCTACGTTATCATCTATGTGAACTTTTATTAATTTTATTTCCCAAGCTTCAACTTGTTCTCGGACGTAGTGATGTCTACGCATAAAGTGTCTGACGCCTTTCATGACTCCAGGGTCATTGGCAAATATTATTGTGTCACAATACATATCTATTAGGTTTATTGCAAGCATCATCCCAAGATCTCCAATAAAATTCCTAATCCAAACCACTTTTAGTTATGTATATGGCTACCCTTCGAATACCTAAACATTTTTTTTCATATTCCTCAAATACTGCAGAAAATGTTTTAACAACAATCTAGTGGAGCTTCCCTAGATTGTGTTGGTATCTACTGACCAAGTTCTGAGCAAACGCCACATCAGGCCTTGTGCATCTAACAGCATACATTATAGATCCTACAGCCGAAGCATAAGGCACCTTCTGCATGTATGCATCCTCTTCAGGAGTTGATGCATCCATCTGATGACTCAGATTATGCTTAACTTCCATAGGTTGAAAACCTTTCTTGGAATTATGCATATTATATTTCTTCAAAATCTTATCTATATAAGCATCTTGACATAGACCAATTAACCTTCTTTTCCTATCCCGATAGATCTTAATTCCCAGAATGTATCCAGCTTCTCCTAAATCCTTCATAGAAAAACATTTACCAAGATAATCCTTAACAGCTTTAAGTCTTGGAATGTTACTTCCCATGATTAATATGTCATCAACATATAGGACTAGGAATACTACATCACTCCCACTAGCTTTGCGATATACACATGGCTCATCACAATTCTGAATAAATCCAAACTTTTTGATTTCTTCGTCAAATCTTTTATTTCATTGACGTGATGCTTGCTTCAAACCATAAATGGATCTTTGAAGTTTGCATACATGTCCTGAATTCTCAGGATCAACATACCCCTCTGGTTGCTGCATATAGATGTCTTCATCTAAGCGACCGTTCAAGAAGGCAGTTTTAACATCCATTTTCCATATATCATAGTCATAGTATGCTGCTATAGCTATGAGAATCCTAATAGCTCTTAAGTATGCTACAGGAGAAAATGTCTCCTCGTAGTCTACGCCAAAAGTTTGTGTAAAACCTTTAGTTACTAAACGAGCTTTATAGGGTTGTACTTTTCCGTCCATGTCGGTTTTCTTCTTGTATATCCACTTATGTCTCACTACTTTAGCATTCGATGGTGGTTCTACAAGAATCCAAACATAATTTACTTTCATGGATTTCATTTCCTCATCCATAGCAACCATCCACTTATCCTTCTCAGGATCAAGTATGGCGGATTTATAATTAGCGAGTTCACCAAGATCCCCTAACTCGTCATCATTCTCTATGTTAAGACATATATTGCTATTTGCGTTTTTAATCCTTGCGGATCTACGCAGAGGAACTAATTCTGGTGGAACCACCAGACTCTCTGGTTCTACAGGAATTACATCGCTAGTGTTTTCAGAAGGTAATGTATCTATATGACTCTCATCGAGATCATAATTTCTCCCACTGAATTCTTGATTTACAAGATCAGATTCAAGGAATTCTCCATACCTAGCAACAATTACTTTGTTCTTAGGTGGATAATAAAAGTAATAACCCATAGTTTCCTTAGGGTATCCTACAAAGATACATTTTACATATCATTGTTGGAGTTTGTAACCCGAGTCACGTTTCACATACGCCTCGCAACCCCAGACCTTTAAATAAGACAAATATGGCTTCTTGCCATGCCATAGTTCATATGGAGTCTTATCGACCTTCTTTGCGGGAACCATATTTAAAATGCGAACAGCAGATTCTAAAGCATAATCCCAAAAGGATAAAGGTAAAAAGTTGTAAGATTAAACATAGATCGTACCATATCCAATAATGTACGATTTCTCCTTTCAGATACACCATTTTGTTGTGGAGTATAGGGATAACTAAGATGATGAACAATTCCATTCTCACTAAGATAATCTATAAACTCTTGACTTAAATATTCACCACCTCTATCAGAACGAAGAGCTTTAATCTTCTTCCCTAATTGCAGTTCTACTTCTGCTTTAAACACTTTGAATGTTTCAAATACCTCATGTTTATGCTTAAGTAAATAAACATAACCATGACGGCTATAATCATCCGTAAATGTTAAGAAGTAGCTAGCACCTTTCCTTGACGTATGTCTAAGTGGTCCACACACATCAATATGTATAAGTCCAAGTATATCAGTAGCCCTTTTAATATTGCTATTAAAAGGTTTCTTGGTCATCTTTCCAGAGATACAAGACTCACATTTAGCAAATGATTCATCATTGATATTTTCCAAAATACCTTCACGTTGAAGCTTTTGTATACGAGTCTTCCTAATATGGGCAAGTCTACAATGCCAAAGATAAGAAGAGTTCCTGTCAAACTTTCTGTTCTTACTCATGCTAAATACAGATTTATCGTTCTTGGATTCATTATCATGCATGTCTATTTCAAATACACCATTCACAGAAATTGCATTAAAATAGAAAATACCATTTTTCCAAACAGAAATTCCATTATTATCAATCGTGTGAACGAATCCATTATTTAACAAACAAGAAAAGGAAATAACACCTCTAACAATTATAGATGCATAACGACAATCATTTAATCTCATTACTAAACCCGAAGGTAAACCTATATCAAAAGTTCCTATAGCTTCAACCGCTGCTTGTGCGCCATTGCCCACTTACAGATATTGTTCCCCATAGGAAAGCTTCCTTTCCAGATTAAATCTCTGCAGCGTACTATAAATGTTATTACCGCATCCCGTATCATATACCCAGGGATTTAATTTGTATGTTAAATTGAACAATTCAATCATAAATAAAGTACCTGAAGCTGCAACGCTCTGCTCAGACTTCTTCTTTATTTCTCGCAATTCTCCGAGGTAAAGAGGGCAATTCCTCTTCCAGTGACCATTTGCCTTGCAATGGTGACAAGTCTCATCCTTTTGAGATTGACTCTTCTTGACAAAGTTCTGCTTGGGTTTCGAATAAGTCGCAACTTGTTTGCCCTTATTACCCTTGCCTTTGCCTTTCTTTTTGTTCGCTTGCGGTTTTGGCTTACTCACTCAACCCTTTTGTATGGTTAGTACATAAGGCGTAGTGGTAGATTCCTTGTCTTTTAACCCCTTTTCATAGTCAATGAGAATTGCATGCAAATCATTAACTGTCTTCCCCGTGCAATGCATATTATAGTTTCTAACGAAATCATTGAAGTCCTTGTTAAGGGACCTATTGATCAAGTTGATAGCCATATTATGATCATAGGGTTGTCCTAGTGCAATGAGCTGTTCCATATAACCCCTCATCTCCAAATAATGGGCACTTATAGACTTTCCTGGAGCTTGCTTGCAGCTATGCAAAGCATCTACTAAGTCGTAGATCTCCACAGCTTGCGGCTTTTCGAACATAGCCTTGAGCTCATAAAGCATTCGCTTTGGTGAAAATAGCGCATACTTCTGTTGAAGTGCAGGAGCCATCTTTCCTAGCATTAAGCAAGCCACCTCATAGTGCTTCTTAACATTAGCAGCGTGTTCAAGCCTTTGCGCATCAGATGCTCCTTCAGCAAGATCCTCCGGATAGGGAGTAGTCAAGATATCGATAGTACCCGCTGCTCTCAAGACAATTCTTAGCGAGCGGTACCAATCATTGAAGTTTGGGCCAATAAGTTCAGGTCGTTCAAAGAAAGCTTTGAACACAGAACTTATCGTGTTATTGGTGGGTTGAGCCATTTCTACATAAATAAGTTCAAATATTAGTATTTTCGATAACAAAATACTTTCAAGAAAATAAAGTTACCCCGATATTAAAGCCATATTATTTTCCTTGAATTCTAAAACTATATTGACATAGATCCATTACATCAGTTGATCTACTAGTAATGAATGTACTCAACATAGCGACTTGTCGAACAATTCAATTGACAAACAATTTTCAATTTCTAGATATTTAAGGGATTTACATTGCCAAAAAAACGTTTTGCATTGTAAACATGTTTCATCCCTTCTGAATGCATTAACTTTCCAGATCTCACTGAGAAACTTAATTAAGTCGTCTAATCTGAGTAACGTAAAACCATCATACGAATTCTCATTCTACAAACGGTTTTCTCTCCATCACAACATCATCCAAAAATCTCATTTGATGACGAAGTAATTTTAAGTGTTCGCCAATTAGGAGCATTCGACTTAATTTTTAAGGGTATAAATTTTAATGTCAAAATCAATGTATGGAGAAGCATGCATACAATCTCCATAGCATAAGTTTAATAAAACATTTAGTAAACTTTTTCATGAGACTAAATTTCTTCATAAATTATGTTGCGGTATTGGATAAACCAATTAAATAATTTACCCACAACTCATCACATCGTACTTTGGTAGAACTCGGTTACGTACAAAGCAATAACGTTAGCCCTAAAATGTGAGCGCCATTTACAGAATTACATTAGATTCAGATAGGCAAAATACGGAGGGGCTACTATTGATAAGTTGTCAAAGTCATTCCTTGTCGAGCCTATATATACACCTCCATACTTCCATGGAGGGGTGAGGATTCCCATTTTGTGTATTTTATTTATCTCTCTAAAATACACACACTCCTTATTCCTTGTTATCTTTCTCTCTCTAAAATGTCTAACCATTTATTTTATCCTCCCCGATCTCCAGATCACCTCTTGTTAGCTTGAATCTTATGATGTTAACAATTGGTATCAGAGCTAACCGGGGGTGTTTTGTGTTTGTTTGCTTATTTTAGTGGCTTATTTACTGCTTATTGATAAGCTGTGATGTCACGAGGTGTTTTGTTTTGATATTCAGTTAAAAAAAGTCTACTTTTTGTCTCAAACTGATAGTTGTCCTTTTCTCGATGTTGGTGCTTCATCTCAGATCCTTTTTCTTTCTCATGTTCTATGATTCATCTCAGATCTATGTCTTTTTTCTTATGTTTTTAAGCCATAAAATGAGTCACGGCTTATACACAACTTATTGGTTTTTATGCTGATTTTCATATTTCTGGGTTTTTGGATTTATCAAGCTTTTCTGGGTATTTTTTTTGATGAAGATGTAACAGATTTATAAAAAAAATAATGATAATAAAAATATTCAGATCTGCAAACCCAGATCCACTTTTTTCAAAGAAACCAAGAAAATGGGTCAAAACCCTTTTGCGATGGTTATTGCGACAATGTGCTTCTAAAAAACATTGCGACAGAATTATTTCTGAACATTGCGACAGATGGGGTTTCAGCTTGGTATTGCGACAGACTTGTGTACATTACGACAGATGGGTTTTTGAAAGACATTGCGATTGTGCATTATTATTTTTTTCTCTGAAAAAATTGCGATAAATGTCAAAACATTCCGAGAACCGGAAACCATAACAACATCAACCATGAACCATCAACATCGACACTAACCTAAACCCATCGTCACTAATCACCTCCACCTCAAAACAACATCTAGACTCAAACTAATTAATTGAAAGATCTCAGATTCGTTTCGTTTTACACATGCATGCCTCGATCTATAGAGATCTAGGGCTCGAAACATCAAATCATCACAGATCATGTAAAGGCATAACCCTCCTTTTAATATTCGAAACCATTAGAGATTCGAGCATAACAAGGATGTTAACTCATTCTTAGTTTCGATTTTTGAAAACATAAAACAAATCATTCACACAACCTACCCGAAACCTTTTTGCAAGATCTTGAAGTCATAACCTTATAAGCTATTCGTGTCTTAGATTCGAACTGAGATATGGACTTATAGTGTTATATGGTTGATTCATTTTATGATGAAGAGATGTGAGGGGTTTTGCTTTGTGTTATACTAGAATTGATATGAGATTTGGTCTTCAATTTTTTATGGCTGATAAATGTGGAGGGAGCAGAGTAAACGAGAAGAAAAGTGATGATGGGGAAATTAGAGATAAGATGTGGCGGTTGTGAGTAATATTAGGTTTCTTATGACCTAATTTTGTGGTTCTATGTTTTATATCCCAAGTGGTGGCATAAGTATCAGGTATATAACCAACAATGGGCCACGTCTTCCAAAGTTTCTAATATTGAATTTGGTTATCATTCTGATGCTTTATTTTAAGTGATGGACTATTACTGGGTTGAGTTTATTTATGGGACGCTAATCGAGACTAGTAGTAGCATCTCAGATTGGGCTGGATGTGTGTTGTTAATGTTAACTCATGCTAATCTAAATGGCAAATGTTATATGGGCTTATAATTCCGTGATAGTATATTGAAGTATTATGGGTTGTCGAGGTTGGACCAAATATGATTTGGTTTGCATCAGACTTATTTTTCGGGCTATGATGATATTATTGATAAGCCGGATATTCGTTATATTATGATCGAAATTGCTTAAAGGACAAAGAAAATTCTAGGTTTTAAACCTAATATTTTCAAAAAAAAATCGACATGTGATTGACGTTGGGCTTAAACGACAAATTATCTAGACAAATTATCCTTTAATGATATTTTATAATTTGTTCTAGTTAACGACATTCACTAACACAACATCAAATCAAACAAAACACTTAAAACTAAAACGATCCGATATAAGATTCACTCAAATGACAAACGGCTAGTTTTGATTCTACAAAGACAAGTGATCATGAAGTGGATTTGGTATTCTTTATTTGAAGTTGAAGTGGATTTCATGAAGGCGTCTATTTATTTCATCATCGAGCCTTCCTTCTATTTTTCTACCCTTTTTCTTTAAACCCAGTCTATCGATTGATGACTTGCTTGGTCGATAAAATTTATGATTGAGGCTTGAATTATCTAGTTTCCAGTGTCAAGGGGTGGATGGTCGACGACATGAATTACTATCATTTTTTGGAGCTTTGTTGCAGTTCTTAGTGTCACACGCAGTTGCTCGTGTGGATAACTTCAACAGGTGTTTAGAGACTTGTTTCTGCACCGTTCGTCAATCAACAAAAGTGCAAGCTTAAGTAACAAATTTGGGGGATTGTACTTCAGTCTCAAGTTTTGGATATCGGGTTTACTTCACTAGTGGTCACTACAGATAGCCGAAAGAATACGAGGTTGTTAAGATAGACAGAGAGGTAGAATCAACAATCAATTCTCACAGGATATTTTTAAGCTACACAACGACAATGGTACTTCATAGTCTAAGCAAAATATTTCAAAGTTTCTCAACGACTTTAAAAACTTTTCAAGATATTTTCTTAAGACTAAGAACTTCTCGAGTATATGGACGTCCACGATAATGATGCTTCCGAGAGTTCGAAATCATCATGGGGGAAGATCGTGTACTTTGAAGTAATCGGATCAACTTCCATGGGGAAGTAGTGTACATGGATTGGTATCTACTTCACTTTGTATGATTTTTATGAAGTATTTTGTAGGCGTGAGAAGAATTGTTGCTGATTTCCTGCATGTTACCCCAAACGGATTATCACCAAAAACTAAACGACATTAAACAATATAGAAGCAGTGTTATTTGGTGTGGTTCTTCTACAAATTTCTGTTGTGCACTTAAACCGATGAGCTAGAAGATTGTTCAAACTACATCAAAGTGTCAGAATCTGCTTAAGATACAGATATTGGTTTAGGGGGAAGCTGATTCAGAAACTTCGTCAAAAAGAAGTATATGAAGAAAGTTTTTTAATACATTCTGCATGAATTGGGGGGAAGTTAATCCAAATCATGCATATTACAATTGTTCCACAACAAGCAAATACAAAGAGGATTCAAGCTGAGGTACAATTCATGAAGACAAGAAGACTTAGAAGACATCCTCGGCATTGAAAGCGCCTTGGAAGACTTTATTTTGTTGTATTTTTACTTGTTAGGAACATTGTAAGTAATTCCGTATGTCTCCACATTGGGGGGAAGATTGTTAGCCCTAAAATGTGAGCGCCATTTACGGAATTACATTAGATTCAGATAGGCAAAACATGGAGGGACTACTATTGATAAGTTGTCAAAGTCACTCCTTGTCGAGCCTATATATACCCCTCCATACTTCCATGGAGGGGTGAGGATTCCCATTTTGTGTATTTTGTTTCTCTCCCTAAATACATACACTCCTTCTTCCTTGTTATCTTTCTCTCTCTAAAATGTCTAACCATTTGTTTTATCCTCCCCGACGTCCAGATCACCTCTTGTTAGCTTGAATCTTATGATGTTAACAAATACTCTTATTCATTGTGATTCGGATGTGAATTTGTGGTAAAACACCCTTAAGGTATAATTCAATTAATAATCGTAGGTAATTTCAATTTAACGCAGAGGCGAGCCGGGAATTTGGTCAGCGACTAATGGCATAACACCTCCTTCCTTAACCGGGTACATGACCAGCGGTACGTTAAACCCACTTTATAGTTGTCTAAATTGAGTAGGCTTTATTATTGCAATTCACCAATCAACGTAATCTTATGTAATTTATATCTCTAACAAATTATTATTTTTAATATGATTTAGTCCATATTATTTCTTTTTCAAAAAAAAACCCATTGTTTACAACAATTCAACAATTTTATATATAAACAAGTAAAAAAAAACTAAATCATAAACACATAATAACAATTTATATGTGCAAAAAATAAATCAAATAGCCACATGCATACGATTTATTCAATAATCATCAATTATAGGTCTTTATATCTCTATATAAAAGTCTTCCCTAATTCTAGATTTATTGAATCAAATAATCACGTAGCACATAAAATCATATAAACATATAATTTTACGATCCATGAAAACATGCACGTAATCATGGATACCCCACAAATCTTAACAATTAAATCTCTACGGATTGTAACCATACATAACATAACAATTAATCATGCAATTTAATCTAAAATTATCCCAAATGTAATTTAGGGTTTCAAAACAATTCTTTTTTTAATTAAAAAATAGAGCAAAAACCCTAATTTTTAAAAATCAAAACCCTAATTTTATGAAAAACCTAAAAAACATGTAGTTTTAACTCAAAACAGTTATAGTTAAAAAAAACTTTAGATTTTCGATAATTATAACATGTTAAAACGGCTCTCGGTGCCACTAAAGGTTTATTAGTATCATAACAATTATATAAAACCCTAAACGAGATCAAAGCACATATAGCGGAAGCGATTTAATAAGATCATAACTAATAACACAATTATAATTAATCGAATTAGGGTTACATACCTTTACGCTAAAGCAATTCCACAAGACAAAGAATGAATCACCAATTCGTTGTACACACGTAATACAACGAGCTAACCATGATTCTAGCACGTGAAAACCGAGCTACGACGCTTGTAATTAATCTATCCAACAACCCTAGAGAGGGGCTAGGACTAGATTACGTATACAATCGATCAACCAAGAAAACCAACCGAAATCCTTCCGTGGTGGGGCTTGCGATCGACCAAAGAAGAGAAGGAGGGGAAAGATTATTTTTGTTGTGATTATGAGGGGATTAGGAGGTGTATTTATAGGCCTAAATCCGTAAACACCTTATAGCCCAAGATAAATATAAGGCAACAATTACCCCCCCCCCCTAGCCTTAACCGACGATCGAAACACCCATTAGGGGGTGTTCCAGAACCTTCCGTCCTTCTTTCCTTTAGTATACATACTATATATCTATTTAACGCTCGTTATAACTTAACTATTACTTAATTAACGATTGTTAAGGTTATATAGTTACTTGCTCGGTTAAATTAATAAATACATAAATATATTTATTAAATAAATTAATAAATACGATAAATATATTTATTAATTAAATTAACTCTTTACGTATTATGTGCAATCCCGTAATATCGAGTTCGATCCTATCACACGACTATTAAATATAAGTCCATAAACTTTCAATAAGTCTAGTACACGTAAAACGTTATAACTTAGAATCTTAAGACGTACTTATACCAACCACGAATGATTAGTCAAAAATACATAATAGACTACAAACCGATTAAAATCGTTCTTGATTATTTATTAACATATATACATGCGTTGACAAGAAAAGTAAAGGTTACGAAAGGGGATATAAAAGCCACAATTAATTAATATGAGGTTTATCTAGCCCTTTACACTTACTTCAAACTCTATCATCTCTCGTTCTCCACAGTTTAAAATCTCAAATAATGAGACTAGTGGATGCTTAGCCTAATAAACCAATAAAGGTCTACATGGTTAATGATACTAGCTAGAGAATGCTTGGATAAGCAAACTCGGGTTGAGTTAAAATATTCATGGCGGGCCTAATATGTCAAAGAAGTCTAAACTTGTTAAATCATATCCTTTATTATATTTTTTCTTTTTCATATATTTTTGATGAAAAATAAAAGAAGAAATATATACAATGCAAATGTGTTATGCAAATGAAAAAATGATATATGCAAAAATTATGAATGCATATTTTTTGTGGCCAAAGTAGATCAAAAATTTGAAAAATGTTTAAAAATTAATTTCCAAGTTATCACAAAACTAAGGCAATGGTCTAGGCAAGGTCACTTCGATAGAAGTCTCCCCTACACTTAAGATAAACATTGTCCTCAATGTTTAACAGTATTAGAGTAAACTTCCCTACACTTATGACATTGATAACTTTGCTTAACCCGAGCTAAGGAAGAGACAACTAAAGTGTATTCATGTTAAGCATAAGTGTTGAATATCACAATAGCGAAAACTAAGCAAAGTGAACCGGATACACGGGCCTCCTCCATAAGCTCCAAGAATGAAATGAGAGAGAGCAACCCTTGAAACAAACACCAAAAGACGAAGAAAGACCACCCATCCACTTCAACTCTACTATAACACCCTTTTATTAAACCTAACCTATTTAGATCTACTCTACGTTTTCTAACCTAGTTATTCAATGCTTGATTCTTTTTAACCCTAAGTCTCTAGCTCGACTCGGCCCCGAATTAGGTTGTCCTTGGGGAAACCATCATGGAGAATAGAGGATATCCACTTTGAAGCACATCTCACATGATACACTCAAACTTAGCACGTTGCCATTTACTATAAGATTTACAATATCCGCCTCAATAAATGGAACGGTCCAACATGTCTCAAGTTTGTCCAACATACGAAATCTCTCATATAGGAAGTAGCCCAAGATCAAATACATAGTTTCTATCTCTACATGTGAACAACTCCAAAGTAGGTAGCATCACCAAAGTAAACTCATTCGAGAAGCCCATATCAATAGAAGTCACACTCTTAAATGGAGTAGATGAAAACCAATATTTCCCAAACATACGTATCCCAGGATCAAAAACCTTTCCTGTCATGGGAAAATAATAAGATGAGCTTGTATCAGCCATATAAGATTCCCCCTTAAATATCAAAGCATCATGAGACGATGAAGTTGTAGGAATCAAAACATTCATAACAAGTATATCCATGTGGTGCTCCTCCTCATCATCAAAAGGTGGGGAATCTTCCGTAGAAGGTATAGTGAAAGGAGGATCAAGAGTAATAGTGTCTTGTGGAGGAGGTGTAGGTTCTATGTTCCCAAAAAGCAAGTTATCACTAAGACGAATCTCCTCTTCCCAATTAGAAGCACTATCATCGACCTCAATATTAATATTAGCAAGATTAGCCTCCATGGTGGCATCAATCTCCATAAGAGAGTCAAAATCAAAGTTTTTGGGTTCTAAAGGTGCCTTAGGGTAAAAAGGATCAATATCTAAGAGTATAGGATCTTCTTCATCAATAACCAACTTCAAGGGTGGAAGGGTGGGAATAGAAGGCGCAAACGGTGGTATACTAATGAGAGAATCACTCAAAGGGATGATATGATCATGAAAATCAATAGGTGCAACCTCAAAAACCGGTGAAGAAATATCAATGAAAGGTTCTTCTTCTATGGACTCATCATTAGGAGTTGCATTCAATGCTTCAATCGAGGAGATAAGAAGATAAGCGTTTGATAAAACCTCACGAATACGAACATCTTCCACTTCTTCTATAGGAGCAACATCTTCATCTAAATTAGGAAGGTCATCTTGACATGAAAAGTCATCAGATGATATATCATAAGATGCTTCACTAGAATCACAATCACCATCCTCTATTTGTGGCAAGTCTTGCAAAAACTCTTCCTCAATCTCATTATCCCTTTCTTTGAACAATTCATCAAGATCGAAATCACCAAAATCACTAGTAGTAGCATGAATGTCATCATGTGATGAAATATCAATGTGATCATGAGGAGACGAGGTATCAATACAAAACTCGTCACATGCTTCATCGAAAACACCCTCAAGCTCATTTTAGATTGGGATAAGCTTATCAATACTAGAAGCGGTTAATTCATCCAAATCGGTGTTTGTATTAGTGCTAAGAGGCTCGTCCCCCATGGTTAAAGAGTTGTTGGGTTCCATGTGAGGTAAAGGTGGTGAAGGTGTGTCATCATTAAGTGTCATGCAAATCGAAGGTTCCTCATCATCGTCATAGAAGAATCGATAAGGCTTACGAGCACGAGTAGCAAGATATTCTTCTACTTACTTTGTATCAATCTTAAAGAGTAAATCATCTAAATTTTCCTTGAGGAAACGAGAGGAATTGTTCAACGATTCAATATACATATCAACAATTTTCTTGTTATTAAATCGGTTGTTCCTTGCATTATCCTTAAGAGACTTAATTTCCTCCCTTAACCACCGAGACTCTTCTTTAATTTCCTCGAGGCTCATTTATTTCTTACGAATAAGAGCCTTTGAAATATATTCATTGTCTTTTCCTTGTTGCTCGAATATCAAATAAAAGTCATTGAAATCACTAGGAGCATAAGACGGCGGATCCCTTGGTCGACAATCATAACCATAATGGGATTCTTTTCCACAAACTCGCACATGTAAGTCGAAGAATAGGGTGGAGGTGGATTTCCATAATTAGGTGGACTATAGGTTTGAAAAGAGTCTTGATTATTTAATGTATCTTGATTATATCCTTGAAAATTCCCTTCATTTTGAAAACCCTCATAATGTGAAAATCCTTGATTTTGAAAGGTATCTTGATTATAACATTGAAAATTATCATCATTTTGAAAACCCTCATGATTGGAAAACCTTGGTTTTGGTATGGCTCATTAAATTTTTGCTCTTGAAATGATGGTGAAGGTTGTGATGAAAAACCAGAATATCTCATATAGTCATTACAAGTGTAGTCCATTTGAAGGTTAGGTTGAAAATTAGGATTCTCGGTTCCATTATAAGCATAACCCTCCCCATAATAGCCATTGTTTTGATCACATAAATAAGTATCATGTGGACCACCACAATTCGAACAAGTCGGATGCAACATCTCCCACAGGGAACGAGTATCCATGTGTAGCAAGGTGGCCGAATGTATATACAAGTGAATGACGTTTAAACACTTCCTTGAGGAAGAAAGTAATACACCAAATGGTATGTTTACACGCGTGCGAGTACACGTGTAAGTAAACTCGAGGAGTGAGAGAGGAGCTCTCGGTCGACTTTTGAGAGAGACAAGATTATCTCTCTCGAGGTTCGATAATTAATATCCACAAGAAAATATATAGATAAGTAGTACTAATTTGGTGGCACACCACTCACTACTATCACCTTCGAAAGACCCACAAGGAAGCGGAGAAACGAGGCCGCGTAGCACTTAAGAGCCTGCTTTTTTAGAATCTGAAATACACTCGCCTTATACCCCTCACATAGTTGCCTCTTTCTCGAGTTCAAGTAGATTGCAGTAATTATCTATTATGCCTTAATTAAATTCGATCGATACACGTAAGTGGCACCGGAACGCCGCCACAAACGGTGTATTGCAATGCAATACTTATGGAAGTAGGTAGATTAGTTGTTCGTATCTAAGTATACTTATTTACATATAATAATATAAAGAAAATATTTTTATATTTTTATTTAATTTTTTAAGAAAAATATAATATGTACCTAAAAACGAGTGAAAACAATATATACAATATATTTTTTGGTGTAATCTTTTATGAAAAAGATTACTTTTGGATTTTTATTTTTTTGGTTCAATTTTTAGGAAATATTGATTTTTGTGATTTTTTATTTTTTTTATTTTTATCTTTTTTATCTTTGATTTTTTTTATGTTTTTGATTTAACAAAAAATAACGTTCACAAAGTGAACGGATACCAAAATCCAATACGTCTCATTAGAAACCGTCAATCTTCACGAAAAGAACCGGCAGCGGCGCCAATTAATATTTGTCTTTTTAAGTTCGTTTTTCTTGACTCAATCCGAATTGACTTAACGTTTTCAAGTGTGAATTAATTGTTTTTGGTGATTAAAATTGAATGGTATTCTATGTCTACTTGGCAAGAAACATGTAAAAAGGTAAAAAAAGCATCTATATACTTATACTTACTACACTAAAATAAATTGCAAATATCACATTTATATGCACAAAGAGTAAAATATAAAATACAATTTTGTAAAAACTAACTTTTAATAAAAGCAAAAATCAAGTTTTTATAAAATAAAAACAAATTAAAAGTCTAATAACAAATTAACAATAGGCTTGATAAACGAAAATTGAGTAGACAAAGTCAACTAGACCAATTGCAAATATTAGTAAACGATAAAGTGAAATAAAGTGAAATTAGCCCAACTATTAATCTGGCCCAACAAGCTATCTATGGATCTAACTAACTGAATCTAACATAAGGACTAAATGCACAGTGAACTTAACTGAAAATCTAACTAAAGGACATACAGTTCTACTTATCAACTAACTGACAGTTAACTAACCCTTCACCCGATACAAGACTAGCAATGTAACCTCATGTATACAAGTTCAGGGACTACTCTTGTAAATTGACCAAAGTTTACCAATTTCACTTGTAAAAGAATCAGTAATGTGTCTAGATTGCTAATTTCCTGTCCACATCTATTTTTTAAAGCTAAGTTTTAAAACCTCAACTAAACACTGCTACTACAATCCTAACAAAATCGACGCAGATTCTCTAATTCCAAACACAGATTTATGTAGAAAAATCAAGAACGCTGAGAACATTTATGCAGGAATCGAAGGCATAATTGAACAAACACAAATAGAGAACTCAAACAGGTAATACAAAGAACGTTAATCCAAATTATGCAAGAAAGATAAGAAAGCTATAACACACATAACAAAGTATGCACTAAAAACAGATAACAACATGTAACAAAAGACAATTCAACTAGTCAAACAAGATTCACACTACAAATTAAAGCTAATAACATAATTACACTAATAATGCAGAAAACATAAAATTTGCTTAACCTGTTATCACTGAAGTTCAGTCCATTGACGATGAAGGTTAGCGCTAAGCTACCTTAAATCAAATCTTACTCCCTCTACAGGTCTGTCCGTTGTGACGAAGCTGTTCTATCGGCCATACAAAAATCGAATGTAAAAACCTTCACTTTTTAATACCTGCTACTACTATAACAGCAAATCCAAACACCTGCAAATATGTTATCCTGCAAAACGAAACAAAATCGAACACTTGGATTCTAATAACAGTAGGTTAGTTCTAAAATTATACCTAAACAATCTCAACTACACGAAACCATCATGAGCTTATCGAACTCACATCTAACTAACAGTTTACTACGTATTACCATCGATCAACTGCTGTACTAAAATCTGACATAAAACTGAACCTATGCGATCTTAAAGAATCAACCGTAACTATTTCACTCAATAGGAAACGTGACAGTTTATCAGCTAAATCCTACTCTATTCGAACAATAAGTAAACTGTAAAAAGTTAATCTAATTCCTAAAAGAACTAAACCTCTAAAAGTACCTCGCACAAGTTTTTTAGAACAGTAGATAAGAAGTAACAGAATTCAACTTGTACTTACGCTACATCAAACTGTGGTGTTATCAAGAACTATAGAAACAGTTAAAGTCCAAATTAAACAACATTTAAACTCCACAAAAAATACCATAGTTGGCTCAACGTCATTGCTAAAGCAGCCTAATAAGCTGTTTGAATGAACAGTAATTCCTCAAAAACATTCTCTTCAATGAACAATATTACAACAAATCTCAACTAAAAACAAACTCTTAACCAACTATATCAATCGGCATTGATAGAAAGTAACAGAATTTAAAAGATTTAACATAAAGCTTTAGAAAGCTTTAATGGAAGTAAAATACGAATCGGTTACAGAATTAACAGAAAGATTCAACAACTTTTTAACTAATGAGAAAACATTTAACTAATCTACTCCTACTAACTCATCTAACAAATTGTGTGAAAATTACACATCTATTCTAACCAGCTTCAGATGAGGCGATCTTTTGGTATTTATAGAGATTGAGAGGATGAGGTGACGTGTCTTGGCGAATAATCTTTTGCACGTGGATAATACGAAGTTCTTGATGAATGACCCAAATTGGGGTTTTCTTCTCCTTTGAGTCTTGATCAAATTAAATAGCACCATCTTGTGTAGAATATTATAAAGAACGATTTTGTTTTTATAATATTTTCTTGAAACCTTCTTAATCTCTCTATATGAATCGTATTGAAGAACTGATGAAGATGATAAACTAGTTCCTTTGTTTCTTCCTTTTTCTTTGTTTGAATGATAATGAATAGATGATACAAAGATGAGCAAAGTATTTTTCTTCTTTTTCTTTTTAGTCCCTCTACTTTAATCTCTTATCAAATGTAATTTAAGAGTTAAAAGTTCTTTTAAGCAAAACTCATTTACATCCTTTGTCTTTGTAAAAATTACAACTTAAGCCCTTGATCTTTGAAAGTTTGGAAAATAAGGTCCTTGGAGCATCTTTCGTCATTTTCTTTGTCTTTTCTCAGATAAATCCCTTGAAAACGCATGTTTGCTCAATTATGTATCTTTTTACCTGAAAAAGCATAAACACAAAATACCCACGTAATTCTGATAATTTACAGTTTAATATCATGTATTTGTCCATGTTTTAAGTGGTTTAAGGTTATAAATGATGAGTGGTTTCACACTTATTAAAGACATGTTCATTTTTCACTAATTTTAGTATCCTAAGTTCTTAGCTTCCTAACTATCTAAGACTCAAAAATAAATATTTGGAAAAATTAAAGCATGTTAAATTTTCCCTTATACATATATTTATCCTATAAATATGCTAAATGTTATAAACTTGCTTGTGCATGAGAGGCAAGCAAGTATTGGAAGTCTCATATAGGTTCTGACCTTTGTGAGCTGTTAGGACCTATGTAATAGGTGGTTTGTAATAGGTGGAGTAGGAGGTATGTATTTTGATCTTGATTATCTCAGCGACTCATTGGGATATTTTCGCTTCAAAACTAACCAACATGCATGTCCACAAGAATTTGTTTCTTCTAATACAGGTGATACTTCTAGCTTCTCGGACTCAGAAGAGGATGATGATATCTTTGTTATCCCATCCTATTCCACATCTGTCGCCCCAGACACCTCTGCTACTCCTGCTGGTGCTACTTCACCAGACATTGCTGACTCACAAGTAGATCTTGACACATTTCTCAAGCAACAACAAGATGTTACTACTGCAACTACCCAACGAGGCTTTGAGTTTCTTATGGATACTCCTGCTGTACCAACTACTCCTAGTGAACCTAATGTTACTCCTGGTGCAAGTTCCACTCCTATTGGAAGTCCACTTAGTGATCCAACTTCCACAACTAGGTTCTCTGGTCCTTCTGACCTAGGAAATTACAATAAGAAGTCTACTACTAAGCTGGATGATATTTATAAGCAACCAATAACAGGGATTTTCAACTCTGCTTCGTATGATGATGGCATTGTTGGTGATCCTAATAACTTGGCACCAGAAGTGGAAGTAGCTCCTACTACTATTCAGCAGATTCATAAAGTGCATCCTACATCTCAAATCATCGTAGATCATGGTTCTACTGTCAAGACTCGCAGCATGCATAAGAAAGCAAATTCTTGTCATCATGCTCTTGTGAGCTACATTGCAGACCAAAAGCGAAATAATCACACAGACTTTCTTCACTGTTTGTTTGCTTGTTTTCGGGTGGAACCTAGGTCTGTTTCACATGCTCTTGAGGATCAAAGTTGGGTAGAAGCTATGCAGGAGGAAATGCAACAATTCTTGTTTCAGAATGTATGGATCCTAGTTGATTTGCCGGATGGAAAGACAACAATTGGTACCAAATGGATTCTCAAAAACAAGAAAGATGCTAGGGGTATTGTGGTAAGGAATAAATAAAGACTAGTAGCATAGGGTCACACTCAACTTGAAGGAATTGATTATGATGAAGTTTTTGCTCATGTTGTACAAATTGAGGCCATTCAACTATTTTTTACTTCTGCTTCTTATATTGGCTTTACAGTGTTTCAAATGGATGTCAAGAGTGCATTTCTGTATGGAAAGATTGAAGAAGAAGTATATGTCACTCAACCTAAGGGCTTTGTGGATCCTCTTCATCCTAAGAAGGTCTACAAGGTTGTCAAAGCCCTTTATGGTCTTCATCAAGCTCCTAGAGCCTGGTATGAGCGTATGTCTACTTTCTTGTTGAAGCATAGCTACAGAAGAGGCACAATTGACAAAACATTGTTTCTTAAGAAGAATGCCAAATATATCATCCTTGTTCAGGTGTATGTAGATGATATCATCTTTGGTTCTACCAAGAAGGAATGGTGTGATGAGTTTGAACAGTTAATGAAGGGTGAGTTTCAGATGAGTGCCATGGGAGAACTAACATTTTTCCTTGGACTTCAAGTCAAGCAGCAGCATGATGGTATCTTCATTAGTCAAGATAAATATGTTCATGACATTATTCAAAAATTTGATGTGGAACCTCTTATACCAGCAACAACACCTTATGAGGTAACAAAAGTCAAACTCAAGAATGAGTCGGATCCTCCTGTTAATGTTCACTTGTACAGGTCTATGATAGGCTCACTCCTGTATTTGACTGTTTCTCGCCCAGACATTATGTTTGCTGTTAGTGCTTGTTCCAAGCATCAAGTGGCACCTACCGTCTCAAATTTGAATGCTGTTAAGAAAATCTTTAAGTATCTTAAGGCACAACCCAAGCTAGGCTTATGGTATCTAAGGGAATCCCCTTTTGTTCTTGAACCTATAGTGATAGTGACTATGCATGTGCTAATAATGATAAAAGGTCAACTACTGGTGGTTGTCAGTTTTTGGGACGCATGCTTATTTCATGGCAATGTAAGAAACAGATCATAGTAGCTACTTCCTTAACAGAAGCTGAATATGTAGCTGCTGCTAGTTGTTGTGGACAAGTCTTGTGGATACAAAATCAAATGTTAGATTATGGGTTCAACTTTATGAATACCAAAATCTTCATTGACAATCAAAGCACTATCTGCATTGTGAAATATCCTGTTTTCATTAAAGGACCAAGCATATAGAAATTTGGTACCATTTATACGGGATGCAAATGAAAAGAAGCTGATACAAGTTCTCAAGGTACATACGGATGATAATGTTGCTGATTTGTTGACTAAAGCATTTGATGGACCAAGGTTTAACTACCTGGTGGTTTACATTGGTATGGTCAATCCTTGAGGTCTAGGATTGAGGGGAGGCAAAGCCTAAGGGGAGGCTTGTTGGACATGTTTACTTGTACATTCTTACTTCTGGTAGCTTCTTTCGCCATTTTTCATGGGTTTTTGCTGTGTGTGCTACTTCTGGTGGAAGGCTTTTGTTACTCCTAGTGGCTCTCACTTGCTCCTAGTGGTTAAGTAGTCTTCCTTACCATGGTGTGTTTGGCTCCTAGTGCTTCTTGGGGTCACTGTTCATTGTCGTTGACTTTAGTTGACCAATCGTTACTCCTGGTGTTGACTTATTGACTATTTGACTTTTGGTCAGCATAAGTTACTTATAGTCCATCAGTTTATCTATTATTTTGGTAAATGGAATTGGATATTAATGGATTAGAAGGCAAGTGGTCACTCCCATTAATGACTTATTTTGGAAAGGGAAACCCCCTTAATTAGGGGTCAATGAACAGTTTCTCTACGTATATTTATGGTCAATGGGATCATTTGACTCAATTATCAGACCTAAGCACACACACATACACGCTCCTACCCTCCATACTTAACCATCTTCATCTATTTTCTTACCAAGCTTCACTGATCATCAATGGATGAATTACTATACAAGTCTGATCACAACAAAGTGGCCTACCTCGACGAAGGCCCAAAGAGAGAGGATTTTGCGGACATCTTGGAGTTCATTGAGGCTTCCCATATCAGGTATGCTCTGTTTATGACTCAGCCATACGACATTTTTGGGACGCTGTTGATACTAGAGAGGTATTGGGTCACCCATTGAAGATTCATGCCACCATTGATGGTCGTCCATATGTGGTGACTGAAGCTTCCATTAGGTCTGCCCTGCATCTTCAAGATGCTGGCGGCATTGTTTCCCTCTCCAATGAGGAAGTCTTGGATGGGATGGTTGCCATTGGGCATAACCATGAGGGAAAAATTAATTTTCAGAAAAATCGTTTTTCACCCCAATGGAAGCTCCTTATTCACTTCTTGATTCATTGTTTGAGTCCCAAAGCTGGGAGTTGGGATGCATTTCCCATCTCCCTTGCTACTGGTTGATTTGCTTGGCCCAAGGCCGTAGATTCGACTTCTCTCGTTATATTGTGGATGGTATGCTAGGGAATCTTGGTGGTCTCAAAAAGAATTTCTTATGTACCCTAGGTTTTTACAGCAGATTTTCATGTGTGTTCCTAGGAATAGAAAAGGGTATGTACCGGTTAGACTCATTCCCAAGGTGTATGCTAACATGAAGCTTGCTTATCTTGGTCCTGACCTTCCTCTCACTCATGCTATGTTGGGCATTGCCCAAGGGGATCCCAATGAGGTTCATCCGGCTGAGCAAGCCGAGGAGGAACCTCAATTGGTTTACGATCCCATGGAGGAGGAGGATCTTGCTGCTAGGGAACCCCATGTGGTTGTTGAGGATCCTGCTCCAGAGGTGGTAGTTGAGATGCCTTCATTCTCGAAGGTTGCCTCTTCTGTTGTCCCTAATGTCTCACCATTTCTGGATACTCCTCCTCTTATTCCTGTCCACCCCTCTCATGAGGAGCCATCTAGCTCTTATGTGCCAGATACTCATGCTCCCAATGTTAACCAGTCCTTTGCTTCTGGTCCCAATGATACATCCCCCTGAATCAAGTTCTCTTGGTGGGGAAGCTGAGGAACCTGTTACTCTCACTTCTCTACTTGCTTTGGTACACATGTACTATGCAAAGGTCCAATCATCGGAAGAAGATCTCAACAAGCACCGCCAGTTGACTAGGGACTTTGTGATCCCTTTGGCTGCTCGAGTAAAGACTTTGGAGAAACTTTTGAGGCGTTAACAGAGGAAGTTGGTGGTGACTGATTCCGATGATGAAGGAGAGGATGGTATAACTGTTCTGGCTAAATCCCCTTTTGCAGCCAAGCCTAGTGAGGACAAACCTGCTCCTCCTAGTGCTTCTAGAATTCCCACCTCTGCTGCTGGCCCTATGTCAAGGACTGCAACTCCTGGTCCTTCTACTGCTGATAAGGGGAAAGCCCCTATGACTGATGCCCCATCTCCTCCTAGAAAGCACACTCGCAAACAACTTGAGGAAGAAAGGTTGGGTGAGGAGGCTGCAAGGAGATTGCATGAAGAAAAGGAGCAAGAGGCTGTGACTGAGGCTGAGGCTGTGGATGACGATGAAGCTCTTAGGAAGCAACGACATGACCAAGTGAGGCACAATGCCATGTTCTGGGATAACAAAGATTGGATGGATGTGTTCACCATTCTCACCTCTAATGTCTCTCAGTTCTCGGACATTTTGGGTGTGGGAGTGAATCAAGGGAATTGTGCTCGCAGGGTTGTTTCTTTAGTTCAAAGGCAAAGGGAAGATTTGGCTGCTCAACTTCGTGAAATTCGTCGTACCAGACCACTCTCCTATGCTGAACAGAAGAAAATCATGCAACAATATGTTAAGAATCAAACCGGAGCCTACTTCACTCATGGATGGCCTATGAAGAGGGTTAAGTAGTTGTCTGATGATGAACTTAAGACATTGTACAACAAAATGATTCAGTTGAAGCAGAAGGATGTGCGTATGCCTGCTAATGCCACATATCAACCACCAGCTGCACCTACTACTACTGCTACTACCCCAACTCCTATGTCTGCTCCATCACCTCCCTCTGGTTCACATGATATGGGTACTTCTGATGTGCCACCTACTCAATCTCCACATGTTGCTGCATGTACTCCATCCGTTGTTGAAGCTTCTACTACACCAGTTGTTGATCCTACCACTCCACCAGTTCCTGAACCAACCACTACACCCAATGTTGATGAAGCTGCTACTACCCCCATGGTTGTTGATCTGACTACTCAGGATGATGCTCAAACTTCTCCCTCTGGTGCTACTACTACACCTGGTGGTACTGCCACCATGTCCAAGGTTAAGGAGGAACCATCACCTTCTACAACTCAGCCTCACAGGTCTATTCGTAAGAAGAAGGGTCACCGTGGCAAGGTTGTTCCTTGGGAAAAAAGGGATCCCACAAATTTGATTGATGTCGCTTCTGATAGCGATGACGATATCCCTCTTGGCCGTGGCCGCATTGTGCATTGAGAAATTCAACCATCCCCAATTATTGCTAGCACTTTTACACATATGATCCGGACTAGTGATTGCCATCATTAATATTTCTATGGTCTGCAAAGTATCTTATATTGGGTGGATCGTCAGGATCTTATGGTTCTTTATGGGTTGGTTGATGTTGTTGTCCCTGCAACCCCTGCTACATGGCATGGTTTGGTTCTTTGGGGAGACTTGAAGATTATGTTGGATTGTCCACCTGGTACTCCTAGTGCTGGGGTATGGCAGGATCAACCCCGATGGGTCATTACTAGGTGGAAGTTGTATGCCGGTTGTGTTGTGCATGTGCTGGAGTTGGAGTCTGGCAACAGGGTGTTCATGCTTCACCATTGCTACTATGGAAGCTATGCTGGAGTGTCATATGCTGGTGTCCAATGCTCCTTCTGGTAATGAGTCTGCTATGGCCACCACCTTGGTTGAATTGATTCAGGCGCAGCTTTTTGCAGACAAAGTTGCAGCTTCTGGTTAGTGCATCTAGTATGCTTGTTATATACTTCTGATATTTTTTGCATTCTTTTCACCAATATGTATAGTTATTGGTGCCTAACAAACTCATTTATTTATTTATTTATTTAAAAAAATAATACTTATATATAATATTTGCTTATACTTGAAAAAAAGGGAAATAAACAACATGTAAATAATATAATATTTGCTTATACTTTTCCATGATGAAATCTTTTCACACTTGGGTTGTTTTGGAATGTACTTCTGGTGTTGGAATATTCCACACAACAAATGGTGTTCAACTCACCATGTCTCACAGACAAGAAAGAGTTGATTCACCATGAGGGTACGGCTCTGGTGTGATTCTCAAATCCGTTGATGGTTGCCAGTTTACCCAAAATTGGATGGTTTTCACTCACCTTGGTCCTAGACTGAAGAGTGACTAGTCCAAGGGGGTACGGCTTTTGGTAAATACATAAATCAAATCCGTTGATAGCTGTAATGGCTTGCTCAAAGCTATAGGGTTTTCAGCTCACTGATGCTTTATTGCTAAGAGTTGGCTAGTCCAAGGGGTACGACTTCTGGTAAAGACTTTAATCAAATCCGTTGACGGCTGTGATGGTTTGCCAAAAATCATCAGGGTACTCCCACTCACCATTGATTTATGTTCAAAGAGTTGGGCTGGGTTCTGGTCTCCCAGGGTGATGCTTGATTCCACCACAAAGACTAGTTAGCCCAAGAGCGAGCAGCTACTTGGTAAAGGCTTATCAAATCTGCTCATGTTGTTGTGAAGATTCAACAAGTGCAGATATGTTCCAAGCTTTCAAGAAGCTTCCTAGAGTTCTTAGTAGCAGAAAGGTTTGTGTTATGGTTGATGTTGGTTTTATTGTTGCTATAGATGTGTTGTTTCAATCCTCAATTTGTTTCTGCAAGATCTACCAAGAAACTTGAACTCAACCAGTCAAATTCAAGTTTAGGGGAGGATTGTTAAGACCTATGTAATAGGTGGTTTGTAATAGGTGGACTAGGAGGTATGTAGTTCCTCCTGGTCCTAGTAGTAGTAGGAGCAACACGTGCTCCTAGTCTGTTAGAAAGTCAAACATTATTATTTGTAGTAGTTTGTTAGGATATGCATGAGATATCTTAGGAAAGGATGTGCATATCATCTATTACACGTTTTGTGTTTAATGTAGTTTAGGGTTTTCTTATAGTATAAAAGGAACCTACTGGCAGAAGGGTTACACACACCTTTCACCAGTTTCATTTCATATCAATAATAGTAGAAATCCTTATAAAGGATCAAGTTGTTTATTTAGTTAAACTGTTTCTTCTTGTTCTTAGTGTTTGTATTCCCTACAAATACTTTGTGTTCATTAGAGTCTCTTTGTGAATAGACTTTTGATTACAAAAGTCGTTCATCATCCTTAACAGGCTGAAAGATCTACAACTAAAGGACCCAACAAGAGCAACCACAGAAAAGTTCAAGTTAAAGGCATCGTCAAGGAAGTTGAAGATTACTTGAATATATATTCATCAGTTGTGATGGATAATGTATCAAAGACTCTCAGTGTTTGAATGTTATCGGGGATGGCAATACCTGATAACACTTGTACGCATCTCTTAGTATTTAGGCGGTAACTATTCGAGCGGGACAAATAGTAGCTCTGAATTACAGCCGTCTAAAGTACCGAGTTGTGAAAAGGAGGCAACAGTTGTCACCACTGTTAGCCGAAAGCAAAGTAGCAGTTTTCAAAAATAGAAGTACATCGATGCAGATGTACGACTCCACTATATTCTTGACACGTAGCTACTTAACTCACAACCAAATAAACCTCGTATCACTATAAATAGAGAATGTCGTTGTAACTAATATTTGTTCACTTTTTATTATTTCATAGCATTAAATCTCTCAAACTCACACAATCAGCCGTTTACTTTGAACGCTTGACCTTAGAGTTTTGCTTGTAAACTTAGCATACTTGTAAAGTTTGCTTGTCCAATACATTGTCATTCAACTAGTATTTCAAATGTTATTAATTCTTACTTGTCGTATATTGCGGATTTTCAGGAAACAACAGGTTGAATCAATGAAAATCAAAGTTATAGACGGTTTGAGGTGAAGCGTGGCAACATAACCATGCTTCAAGCCAAAGCAGCTAAAGCTTAACAAAGCTTTAGCGCTTTTAAAGCGGGGCTCAAAACGGCCCAAAATATGAAATAATTTATATATTTATATTAGATTTTATATATATCGAGTTTACAAAAAATGTTGTAAATAATAAAATCAGGTTCTTCATTTTTGGAAAAAAATTTATGCTAATAATCCTCTTGTCATATATACCACGTATCCTACCAATCATATCCAGTTATTTAAAAGGTCTGTTGATCGAATCTATGGCTTTGCGCCAACATGCGAGTTCTGCTGCCTGCTTACGGATAGAAGGGACATGAACATTATCGAAAGTAAGAAGACGATGAACCATATATTTCAGGATAATACCCATATATCTTGTTAGCTATCTATCCGACTTCCTCTGTAGATAACTAATCAAGTATAAAAAAACACGCCTGTGCTTTCCAATACGACCATGACCGGCACTGACATGACCTCTCTTGTTCCTGTTCTTCCTCAATCTGGTAAATAACAGATGTTATTAAATCAGATCAGCAAATCGTTAATACGCATAAAGACAACGCAAGTCACTTGACACAAAAGGCAATTTTTATTGAACTTTTTTAAACTTTGTCATGTGAATCAAAACAGTTTTACTGCACAACTTGAGAAGAATACCGATTATAACCTAGCCCCAAGTATCCCTGCGTTTTAGCAATCATTTTCCTTCACCCAAATCAAAAGAAAGAATCTTATACAGCCACATGAATGCAGCCACATGAATCATATAGGAACAAAGATTGGTTAGGATGAGTTTGGATTGTACCTTTAATCAGAAAGATTTAAAGCTCGAATTATAGCTGATGCTCTTCTCGGCGATTAGTCCCTGGTCGGTTCACAATGGAGGCTATCCATTGTGTGTTTGAGATCAGTGATCTGGAAAAAACTTTAAAACGATCTATGTTCGGAGCTTATTTATGAAAAGAGCCAATCATGTATTTATTCGCCAGTCCTCGCTTTGATATCTGCAAGATATTGAATATTCAGTATAATTAGAATTCAATAAACCAACAGAGCTATTTTGGTATGTGTATAATTAATTAATTATAAAAAGATAAAAGACATACTCTTTACTTGTAGCTATCTCGCAACAGTATTGCAACATACACTTTAGAGAATTTCTTCCCAATTTCGGCACCGTTGAGGCCTGTTCAAAAACTTCGCTAATAGCTTTAAACTTACGTGAATTCCGAAGGAGACTCACAACTGATGGTGTGGTAATTGGTTTGATTGTAATAACAGTATTCCATTGGTGGTAGATATGAGGGTGATTCACCAAAGAATGGACCTAACTACTCGACTCGGTGTGGGCCATACCATGAGCTGCTTAATGCAGCAGCTTTAGCTGTAGTTTGTGTCATGGATTACTTTCCATTTCTCGTATATGTGGGTGGCACATAGAAGGATTTCAGTAAGTGTACTGCAAGAGAATCTTCCTATGAATAACCAAAACAAAATATATTCTCTTCTAAACCTTTTTCAGAAAGATGGCAGTCAAAATTTTATAATTTTACAAAAAAGACCACTAATCTTGGTGCATTAACCTCGTTTTGACCCTTCATTCACGATTTCAAGTCGAGACCTCAATAAGCTTCCCTTCATTCAAAAGCATGTCCAAGAAGCTCTCTTGAAAATGAACATACAAATATGCTGCTTCTTTTTTTCTTTCTTTTTACTTTGATTACTCCCAAAATTGCTTCTTTTACGGATTACCCATGAAGGATTATTACATTCTTTATGTTGTGACTGTAGAGGTATGATATATTCGCTCAGCAGTTAATTCATGGCAGTCCACATTCAGGTTGTAGCACCCGACCTCATCGGGTTGGGATTGATTGGTCATCTCTGATGTCGAGCCTGTGAAAAGAGAAAGTCAAATGAATTTTAGGTATGTATTTGATATAAAAACATATAAAATAAAATTCAACGCAAATGTATCACTGTTTTCTGTTTACCAACAAACCGGATTATGGTCGGTTATCTGAATCAACCCACTTGTAAAAAAGCAGGTCCTAACAGAGTTAAACCAAAGTATCCAACTTGACCCGCTAAATCTGATTTCACAGATCAAAGCTTGAACTTTGTATCCTAGTCATAGAGGAAAGAAAATCTTAAAAGAAGCATCATACCTTGAAGTACTTCTGAGCCCAACCCATCACTACTATTGCTACATTGGTCCGCACACGAAACTCTTTCGCCATCATCTTCATTGGTCGCCCCTTGATTTGAACAAAAATCCAACGAGAGCCTTGGTATAAACTTTTTTGGGCTTCTTTTAGTTCTCTTGCCTTTTCTCATTTGTACAGGAATCGGGTTATGATGCTTAAGTTCATCTTCACTTTCTAAGCAAGTATTTACAAATTAAAAAAGAACAAAAAAATGAAACACGCAAAAAATAGTTAAATGGACAACCGCTTAAACTGCTCACCTTCCTTAACTTTTTTACACATGCGCCTTTCCTTTTTAGGGACTCCCGCTTTATCTGAGTTTAAAGAAGTCATAAGCAAAAGCAATATATAGAAGAAATTGAATATGCAAAACAAGTATGTATAAAGATAAATTATGCGTACCAAAGTAACGTGATACCCTCGCTTTTTTGACACGGGGATGCATTTCCATTAAACAATCAGCTGCTTCTATGGCTTCTAGATCATATCGTCTTACTATGTTCACCTATAAAGAAAGTGGTTCAAGCACAAAAGTTATATACGCATAGCTAACTGTATGCACGTCTTCCAAGGCAATGATATTTCATGCCAGGGTACTTGTATAGTTCTTCATTTCCGTTACTGATGTCTTTAATAATAAATAAATGAAAAAAAAAAACAACGTGAAAACCGTTTCTCTCTCTAATTACTCTCCCACAAAAATCCCTTAACTTATATAATAATATCCGACACATACCACCTCCGCACCTCTCTGGCCGTCAGCTTTGGCCAGCGGTCAGGAAGGCCTCCCTGCCAATGCCCAACACTCTCCTGCATATACACTTCCACATCATCGATTTAAGGCTGTCGTCTTGGTTCAAATAATGGTGATTTCTATGGGTTTCATGCCGTCTTGTGTGCTTGGTTCAGATACTGGTGCAGATAGGTGTAAGTATCTTGGTATTCGTTTCAATTGAAGTTAAGATCTTCAGCTCCCTTCAACAAGTTGATCAGGTCCAGCGGTGGTTTAGATTTACCTTCTCGGTTCGGGTCAAGCGGTTTTTTTTGTCGTGGTTCAACTTTGGAGTTCGAGTCATTAATTAGATACCCTGCCCAAGGGTTTCGGGCATAGTTTAATATGTGCTCCAGGTTGTGGTGAAGGCCGTGTTTTCAGGTGTTTGTTTGCTTAGGGTCGAGAGTTAAGGCTCGGGATCGTTTGTTTGTATGCCTTTCAATTTTATCAATAACAAATAATGGAACTACTCTGTATGAGAAATTGAGGATTAACTAAAGGGTCGGGGGACGGGTAAACTTCAGTCAGTCGCATGCAGAGACGGTGCGGAGCCAGAAAGTTATGGTCGAAGGGGCAAACTTTGATAATTTTTAGAAACCACACTACAAATCGGTTCTTTAGGGGGGCACATTATAAAAGTAGCCAGATATCATCTAAGATCTACACTCCGGCTACCCCCCTCCCTTCCCATCCCCCTTCCCCCTCCTCCTCTCGAGATAGTAGGGGGCAAGTTCCCTAGCGGAAAAGAAGTTTGTAGCGTAAATTTACTTCTTTATATGCCCATTTCCGTAATTCCCCCCTATAGCAAAAAAGATTTTTAATGCATAATATTATGAATATCATAGTTCCCCTCGAAATGACTTTTGGCTCCGCCCGTCGTCGTATACCTACTTTTTGAAAAAATTTAACCTTAACTGTGTTACGATCCCACATCGGCCAAGTATGGGATTAGTTGATGGTTTATAACGTCTAGGCGTCCCCTCCACAAAAAGCTAGCTTTTTGAGTGAGTTCTACACTTGGACTTATGAACCGATACGAGCCTAGTATGGGATAGGCTCGTATCACTATGTCTTTGACATTCCAAGACCACATTATACTATAATGTTTACCTATTGTTAAAGATGTATATAATCATAGTCTGTAAAATAAATCAAAACATGTGCTATCCTAAACATCTCAAGTTATTTCTACAGGGTGTGGTGTGACGTAAATAATAAATTGGGAAATCACTAAAAAACGCAAATCTAAGCAAATAATTACCTGTAGCTTGCAGGGTCCGATGAGACGAAAGAACAGAATGTCACCTTGAAGTAACCTTTGTGCAACGGTAAATCCCCTCCATCCGGCACTTAAACCGTTCCTTACTTTGAGAAAACTTGCCTTAAACTCTTTCCCCGACTCATCCACGAGAATAATTTTCGTATCGTGCTCAGGCAAATAGTTGAGACAGAATTTACTCGGTAAAATCTGAACAACAGAGTTTAAATAAGTTAACAACTAGTTAAAACTGGATTTTTCTTAAGTGGGCTTTGTTAAAATTTGAACTTTTAAACAATAATGATTCTTACCAACCAAAAACTATGATGAACATTTGATGCGAGCATACATTTTCCAAATGTTGGTAACTCTTCATCTAGAGTTTCCAATATGGTGGCAGCTCGTTCCATACACATATATTGATCTTCTAGATTGTTATATATGTCACACAATTTCGTTCTTTTACTGTATTATGAGAAACAGTATGAAATGTTGATTGGTAAATATCTCAAAGAAAGTAATTAAAAGAGAAATAGATAAGATGTCACCAACCCCGAAGCCTTTTTGGGTTTATCCGGCATAATCTGCATACACACACAAAAAAACGTTAGTAATTTTAACTCTACTAAATGTTGCAAGAACTTGAATATAACATAAAACACACAGTAAAAAGCATTGACCTCCATGTTTTAGAATCGATAATAGCACATACGAAATCAATTGTCGCCTATATTCTTCAAAATGGGTAGGTTTATCTAAATAGGAACCACAGAGTAACGAGAATCACTAGAATAAATAAGACCTATAGAAAACTACTCGAGCTAGATGTGCATAAGTAAACTTTCTATAAAGAAAACAGCAACATAAGGTAAGATTTATAAACTAAAAAGATATATTGTCCATTTGTTCTTCCTTTAACACGTGCATTGCATGAACCCATACAGTAATGCAATAATGTGAAGCAATGCCTTACAATGGCGTCTTATCGAAAACCCTATTTCACCAAAAGCGCCGCCCATGAAAACATTTTTTTCATAACCCTAATTTTCCCAAACTCGCCGCACATGTAGACATCTGTACAAAATCCCTAATTTTCCAAAAACACCGCCGACGGTTACTAATCATCCATAAAAACAATCAAAAGTGGACGGTGAGTTAGCGGGCCATGAAAACGATTGGAACAAAACTGTTTTCAGCTAACAAAAACACCGCCGACAGTTACTAATCGTTAATAAAAACAATCAAAAGCTGACGGTGCTTAAGCGTCCATAAAAACGATCGAAAAATAAACGTTTTCGGCTAACAAAAAACCATCAAATCTGAACCAAAACATATAAAATAAAATAAAATAAAAAAAAAAAAAAAAAAAAAACTAATTCATGAAAACACATTAACTAGAAACATCAAAACAGATCCAACACCAAATCTTAAAAAAAAAAAAAAAAAAAAAAAAAAAAAAAAAAAAAAAAGCCATAAACCTGTTTATCTTTAGATTTAGCTGCTTCTGTAGGTACCCTCCTCTTCCTTTTTGTCTCCTCCTTTTCACATGTCATTATATCTTGCATCATCATCTATTAAAAAAAAAAACATTTATGAACATATGAAGTAACTACAAGATATGGAAAAAAAAAACATATCCATGAGTTGTAAGTACTTCTGAGTCTTGTTGTTCCTCAAAGGTTTCTTGGTGGCTGTTGGATTCCATGTTTTTCTTTCCCTTCTTGTTCTTCTCAGCTTTTGTTTTTGATGTTTTTAGTACTAATAGTAGTTTTAGAGCTTTAGGGGCTGTTTGTTTTAGCTTTTTCGGTTTATATAATACAGTATAAGTTTTAATTTTATTGCTTATTTAGAGATTTATATAATAGAGGTGAGATACTTATAGAATATGCATAAAAAAAGAAGGAAGGAAATAATCTCAACCATCCATTCAAGTTCCATCTAATGGTCTATATTAATCTTTTTAAATTTAATTTAAAAATCCATTTTCATTCTATTTCTTAAAAATTAAATATCTCTCAAACCGTTAATCGTTACGAAAAACTAATTATACCATCGCGACGGGAATTAAGTTATCTTTCTATAGATAGGCACTTCTATACACTTTCGGCAAACTTTTTTTTTTTAAATTTACGCATAAAAAATTACATGTGATTCTCGAAAAATTACATGTAATTTTCGAAAATTACGTGTAATTTTTTTGGCGAGAATTTTTAACACTGTAAATCGTTAACTTTTGTGTGAATTACATGTAATTATGTGTGAATTACATGTAATTTTTGTAATAAAATAGTTTATTAGTGTTAAATGCAAATCACATGTAATTATGTGTGAATTACATGTGATTTTTGTAATAAAGTGGTTAGTTAGTGTTGAATGAAAATTACATGTAATTTTGCTCAAATCACATGTGATTTTATAAATAATTACATGTAATTTTGCTCAAATTACATGTGATTTTATACAAAATTACATGTAATTTTGCTTTAAATCACATGTGATTTTATAAATAATTACATGTAATTTTGCTTTAAATCACATGTGATTCATGTAGACTCACATAACTTTACATCTAACTTTCGTCCCATTTGACGCGTTAGTCTTTTTTTTAAGTTACATGTTTTCATAGATTTTTATTTTCAACTTTAATACCAATAATCTAGAAACCAAGTAAATCACATGCGATTCGTGATAAATCACATGTAATTCGTGGTAAATCACATGTGGTTCGTGGTAAATAACATTTTCTCTCCATTCCTCACATCATCCATCCTTCCGAAGTGGTCTTGTGATCCATGTATGTTATCTAAAGTGGTCTTGTGATCCATGTATGCTATCTTGTGATCCATGTATGATAATTACATGTGAATTTGCTTGTATTACATGTAATTCGTGGTAAATTACATGTGATTCAAACAAAAGCACATGTGATTCATCTAAAGTGGGTTTGTTAGAAGAAGTTAAAGTTTTGAAATGTTTGAATCACATGTAATGCAAGCAAATTCACATGTAATTATCATCGAATTACATGTGATCCAATGCAAGCAAAATCACATGTAATTATCATTGAATTACATGTAATTCAAGCAGACAATTTAATATATTAACAAGATTACATGTGATTAAAAAAATCACATGTGATTCATCTAAAGTGGGTTTGTTAGAAAAAGTTAAGGTTTCGGAATGCTTGAATCACATGTAATGCAAGAAAAATCATATGTAATTATCACCGAATCACATGCAATTCAAGCAGAATTACATGTGATTCAAACAAAATCACATGTAATTTAGAAGCTAATTTGTTTTATATATTTTACATAAATGAAAACATAATACGTGATTAAAAAAATCACATGTGATTCATCTAATGTGGGTTTGTTAGAAAAAGTTACGGTTTCGGTATGCTTGAATTATATGTAATGCAAGCAAAATCACATGTAATTATCACCGAATCACATGTAATTCAGAAGCCAATTTGTTTTACATATATTTTTTTGGGTAAAGGGGACTCCACCCTGGTAAAATGAACATATTTTATATTAATGGCAACAAACATTTTAATATATTAACAAAATTACATGTGATTCAAACATTTTAATGTAATTCACATAAATCACGTGTGGTTTTAAAATAATAACGAAAATATTTTTGTCATTTAATAGACGGTCATTTTCATATACTTTTAACGATTTTACAATGTTGAAATTCTCGTCAAAAAAATACACGTGATTTCACAAATCGCATGTGACGTTACAAATTCAAATGTGATTTTTAAAATAATTAATCAAACATGAGTTTTCGAGAATTACATGTAATTTTTCGAGAATTACATGTGATTTTTTTACGAAATTTTTTAAAAAAAGTTCGCCGAAAGTATATAGAAGTGCATATCTATGGAAAGATAATTTAATTCCCGTCGTGGCGGTATAATTATTTTTTCATAACGATTAACGGTTTGAGAGATATTTAATTTTTAAGAAATAGGATGAAAATATGTTTTTTTAATTAAATTTAAAAAGATTAATATTGGATGGTGGAGATTGCTTCCTTTGTTCTTTTTTGGATGCATGTTCCTTATAGAACTTTTCTCATCAAAGAAAACTGTCGAAATTGAATAAAAAATACACTGTAATCTCGTCTTATTGGTCAAGCTATGGGGCATCGCCACCCCCAACCTAACAAGTAAATCCGCCCCTGATGTTAACCCATGTTCATGCTACAAAGGTATAAATGTTATACACAATATTTTTTAGTGTACCAATCAATAAAAGGAGTGTGCAAATCATCCCCTTTAGTTATGTAGTCATCGGTTTAATTTGTCGTTGCAGAATACATGGATGAGTTTTTCCATGTTTAAGTTATTGACACTTCTACTGTTAATTTTTAGAAAAAAACATCGATTTTTTGTAAACTCGTTTTAAATGCACCTGATTTATCAAAACGTGTTCTTAGTCTTTTTCGCTTTTATTCACTATCTATCTCTGTTGTATAACAGCCAAGAAAATTGTAACTCAAATCACATTTGATTCTGGCTCCGTTTTTTATTCGAGACATGGAACGTTTTGATTCACATGTATGCGACTGGGTAATCTGTTGACGTTTATGATCATTTTTCTAGCCACCCAAACATATAATATGTTGGGGTTTATTTGTTCCAACAGGGTAAAGATAATTAATAGCCTAACTACGTACCAATGAATTGGTTACCAGATATCACTTGAAGTGGTGTAATCACTTTCCAAATAAGATTATTCGACCCGATGCCTGGGTTAACACGAATACCTCCTTAGGATAAAACCAAGTGTTTGTTCTTGTTTTAGGCACAAATCAAAAACCCTACGCGTTCAAGTGTTTCTTGTTTTCTGTGTATTTCCTCATGCAAGTGTTATCCCTATTTAGAGGGATACCATTCCTAAGAATTTAACTCATGGTCAAAGGAATAATGTGTATTAATCGGTAAATTAATCTCATTATTTCTCACATGAATACATAGTGGTTACTGTTGGATATTATGAGGTTGTATAGTTATTATTATTACTTGCAACTTGGAGTATGTTTTAGTTAAATTAAACGTTTGTCACATTTGATTTAAACGTTTCAACGTGGGGTGATTGAAAGACTTTTTCTTCAAATATCACAGATATTTCTCCCATATTTCATGGAGTTTTTGAAAACTTCCACCCACTAACTCTCATGCATCAGAAGTTGGAAACTATTTCGGGACGTGGGTTTTCTTCTTTGCATATAAATAAGGTGTTTTCTTCTAAGCAAAAAGCAAGCAAACATAAACAATAATACCTTAGCAAACCATACTCAACAGTCTTCTACTACCGCCATTGTTTTGTGTGTTTTCGGTCGCTGCCGAACATACACGTGTTGGCTGCATCAAATCCTGGGGCTTATACGATTGTAAACTCGCAGTGAATTATGAGTTCGTATTAAGCTTAAAGGACAGGAGTCATTACGTGCAGTTTGTTTGTTCTTAGTTGTAGGTTGTTCTTGGGTTCACTGTTTGAAGATAGCTGCTGATACAATTCATACAACAATCTTTAAGCTTAATACACAACATGGATAACGGTGCTTCTACTTCCATGACGAAACTCCGGATGATGAACCAAGAACTGGTTAAACTCGATAGGTTTGACAGGTGTACCTATACTCGTCGGGCTGACAAGATGAAGTTCTTACTCATCTTGTTAAAGGTTTACTATGTTTTGGATCCAACCTTGGCTCCTATTCCTAGTAACCCGATACCGGCACCCGATCAACCGGTAGACGAGAAAAAGGTTGTTGAGCTTGAGAAGATGCGAATGATTCAAAAAGAGGACGAGACTATTTGTTGCAGCCATATCAAGAATGCCTTGTCGGACACTCTTTACGACTTGTATGCGTCGGTTACTAATCCGCGAGAGCTTGGAGTGCACTCGAGTTTAAGTATAAAACTCATGAGCAAGGTACGAATAAGTATTTAGTTTCAAAATACTTAGAATATGAATGATTGATGAGAAATCTATTATGGAGCAAGTGCATGAGCTCCAAGTTCTTGTGAACAAACTAAAATCGCTTGATGTTCCCGTTAGTGATGCGTCCCAAGTGGGTGCTATCTTAACCAAGCTTCCACCTTCTTGGAAAAGTTTCTCTAAGAGAATGTTGCAGAAAACCAAAGATTATTCGTTAGATGATCTTCTTAAGCATCTTCGTATAGAGGAGGAGGCTAAAATTAGAGAGAAACGGGGTAACAATGTGTCAAGTGTTAATCATGTACAACGTGAAAGCTCTAAGAAGAGAGTCTTTCTAAATGATTCAAACAAAGCCAAAATAGGAGTCACAAAGAATAACTTCAAGAAATCCGCTCAATCAAAGCGGTCCCTAAGGTGCCATGTTTGTGGAGAGACCGGTCACTTTGCTCGCGAGTGCAAAGATCGAAAATCAGGGACTAATGAAGTTAATATGGTGAACACGGAAATAGCCGAGAGGGTGGCTCAGGTTCATCTTGATGATGGAGATGATCTTGTGGCATGACACGGTTCTATCGAGTAGAACACTAGCAAGGCGTTTTAACGTCTTTTAATTTGAGTTGCATTGTTGTTTTAATTCTAGCGTACTATGTTTGCTTTGAATTCTAGTGTAGTTGTTTTCGTTTTCGTTTAGAGTCAGTGACTGTTTGTTTTGATTATGTTAATGAAAGCTAGTGTTCTTTTCTTATTAAAAGCATGGTTTAATTTTGTTTTGATGCATAGAGGTGAGATCTTTATAAAATATGCATCAAAAAAAGAAGAAAAGAAACAATCTCAACCATCCATTCAAGTTCCATCTAATGGTCTAGATTTAATCTTTTTAAATTTAATTTAAAAACCCATTTTTATCCTATTTCTTAAAAATTAAATATCTCTCAAACCGTTAATCGTTACGAAAAATTAATTATACCATCGCGACAGGAATTAAGTTATCTTTCTATAGATAGGCACTTCTATACACTTTCAGCAAACTTTTTTTTTAAAAATTTATGCATAAAAAATTACATGTGATTCTCGAAAAATTACATGTAATTTTCGAAAATTACGTGTAATTTTTTTGGCGAGAATTTTTAACACTATAAATCGTTAACTTTTGTGTGAATTACATGTAATTATGTGTGAATTACATGTAATTTTTGTAATAAAATAGTTTATTAGTGTTAAATGCAAATCACATGTAATTATGTGTGAATTACATGTGATTTTTGTAATAAAGTGGTTAGTTAGTGTTGAATGAAAATTACATGTAATTTTGTGTGAATTACATGTAATTTTGCTCAAATCACATGTGATTTTATAAATAATTACATGTAATTTTGCTCAAATTACATGTGATATTATACAAAATTACATGTAATTTTGCTTTAAATCACATGTGATTTTATAAATAATTACATGTAATTTTGCTTTAAATCACATGTGATTCATGTAGACTCACATAACTTTACATCTAACTTTCGTCCCATTTGACGCGTTAGTCTTTTTTTTAAGTTACATGTTTTCATAGATTTTTATTTTCAACTTTAATACCAATAATCTAGAAACCAAGTAAATCACATGCGATTCGTGATAAATCACATGTAATTCGTGGTAAATCACATGTGGTTCGTGGTAAAAAAAAATTTCTCTCCATTCCTCACATCATCCATCCTTCCGAAGTGGTCTCGTGATCCATGTATGCTATCTAAAGTGGTCTTGTGATCCATGTATGCTATCTTGTGATCCATGTATGATAATTACATGTGAATTTGCTTGCATTACATGTAATTCGTGGTAAATTACATGTGATTCAAACAAAAGTACATGTGATTCATCTAAAGTGGGTTTGTTAGAAGAAGTTAATGTTTTGAAATGTTTGAATCACATGTAATGCAAGCAAATTCACATGTAATTATCATCGAATTACATGTGATCCAATGCAAGCAAAATCACATGTAATTATCATCGAATTACATGTAATTGAAGCAGACAATTTAATATATTAACAAGATTACATGTGATTAAAAAAATCACATGTGATTCTTTTAAAGTGAGTTTGTTAGAAAAATTAAGGTTTCGGAATGCTTGAATCACATGTAATGCAAGAAAAATCATATGTAATTGTCACCGAATCACATGCAATTCAAGCAGAATTACATGTGATTCAAACAAAATCACATGTAATTTAGAAGCCAATTTGTTTTATATATTTTATATAAATGAAAACATAATACGTGATTAAAAAAATCACATGTGATTCATCTAATGTGGGTTTGTTAGAAAAAGTTACGGTTTCGGTATGCTTGAATCATATGTAATGCAAGCAAAATCACATGTAATTATCACCGAATCACATGTAATTCAGAAGCCAATTTGTTTTACATATATTTTTTTTGGGTAAAGGGGACTCCACCCCGGTAAAATGAACATATTTTATATTAATGGCAACAAACATTTTAATATATTAACAAAATTACATGTGATTCAAACATTTTAATGTAATTCACATAAATCACGTGTGGTTTTAAAATAATAACGAAAATATTTTTGTCATTTAATAGACGGTTATTTTCATATACGTACTTTTAACGATTTTACAATGTTGAAATTCTCGTCAAAAAAATACACGTGATTTCACAAATCGCATGTGACGTTACAAATTCAAATGTGATTTTTAAAATAAGTAATCAAACATGAGTTTTCGAGAATTACATGTAATTTTTCGAGAATTACATGCGATTTTTTTACGAAATTTTTTAAAAAAAGTTCGCCGAAAGTATATAGAAGTGCATATCTATGGAAAGATAATTTAATTCCCGTCGTGACGGTATAATTATTTTTTCATAACGATTAACGGTTTGAGAGATATTTAATTTTTAAGAAATTGGATGAAAATGTGTTTTTTAATTAAATTTAAAAAGATTAATATTGGATGGTGGAGATTGATTCCCTTGTTCTTTTTTTGATGCATGTTCCTTATAGAACTTTTCTCTTTCTTTTAAATGCTCCCCATTAGAAACACAAATTGGCCCTACTCACACATGGAAGTCCAACACTTAAAACTTTAAAACCTAAAAATCTTCCGTTTTAAGTTAAAATACTCGATTTTTTATTCGAATTTTAATTTTTTTCACCTTGCTATTTTAAAAAAGAAAATTTGCTCCCCACACTTCAATATCCTGCGTTCGTCACTGGTTAACATGATTTAAGGATATATATATCAACATATACAACTTTCTAAATGTCTCTATCAATAAGATTATAAGAGGAGTGAAAATCACCTCCCATAACTAAATGTCTAAACAATTAAGTGCATTGATATAAATAGAAATAAACATAATGTAAATATGGAATCATGAAATCGGTGGTATGGTCCAACTACCAAATAATAAACGCCTAAACAACTTATATCGTGACAAAATTGAGCCTCTCATGTGAACCCACAAATTACTACGAGTAGGTTGGAAAAAATCCCTATAAACCCTTAGTGTAGCATATACTCAACCAACCAATAACAACCATCTATTTTTATCATATAAAAAAACTCATTTTTTAAAATTAAATATCTCACAAACCGTTCATCGTTACGTAAAACAAAACATATCATCGCGACGAGAATTAAATCATCTATATATCGAGGGGCACAAGTATATACTTTCGACGAACTTTTTTTCGACTTTTTTTCTTAAGTCAGGAGAGAATCATATATGATTCGTTACGAAACATATATGATTCTCAGAAAATCATATATGATTCATATCACGAATCATATATGATTTTCTGAAAATTCCAGTTCTCCACCAGTTCCTTGAAATGTAGTAGGTCCACACTTCATGTATCCAGCAAAAGTACATTCTTTAACCGCAGCAGCAGCCGGAGCAACCTCATCTACAGGATTCTCAGCTACACCTGCTCCTCCAACAGCTTCTGGTCTAGCAGGTTCACCTTCAGCACCCGCACCTCCAGAGCCACCTGCTCCTTCAGTGTTAACACGTGCATCTCTATCCGCAACTAATGCTTTCGCAACCTCTTCAGCAACTAGCCTTGCAATGGCATCATTTGTCATTCTCCTAGGTGGCATGATTCTGTCATATCACAAAGAGAGAAGATAAAATGAATGAGTTAATTGTAATCATGGTATAGTCATATCATGTACAAAATCAATCATCAAATGCATACACATTCTCGATACAAGAATTCACAATCATTATAAGGATCAAAGGAAACTATTATCATAGATCAACAAGGAATGATCTTAAAGACAAATAGAGTACAATGACACAAAGTAATAGACACTAGTCACGTGGGGATCCACATGGCTTAGTTGACTGTGTCTCGCTTACAGCAGTGGAACCTGCTTCCTCCTCATCGAAGACGTAATTTGACGGTGTTAAATTCACAAAATAAGTATAAGGTCATGATAAAATGAAATAGAATAATTTCCAAAAATTTAAATAAATATAGAAAATCCTTCAAAATAAGTAGAGGAAAATTCCAGAAATTTATTCAAATAAATCATTAATAAATGATAAAATTTTATTAAAAAGTTTAACGATATTAATATATATCGATCAAGGTTTACAGTATTTATTTATAAATACTTAGAAATAAGGCATACATAATAATGTATACTAAAATTGTAATCCAAGAAGTAGCTTGAACCTGAAGTCACGCGAAATCATGTGCACCGACTCTTTGAAAAATAAAAATTGACAGTTATAGTTTAGGTTTTCAGAAAAAGACCTAGTTCTCTATAACTCATGGCTCTGGTACCAATCTTTAACACCCCCAAATTTACACGCAGCGGAATACATCTTTGGGTGCTAAACAATGATACAACAACACATAATTTATAAAGAACGACTCGAAAAGAGACGATTCAAATTTATCGTTCCTAAAATATTTGTCAGAGTACCGTAGTCCCAAAACATCGTAACCAAAGTACAACCAAAACAAAATATTTAAATTGTTTTGAACAAAAGGAACGACAACCATTCAAAGAGTTTATATTACAAAAGCAGTGCACAACTTCAGTCCCGTGACCTCCAAGCTTCACACTTCTTGATTACCTGAAATACATGTGAGAAAATCATCAGCAAAAATGCCGAGTAAATCTATAGGTTTATATAATCATTTTGAACACAAGCAAAGATTATAAATTGGTGGCATACTTGAAGGCAACAAGCATCAAATAATAATTTGCATCAACAATAATAATTGTATATAGCATAAATTGCAATAAGCTCATGGAACTGAGCCCTTAGACACTCCGTTAGGTCTAATAAGACAAGAGATTTATTAACTGTCGGTTACCTCCAGATTTTGGTACATTGCCGTATACCTGACTTCTCAATACAATATGTTCAAACAGTGTGGAGGTCGGGCCTAAGCTTCTATGACAAGTCCACACAAACTGAACCGGGGTGGCTTCCCCCATAGATCTATTAATTGTACTAGCGGCTAGCCCATCATAAGCTAGTTAACGGTCCATAATTGAGGCTTTAACAAAGGCAATCACTTAATGTAATATAAAGGCAACCACGGGTCCATTCATAGAGGGACAAGCATACCATAAAAATCTTGTGTTCTATGTTTATAAAACATGTATTCCCCCTCGCGGGTTTTTAAAATCATATAATTGCGCAAACGAGGCTATAGACTCACCTTAAGTAGTAGAAGTAGTTGAAGACGATCGCCGACGATAGTAGATGCCCGATAAACACGACAACCGCAACCTAGCAAATAAGGTGTGTACATTAATAATAGACTCGAGAAATAATTGATACATAATAAAATCAAACTCAAGTATAAAATCACGACAACTCGAGTGAAAACGACACAAGTGGTTCCATTATACTCTCTTATACGTTGACTTTATTATTCTATGCCTTTAATAAAAAACTGTCGGAACATACCGAATGTCCAAGTCGTTTTCCCATACTTAAACATATCAAATTTTGATGATACTACTCAGATAACTTACTTACTATATGTAGAAAGTCCTCCCAAGAGCCCATCAAAATATTTTACTTCTAAAGTTTCCTGCCCGACTCATCTTTGAATCACAAAATCCGGACAGTTTAGCGACCTTGACTTACGAAACCATTTTGACCATTTTAAACAACTCCATTTGTAAAACCGACACTTGATTCTAAAAATAGACTCAAAATGCTAAACTTGGAGCCTGAGAACAGACCTTGAATCATTTTGAAACTTATTTTATAGTCCCCGAGATTCGATCCAAATATCGACAATAATTTCCAAATTGTGTCAACACTCGTCTCCCGGTACACGAAAATTAAACTAGTGTATCTTCCACCTCGTTTGGAGTTGGAAGGCCTACTTTATATCAAATCGAAGCTAACGAAATTCTCTACGACATAATCCCATAATATCAATCTATTTTCAGACTTAAGACCCCCGAAAATGGCCTCAAACCTACTGCCTAAAATTGACCATTTAAAAACCATACAAAATCAATTTTCAACAAAATTTACCCATTTCTATACCACTAATATGATCATACTAACATCCTAACACCTTGATCAAACCTCTAACACACTTGCATGTCCCTTTTACAAAATTCTTTTCAATCCTTCAAACACAAACACTAGTAGAATCACTAGCCATATTAATATATAATATAATAAGATGATCATACAATAGATTAATTTAATCAAAATTCAAAAAAATAAAAAGTAGATGCATGTAGATAAATTTCATACCAAAATGTAGCCCTTTGAAAAGCTAGGATGGGACTTAGTTTAGTTTTGGAAGATTCAATGAAGAAAATCAAAAATTTGGGGGTTTTTGGGCTTGAGGGTGTACGGCTAAAAAGAAAAGGGAGGAGGAAAGATGGTGGTTTTCGTTTAAATGATTTTTAATTGAAAAGTGCTAGTGGAAAAATTATATATAGAGTAAGGTTAGGGTAGTTTTTGTCAATTTGTGATAGTTTTGGTCCAAAATATAAATATTAGTTAAAAAGCGGGAAATGACTAAAAGTCAATTTTACAGATATTTACGGGACTCGGGTTTCATAAAAATACTTAAAAGTTTAAACACACACGAAAAATAATAATATAGCGACTCGATACGTAAATAAAACGATATAGTCGAAAATATTAAATATCGAAACGATCGATAATAAAATATAGAATTTTGGGCATCCGTCGGTATCGCGATCACTAGTAGTCCTCGTTGCTCGTCAAAATATTAAAATATAATATTCAATATCGGTTTCAACTTAAACCGTTAAACATAATATTATTTAACGTCATAAATACTTCAAAAATATTTGAAAAGATAGAATTGAATAATAACCTTATTTTTGTGGGTTTTACACCCAATCCTTCAATTTCACACTTTAATCACCAGAAAGATGATCAAGAACAACACCCACATCATAAAATTCCCACCTTTGGGTCATTTAGACTAACAAACTTGTTTTACGTAATAAAATAGGTTATTTCTTTTATTTTTCTAATTCTAAGCCTAATAACGTTTATCCAAAAAAAAATTAAAATTAAACATATATCAATAAAATACACACACATGATAAAAGTGAACATACGAATTATACGTAAATTATTGTTGTCACATATGTAATGATATAATGTGAAGTAAACACACGTATAAACGCATATAAACATTAATATGAATATATTATATTTCATACACCAAAAGAATATTTTAGTGTTAGAATTATTATTTATTCTTTTATATAGTATTAGATATATTTTGTTATGTAATTAAGATGTTCGGTTCGGTTCGGTTCGGTTTTTACAGTTCGTTTTTTGATGAATTTGAAACTGAACCGTATATTTTCGGTTTTTGAAAAGGTAAAAATCCGACTATCGGTTTTTTGTTTCAGTCGGTTTTCCGGTTCGGTTTTTTCGATTTTCGGTTCGGTTTCGGTTTTTTCCTCACCCTTGGTATTTTTTGTGACTGAGTGCATTTATATACAAAATTAGTATCGATTTCGATATCCGAATTCAGTTTGTTACGGTACCGATACCCCCTTTTTATGCTGGAGAAAAATTGATACCACCTTTTCAATACGGGTCCAGCACAATACTAATACGATGCTCATACATAGTATAAAAAGAAGAAACTTGAAGTAGTCATCAAAAGAGGGCTTTAGATGGTTTAAACTCCGTGAATTAATTGCATGGATGAGCATTTTGACCCGAATCCTGGAACTGAATCGAAATCCTATCAATTATCTGTATACGGTACAGTACCCGGACTACGAAATAAGGTGAAAAAAATTGCGATCACTAATTTGGTACGAGACCGTTACCAATCGGGAAATTTCCGAATAAAAACGAGAAAACCCCGATTTTTTGATATCGGTATGGTACCGGTACGATTAATTTTAGCTCGGAAAAATATCGATACCACTAATTCAGAACAAAATCGATACGAAACCGGTACCGTACTCATCACTGATATCTGTCAAAAGGATTTTGGGTAAAATTGACATAACCATATGACAAAAGGACCAATCTAGTAAAATAAACAAAACTCCTCAACATACGCCTGCCTACTATAATCATCCACACTTCGATCTGTAAAATTGAAAAAAAATAATTCATAATTCATAATTAAAAATAAAAAATAAAAAATAATCAAATAATTCATAAACCCTTACCTCATTTCATTTCAAACCTTAAATCTAGTCCTAACATCATATTTCAATCCTAAATCTACAATCTTTTTTTTAACTTTTTTTTAAAAAAAATCTTGATCAAGATTGATCCATATTCATCAATGGCGTACAGAAGAACACTCAGACTCAGATCATCAAAAATATTCACTACCTAGAGACCCAATCCTTCAATTTCACACTTTAATCACCAGAAAGATAATCAAGAACAACACCCACATCATAAAGTTCCCACCTTTGGGTCATTTAGACTAACAAACTTGTTTTACGTAATAAAATAGGTTATTTCTTTTATTTTTCTAATTCTAAGCCTAATAACGTTTATCCAAAAATAAATTATAATTAAACATATATCTATAAAATACACACACATGATAAAAGTGAACATACGAATTATACGTAAATGATTGTTGTCACATATGTAATGATATAATGTGAAGTAAACACACGTATAAACGCATATAAACATTAATATAAATATACTATATTTCACACACCAAAAGAATATTTTAGTGTTTAGAAATATTATTTATTCTTTTATATAGTATTAGATATATTTTGTTATGTAATTAAGAGGTTCGGTTCGGTTCAGTTTTTACAGTTCGATTTTTTGATGAAATTTGAAACCGAACCGTATATTTTCGGTTTTTGAAAAGGTAAAAATCGAACTATCGGTTTTTTGTTTCAGTCGGTTTTCCGGTTCGGTTTTTTCGATTTTCGGTTCGGTTTCGGTTTTTTCCTCACCGTTGGTATTTGTTGTGACTGAGTGCATTTATATACAAAATTAGTATCGATTTCGATATCCGAATTCAGTTTGTTACGGTACCGATACCCCCTTTTTATGCTGGAGAAAAATTGATACCACCTTTTCAATACGGGTTTAGCACAGTACTAATACGATGCTCATACATAGTATAAAAAGAAGAAACTTGAAGTAGTCATCAAAAGAGGGCTTTAGATGGTTTAAACTCCGTGAATTATTTGCATAGATGAGCATTTTGACCCGAATCCTAGAACCGAATCGAAATCCTATCAATTATCTGTATACGGTACAGTACCCGGACTACGAAATAAGGTGAAAAAAAATTGCGGTCACTAATTTGGTACGGGACCGTTACCAAATCGGGAAATTTCCGAATAAAAACGAGAAAACCCCATTTTTTGGTATCGGTATGGTACCGGTACGATTAATTTTAGCTCGGGAAAATATCGATACCACTAATTCAGAACAAAATCGATACGAAACCGGTACCGTACTCATCACTGATATCTGTCAAAAGGATTTTGGGTAAAATTGACATAAACATATGACAAAAGGACCAATCTAGTAAAATAAACAAAACTCCTCAACGTACGCCTGCCTACTACAATCATCCACACTTCGATCTGTAACATTGAAAAAAAATAATTCATAATTCATAATTAAAAATAAAAAATAAAAAATAATCAAATAATTCATAAACCCTTACCTCATTTCATTTCAAACCTTAAATCTAGTCCTAACATCATATTTCAATCCTAAATCTACAATCTTTTTTTAGATTTTTTTTAGAAAAAAAATCTTGATCAAGATTGATCCAAATTTCATCAATGGCGTACAGAAGAACACTCACACTCAGATCATCAAAAATATTCACTACCCAGAGACCCAATCCTTCAATTTCACACTTTAATCACCAGAAAGATGATCAAGAACAACACCCACATCATAAAGTTCCCACCTTTGGGTCATTTAGACTAACAAACTTGTTTTACGTAATAAAATAGGTTATTTCTTTTATTTTTCTAATTCTAAGCCTAATAACGTTTATCCAAAAAAAAATTAAAATGAAACATATATCTATAAAATACACACACATGATAAAAGTGAACATACGAATTAATGATTGTTGTCACATATGTAATGATATAATGTGAAGTAAACACACGTATAAACGCATATAAACATTAATATGAATATATTATATTTCACACACCAAAAGAATATTTTAGTGTTTAGAATTATTATTTATTCTTTTATATAGTATTAGATATATTTTGTTATGTAATTAAGAGGTTCGGTTCGGTTCAGTTTTTACAGTTCGTTTTTTGATGAAATTTGAAACCGAACCGTATATTTTCGATTTTTGAAAAGGTAAAAATCGAACTATCGGTTTTTTGTTTCAGTCGGTTTTCCGGTTCGGTTTTTTCGATTTTCGGTTCGGTTTCGGTTTTTTCCTCACCCTTGGTATTTGTTGTGACTGAGTGTATTTATATACAAAATTAGTATCGATTTCGATATCCGAATTCAGTTTGTTACGGTACCGATACCCCCTTTTTATGCTGGAGAAAAATTGATACCACCTTTTCAATACGGGTTTAGCACAGTACTAATATGATGCTCATACATAGTATAAAAAGAAGAAACTTGAAGTAGTCATCAAAAGAGGGCTTTAGATGGTTTAAACTCCGTGAATTATTTGCATGGATGAGCATTTTGACCCGAATCCTGGAACCGAATAGAAATTCTATCAATTATCTGTATACGGTACAGTACCCGGACTACGAAATAAGGTGAAAAAAAATTGCGATCACTAATTTGGTACGGGACCGTTACCAAATCAGAAAATTTCCGAATAAAAACCAGAAAACCCCTATTTTTTGGTATCGGTATGGTACCGGTACGATTAATTTTAGCTCGGAAAAATATCGATACCACTAATTCAGAATAAAATCGATACGAAACCGGTACCGTACTCATCACTGATATCTGTCAAAAGGATTTTTGGTAAAATTGAGATAACCATATGACAAAAGGACCAATCTAGTAAAATAAACAAAACTCCTCAACATACGCCTGCCTATAAGTTGGGAGTGGCCGAGTGGGGAGAAAATTGAGCTGTTGAGTAATATGGCTGAGGTATTGGGATAAGGGGATGGAAGCTGTGGCGAATGTAGCTGCGGCTGCGCCTGCGGTTAGTGAAGTGGCGGTTGCGGCTGCGGATTCGTGGTTGCCTGTTGCGGCTTTGCAGTATGCCATTGATGGGGTGCATAATTTTACGGGGTGCAAGTTCATCCAAACAGCAGCTACTCTTCCTCGGCTCAAACAGGACCAAATAGCTCTCCCACTGCACTATGTCTTGTTCAAGTCAGGCATCACTACCATTTTGAAGTCCTACACGCGTAAAACTCTATGAATATCAACAAAACCTTAATTACCCTTTAAGCTAGGCTCATATGTACTTGTATGCTGTTATGCATTCCCCACACTTTTTATAGGCACACTCATACACAAGATATTTCTACAGACACTCTTGCCAGATGTCCTTCTGGAAGCCGTCTCCCTGCCAGTGGGTACAGTGGGGTAGGGTAAGGGTATTACATTAGACATTTCCCATAGCCTGCGCCGTCGGGATTAGTTATTGTTGTTGTTTGGCATTGCGTTTGGAACGTGATTGTGTGATATGGAATAATCCTTGCGTATAAGTCGGCTGGTGTATGAAATCTTACATGAAACTATTGACATTTTCCCTTTGTCATCCAAATATGTCAGCAACAAGAATATTTTTACACTTGCAATCTGAATCTTTGAACCTGTTACATTAAACAAAATGGTTTTAATGTCCATTTACTTGTGCACAGGACCAAAAGAAGCTTCAAGACTTGCTACTTAAAAAAGATAATCCATTTACGGGTCCGTCCAAGCCAAGTCCAAGGAGATCCAGTAGTTTTAGGATGAATGGTAGCGGGTATCGTGGGAACGGAAACAACACCTCGTAGAAGCTCAGCAGGGAGTCCAAATGCGGAGCCTATGACTCCCCGTTCATACTCAGGACGTCAAAATGGGTACTCTAAGGAAATGAGAAGGTTAACCACGGGTCCACTAAACTTTGTGGCTATACCCAAAGAAGATACAATATCGTATTCTTCTGTGTATGGTTCGGAGCCTGGGTCACCTCTTCAGAACTAAATCTTTAATATTAACTGGTGCGCATTCTTATTGAACAATTACTTTTATTTTCAGCGTACATGATAGCTGAGGTTGCATGATGGGCAGGTTGGGTAACAAATCATTATGGTCTCTTTTTCCATCTCTTTCAGTTATTCGAGTCTTTACATTGTTAAAAAATGTGGAGACAAAAGCAAAACATATTAAGTGGCGTCAAATCAAACCATTACGCTGCTACTAAATTGCACTTCATTATATCAAGTCGTACATGAACATTTAATGACTATATACCTATATGCTACGTTTGGTGCATCAGGTAAGCGTCCCGTGTGTTGATTGGAGTAGATCAGGAGCATAAAAGGTTGTGAATATTTGAAGGGAGACTGGAAACATGTACACACTAGTTTTTGTTAATGATTGAACAGTAGTACGCCGTAGCAGGAAGTTGACGACAGTTTAGTAGCAGAGTGTGGTGGATAATAGGATTGATGAACAGTTTGTAATTTTACATATTTTCAGTTGCTTGTAATCTGGTATCTATGTGTATGTTTTCTATTGCTTTTGGTGTGATGGTCAGCCTCGGCTTCAGTGCAGTTAGATGCATTTTGATAACTTATCAGCTGCTTAAAATTCTTGAGAAGCTATTAGCTATCTAGCTTAAAATTAGAATCCAGCAACTTGAGAAATATATTTGTTTGGAAACTTATACCCTTGAATATATACATTTGAGGATATAGATCTCCAAAACATATATTTGTTGTGTATGAAATAAGATGTGCAGAAATCACCTTCCATTGCTAAAGTTTATAATAAGCTGCAAAACTCGTCCGCGGTCCATTAGGCTAGGCACAACGCTAAAGGGTCACGACCTAGTTTTTTCATTCGACGACCTAGTGCGACCTATTTGCCCAACCCGACGACCTAGTGCGACCTAGTTCAATTTTTTTTATATATTCAATAAAAATAACATTTTATATTCAATAAAAATAACATTTTATTCCAAAAAAAAAAACATTTTATTCCATACAACACACATTACACTAAAAAACATTACATAAACAAAAAAACATTACGAAACATTAGAAGTAAAGAGGGTATAATGCATTAAATAAAATTAATTCCAAAAATTGTCAAATTAATATATGTTGGGAGGAATTAAACAAGGCTCAACTAGTACAATACCCGTGCGTTACTCGGGTATAACGATTCAATAATTTTAAAAATAATATAATTGTTTTTATATATTGCTTTAGGAAATACATAAAAAAACACACACATCAACACAACCATAAACTAAAAAACATAAGTTGACCAGGTGCCACATCATTTAGGTTGTTTCTCAACATATGCATATATCAACAAATACAAATAGTACAATACTCATTGGCTCATTGCCCGAGTTCACGTTACAATAATTTACGGAGTATCTTGACGAACTTGCTTTAAGTGTGAAAGTACATATATGAAACTTTGATTTCTTTTCCTTTTTTTTGATATATGCCATCGGAAAAACATCCTTCGCATTTTTATCCTACATGTAAAATACAAACTATGAACCCATAAAATTAGCACAAAGTTATATTTGATTTTGGTGTAAGTGATGCATGCATAATTGATCTATTCTATATTATTCCTAAAGTGTTACAATCCAATCAAAATTTAAAAAAAACTTTCTCATTAACCAAACCTCAACAATCTCAAATGTTCATAAGGGCGTTGAAGTTCCATGTTACCAACTTTGCCTCTACTTTCTTCCGTTTTTGCTTTTTCAGAAATATAGGAGTCAAATGAAAACAAACTATCATCTTTTTAGTACATGAGATATATAAAAAATGCGTGAGACAAAGAACCATAATAAAAGATGACCACCCCCATCCAGCAACAGTTCTAAGATCAAACACCTGATGTGCCAAGAAATTAAAACTATATTCGGCCTTCATACTGATTGCAATTTATGAGAAATTATTTTTGAATATGAGTAAAAAGTAAATGTAAAAATAAACGTTACATTATCAAACAATAGAAGATGAATTCAAGTCCAGTATGTCACATATACCCCTAGAGGCCTAGACCAAGAAAACCTACGCTATTTACGTGTCACAATGCACATGCAAAAATAAAACAATATATCTGTTAAAAATAGTAGTGTTAATCATATCTTTATCCATAACTTTATTCAGAAATGCAAGTTGACCATGTTCAAATATATAGAGTTTCATATCAGAGTGATGTTCAAAGAAAGGAAAACCATTAAACTTTCCATATGAATACCAGTGTATAATTCTATTTTTTTTAAAGATGAATGCAAATGATACCTCACCAAACAACGCACAAGTAGTTGAATATCCATGTTCGTGTTGTTCTTGGCTTGCTGTTCAAAGAGAAAGAGATATATAACGCTAGCCGCTAGGTTCATAGAATATAAAACTATGAGGTAAAATGATGAAACGCGATATTGAAAAAGTTTAGACTCTAAATTTACCTTGATTTCTTTATTGACAATGATTTTCACTTCGTCGGTACTCGTTTTTGGCTTCCGTAGCAAGCATACAACGTTTGATAGTCGGGGCCATCTGCGTAAATGTAAGAAAAAAACAGTTTAAAATCATCACTTTGTAATATAATAGATCAAATGTATTTGATTATACTACCTACATTTTCTAGTATATTAGTTCTACGTAGTAGATCTTTTAATAGGGCCGAGAGTCTCTTCTATCTTTGTGAAAATGATTCCTTGGCTATATATAGAAATTAGTATGGGCAGTCATGTTAAAGTTATCCCATGTTATACAATGATTAGCAGATATTTAGGGGATTTAGTTTCAAAGATTTATTAGCCAAAGCTTAAATGTGCTATTTTCTTGTTTGTAATTCCGAACTTTTACATTGCTTCCGCTATTATCTCTCGTTAGTTGCAAAAGATAATTAACGAATTAGGATTCTCTAGATTAATTCTAGAATGTTAGTAATCTTCGCATTTTTTTCCGCATTTTTGACTACAATCTCTTTTTGTCAGGTTTTTTTTCTCTTCGTCTAAACTAACTTTCCATTTTAAATGGAGGAATTAGGACGGCTAGGATGAAAAGTAGGTTTATTTGAACGGACATAATTAGCTTAAAAATAAAAAATGACCGACGGCAATATATAGATAATATATTAAAATTTAGAATTTTTTTATAAATTTATATAATTAAAACACGATTAAAACATGTTAAATTTAGAAAAAAAAATGTTTTTTTTTAAAAACACACAAACACAACACACAAACATGCTGACCAAATTTTAAATTATTTAGAAAAAAAGTTTTTTTTTATACACTAACACAAACACAGCCCAGTGCCCACTTATCATTTTTTTTTCCAAATGGATCGTGTGTAAGGTCGATTACCCCTTGACTGACTCCGGCGACCGAATCGCCGCAACGGGGCGACTCGGTCGCGACCGACGATCGACCGAAATATTCCGTCAGCGTTGCGGGTAGCCTTACAAAATAGCAATTGCCTCGCGAATTACCAAATTCTGGCAATATTGTTCAATGCTCATCATGAATAAAAAAGTCTCGAAATAAATGTTTATTTTAACTTTTCAAGTCAAACTCGTTTAACTTTGACTTTAACTATGTATGTGTTATATATAATGATGCAATCATGCAAAATATATAAATGAATTGAGTTTTAAGCGGGGTATTATTTTGTTCAGTTATTATATAGTACACAAACATATATATATTTTAAGGTTAAAGTTGAATCAGTTTTATTTTGAAAAGTTAAAATAAACACTTATGAGTTATGACATTGTTGTACCTTATATGGCGTAAGGTATAAACTTAAAGGACTTACCAGCAAACAACCATCATTGTATTCCAGATCCCTCCATTACCAAAAACAGAGCAAAACAGAGAGACAATATCCCAAACCTAAACCCTAATAAAACAACATTAAACCCTTACCTCATTTCATTTCAAAACCTTAAATCTAGTCCTAACATCATATTTCAATCCTAAATCTACAATCTTTTTTCAATTTTTTTTATAAAAAAAAAATCTTGATCAAGATTGGTTAAACAACATCAATGGCGTAGAGAAGAACACTCACACTCAGATCATCAAAAATATTCACTACCCAGAGACCCAATCCTTCAATTTCACACTTTAATCACCAAAAAGATGACCAAGAACAATACCCACATCATAAAGTTCCAACCTTTGGGTCATTTGGGTTATCTGGGAGGTCTTTTGGGTCATTTGGGAGGTCATTTGGGTCATTTCATGGGGTTGGTTTTAAGGATCATTCGATACCGGGGTTAAGCGGGATGTTGTTTGTGAGGAATATGAGTAGTGGGATTGGGAGTGGGGAGAAAGGGATTGAGCTGTTGAGTGATATGGCTGAGGTGTTGGGTGATAAGGGGATGGAAGGTGTGGCGAATGTGGCCGCGGCTGCGCCTGCGGTTAGTGAAGTGGCGGTTGCGGCTGCGGATTCGTGGCTGCCGGTTGCGGCTTTGCAATATGCCATTGATGGGGTGCATAATTTTACGGGGTGTAATTGGTGAGTACATTTGATGAAAGATATGTTTTTTTATGATTTTGTTTAGGATTTTTGTGTTTCGTATGGTTTATTGTGTCTTTATTACGGTTTTAGTATAGGCTTTTTAGGAGATTTGGTGTTGGCATGTGTACATTTTTGGGTTTTCGGCTACATTGCATGATCTGCTAAGCTGACTTCTTAAGTCATCAAGCTTCTTAAGAAGTTCGGTTCTATCATTTTCTAAACTTTAAGCCCTGGAAAGCTCGTGCAAATTACCATGGTTTGTTATGTGGTCGCCAAAGCTGCTATAACTACCTAAGTGAGAACTTGAAGGACCTTCGTTCGAGTATGGCAAATTCCCAAATCTACCCTTTTCGAATGTACTTGCATTCCTATGAATCCCAACAGGTCGTGACCTAATAGGACCAAAAGGGTGTCGAATGTCTTGAGATTCACTTGACACGCCATATTTGCTTTGATCAAAATCAAGCCTTCTTCTTCTACTTTGATCAGAATCAGTACAATTTCCACGTTTCTCCTTTCTTGATGAAGAACTAGGTGTCAAGTTTGGAACTTTTGCGCGAATGGTTTTACCGTGCCTTCTTCCAAGCTCAAAATCATCACTTTCTCTCTCAACTCGAGAACCAGAATCTAAACTAGCTTTATCTTTCGTGGATGATTCTACCCTTGTACTATTCTCGCTATCATACTTCTCTAATGGTCTTTTTCCATTGGATGGGGTCGATTGTTTTCTTGAATTATCGAAAACATAATACATACATCAAATGTTTACAAAATTCTCCCAAGACGGTCATTTCTAACAGCATCTAAAGGTCATATTCACTGAACACGAACTAGGTAAAACTTGTGCACTTACACTCATACAACATCCTAGTTAATGTTAGTTCAAAATGTGTTCTAACAATCAACCTTTTCTACATAAGTTTCTTAAAAACACAATTCTCACATAAACTACTTAAGTTGACTATAAAAAGTCAAACTCAGATACATGCATCCATAAACACACAAATACTAATCCAGTTTCACACAAATGGGGCAAAACAGTAAAAGTAAAAGATTTTTAAAAAGTTACCTCTAAGAACAACACCACAACCTCCACACTGATACACAGATTACTTTGGCAGCTCAGGTAGTAGATTTTCGCATTTCGGACAACGAACTAACCTCACACTAGACCCTTCTTCTTCCTCCATTTTTTTACTGACCCACTATAAGTTACTGGTCTTTAAGTAAAAACTAAAACTGACCCATATCACAGAATCACTCAAACCTCATTTTAACCAACAAAAACAGTAAAATTTACGGTTAAAATGTGATTAAAAACTGACCCACTTTAGAATTACTAATCTTTAACTTAAATATACACCAAACCAATATCACAGAATCATTCAAAACACATTATAGTCTAACAAAAACAGTAAAAATATATGTAAAACCTGATTCTATAGGGTTAAAATGTGATTAAAAACTGACCCACTTCAGAATTACTAATCCTTATCTTAAATATACACCAAATTCATATCACAGAATCACTCAAACCTTGTTTTAACCAACAAAAAACAGTAAAAATATATGTAAAAACTGACCCACTTCAGAATTACTGAACTTTAACTTAAATATACACCAAACCAATATCACAGAATCGTTCAGAAAACATTATAGTCTAACAAAAACAGTAAAAAAGATATATGCAAATAGTGTTTCTATATGGTTAAAATGTGAATAAAAAAAAGAATCACATCACATTCAGTGAAACTTAACAGACCAACTACAAAAGACTAGTTCAAAGACACATTGTAATCAACAAAGGGATAATAGGATTGTAGTATTATATAAAGGGATTGAAGATTTCTTCATACAAATGAAACAAAACAAAAAGAAGAAGTTGGATTGAGTGGGTGAAAAGTGTGGGTTGATGAGGTAATAAATTCACATCTTCCAAGAAAAGTTAAAGTTTGGAGGGAATTGGAATAACATTGATGGGGTGCATAATTTTACGGGGTGTAATTGGTGAGTACATTTGATGAAAGATATGTTTTTTTTATGATTTTGTTTAGGATTTTGTGTTTCGTATGGTTTATTGTGTCTTTATTACAGTTTTAGTATAGGCTTTTTAGGAGATTTGGTGTTGGCATGTGTACATTTTTGCTTCAGCCTTTAAGCTAGGCTCATATATACTTGTATGCTGTCACGCCTTCCGTACACTTTCTATAGGCATACTCATACACAAATGATATATGTATGTTCACAGATATTTCTTCATATGTCCTTGCCAAATGTCTTTCTGGAAGCCGTTTCTCTACCACATTCGGCATCCCCCATAACCTGCTACGCAGGGAATGCGGGATTGGTTATTGTTTTTGTTTGGCATTTCGTTTTGAAGTGATTATTTGATATGGAATAGTCCAGTTTTTAATAGTTTTGAATGTCTATGTGATAATCCTGGTAAGTTTAGTTATGCAAGTGTAAAATGATCCTGATTCGTCCGCTCATCAGCTTCAGCAAAACAATGAAAAGTGTGAACTTTTTTACCATATGCTTATGTGGGTCTTAGGTTTTGTTGGTTATTGACATGAAACATTTGCGGAGGAATGGAGCAACGAATTATATTAGTGTGCTTTTAAGCTCAAAGTACCATTAGGAAAATGGTTGTGTAGGGGTTTAGTCGAGTTTTGTTTGTATGTGGATCATTACTTATTGGCTCAATCTCAATGAAAGACTCAAAAGATAGTGAGTTGGTGACAAATAAGCTTTAGGGTGTGCTTGGTTCAAACTCAGTAAAGGGATAAGGAAAGGTAAAGGGTATTCTCATTGCATTGATGTTGCCTGGTTAAAGTCTATAATCAATATACTATTATGTTAGATATTGCTTGGTTAATACTACAATTTTCTTTATCCAACACTACATTAATAGGAAAACCAGCACTACATCAGTAGCAAAATTTAATACAAAACCCAGAGTAACTATATTTAAAAACAAGTTTAAAAATCAAACCAACAGTAGCAAATTCTTATACCAAACTAGTAAACAATATTTAAAAGCAAGAATCTTGAAATTAAAGCACCAATATGCTAACTTTTAAACAAGTCTTAGGAACCAAACCAACAGTATGCAAACTTAAATAACAAGAGTCTTATATGGCATAAAATAATAGTCAAAGACATGACGCACAAAAACTAGTTTTCTGGATGCAAGAGACCAAGAACATACGCCTTTCTCATGTAGCTTGGCAAAAGAAATAAGGTCTTAACCTTGATGGGATCATTGTAGCAAAACTCGACCACCTTGCCAATATCGTAGTGAGATATGCCGATATTGATCAACACATTCATTACTTCTTGCATTTTGTCGTCACTCACATATTCAGATTTATTGGCATCGATAGTCCATGCATCAGCAACAACACCAATTTTTGAAACCATTTCGCCACAAACCGACTTAAACTCAGTAGTAAAACCATCCAACTTGGCATCAGTTGTTTGTTCAAGATTCACTGATTTCTTCTTCTTGTGAGCACTTTCTGTTGGTGGCGACTTCTTATTTTTCTTGGTGTGACTAGTTGATGGCACAACTGGAGCCTTTTGTGTACTAGGGACCACAAAAACTTCATCCTCGGTATCATCAGATGAAGAGCTAGGAAGTGTATTATCGTTATTAATGTTATTATCCTCACACGCCTCAGCCACATCTGCTGCTTTTAAGCCCGTTGCTCTATCTCTTCCCCACACCGTATCCAACTTATGTAGATACGGAAACTTAAAGTTCCATAACCCGTTTGCATTCTTATGGGTCTGTCAATACAAAAATAACATGATAAGAAAATAAAAAAGAGTTAAAGGCCATATGTTTGTTAAATGCTTACCTTACACCAATCATCATACCACTGCTTCTCACAATTTATTTTGTTCTCAACATCATCCCACTGACACCCACTTTGCGTTAGCATCTCAGAAATGGGATTATACTTGTTTCTAAGATATTTGGTTTTAGAGTCAATGTGTGGGTTAACTTCCAATTTAAAGTTTGTAATCTTTTCAGCAATCCTCTTGCGAACTTCAACCATGTAATTGTTCTTGAATCCACCATCGAACTTCCATAAAGGATCACCAGCAAGTTCTTGCAAAACATCAACCAAAACTTCGACTTCGTCTTCATTCCAATATTGTTTGTTCTTTCCCCGACCACGATCACATGTACCTGTAAAATACACACACATGATAAAAGTGAACATACGTAATAAAATAGGTTATTTCTTTTATTTTTCTAATTCTAAGCCTAATAACGTTTATCCAAAAAAAAAATTAAAATTAAACATATATCTATAAAATACACACACATGATAAAAGTGAACATACGAATTAATGATTGTTGTCACATATGTAATGATATAATGTGAAGTAAACACACGTATAAACGCATATAAACATATATGAATATATTATATTTCACACACCAAAAGAATATTTTAGTGTTTAGAATTATTATTTATTCTTTTATATAGTATTAGATATATTTTGTTATGTAATTAAGAGGTTCGCTTCGGTTTTTACAGTTCATTTTTTATGAAATTTGAAACCGAACCGTATATTTTCGGTTTTTGAAAAGGTAAAAATCGAACCATCGGTTTTTTGTTTCAGTCGGTTTTCCGGTCCGGTTTTTTCGATTTTCGGTTCGGTTTCGGTTTTTTCGGGTTTTTTCTCACCCTTGGTATTTGTTGTGACTGAGTGCATTTATATACAAAATTAGTATCGATTTCGATATCCGAATTCAGTTTGTTACGGTACCGATACCCCCTTTTTATGCTGGAGAAAAATTGATACCACCTTTTCAATACGGGTTTAGCACAGTACTAATATGATGCTCATACATAGTATAAAAAGAAGAAACTTGAAGTAGTCATCAAAAGAGGGCTTTAGATGGTTTAAACTCCGTGAATTATTTGCATGGATGAGCATTTTGACCCGAATCCTAGAACCGAATCGAAATTCTATCAATTATCTGTATACGGTACAGTTCCCGGACTACGAAATAAGGTGAAAAAAAATTACGATCACTAATTTGGTACGGGACCGTTACCAAATCGGGAAATTTCCGAATAAAAACGAGAAAACCCCTATTTTTTGGTATCGGTATGGTACCGGTACGATTAATTTTAGCTCGAAAAAATATCGATACCACTAATTCAGAACAAAATCGATACGAAACCGGTACCGTACTCATCTGTCAAAAGGATTTTGGGTAAAATTGAGATAACCATATGACAAAAGGACCAATCTAGTAAAATAAACAAAACTCCTCAACATACTTCACACTTGGATCTGTAAAATTGAAAAAAAATAATTCATAATTCAAAATTATGCATAACGTGAAATAGAATGAAACGCATATTTAACAAAATGAGGACATGGTTGTAATTTAACAAAACTCTATATCCTTGTTCAGTCGCTTTCTTTACCTTCTTTGTAAACCTAAATCTTTTACAAAACTCTATATCCTTTGAGATAACCACCATATGACAAAAGAACACCTATTTTTTTAATTTCCCTTTCCCTTACCTCATTTCATTTCAAACCTTAAATCTACATACAATCTTGATCCAAATGGCGTACAGAAGAACACTCACACTCAGATCATTAAAAATATTCACTACCCAGAGACCAAATCCTTCAATTTCACACTTTAATCACCAGAAAGATGATCACCCACATCATAAAGTTCCCACCTTTGGGAGGTCATTTCATGGGGTTGGTTTTAAGGATTATTCGATACCGGGGATGTTGTTTGTGAGGAATATGACTAGTGGGGAGAAAGGGATTGAGCTGCTGAGTGATAAGGGGATGGAAGCTGTGGCGAATGTCTCCGCGGCTAGTGAAGTGGCGGTTGCGGCTGCGGATTCGTGGCTGCCTGTTGCGGCTTTGCAGTATGCGATTGATGGGGTGCATATTTTTACGGGGTGTAATTGGTGAGTACATTTGATGAAAGATATTTGTTTTTTTTTTTATGATTTTGTGTTTCGTATTGTTTATTGTGTCTTTATTACGGTTTTAGTATAGGAGGCTGGCTTTTTACGAGATTTGGTGTTGGCATGTTTGCTTCACCCCTTTAAGCTAGGCTCATGTATACTTGTATGCTGTCACGCCTTTCTATACGCATACTCATACACAAATGATATATGTATCTTCACACATATTTCTTCATATGTCCTTGCCAAATGTCTTTCTGGAAGCCGTTTCTCTACCATTCGGCATCCCCCATAACCTGCTACGCAGGGAATGCGGGATTGCTTACTGTTTTTGTTTGGCATTTCGTTTTGAAAGTGATTATTTGATATGGAATAGTCTAGTTTTTAATAGTTTTGAATGTCTATGTGATAATCCTGGTAAGTTTAGTTATGCAAGTGTAAAATGATCCTGATTCGTCAGCTCATCAGCATCAGCAAAACAATGAAAAGTGTCAACTTTTTTACCATATGCTTATGTGGGTCTTAGCAGGGGCGGATCCATTTGTATAGGATGGCCCCCCCATACAGTTTATGCGGACACACAGTTTCTATAGGAAAAAAGTTTGAATTAGCTGAAAAAATGTCGAGTGCCCCCATCTAAATAATCTGAGTGCCCTCCATTCACAATAAGGTTACTGCAAATCGAAGCAAATATAATTATTTCTGGTGATTTTGTTAGTTTGTTTGATAGGAAACAATGGTGAAAAGGAAAATAGTGGTGAGAAAGAAAGTTGGGTGTAGAAGGAGCTAGGGAAAGTGGAATGTTTAGTACATTTTTGTTTTGTCGTTTTTATCTTTCTTTGAACAGCCTCTTTTGTCTTTTGTTTCAAACTATAAATCCTAGTTACTGTACTAAACATAGATGTACATTTGATATTCAAAGGGTGCAGGTGTTGTATGCCCTTTAATTTTAATTTTTTCGTAAATAATCCGACACAATACAGGCAACTTGGCACCATAGTTTGACATGTGTTCCGAGACAACTAAGACATCCGAGGCAACCCGGGTCAAACCGAGGCAACCTGGACACGTATCAACATATGGTGCAAGGTTACCTCGGACGCCTCGATTGCCTCGAGACATTTACGGAAAATTTAAAATTGAGAGGTATTTGTCACCAAGTCTCTTAGTAAAGTGATATTTTAAAAAATTTCCATTTTTAATAACTACTCCGTATACTTTTGTATCATGCATACATTTAACAGGACTACTTAAGAATTAAATATGGCATATGAATTATTTGATTAATAGTATTTCTAAGAATCTCTTATATGACTATGTAATTATGTGAAAGTTTTAGCATCTGTCTTTTAACGTCATAGTTTTCTAATTGTTATTCGTAAGTTTTATCAAGTGTGATTCATATTTTCATTAAATCGTGTTCCATCCGTATATGTGTACATTTTTTACACTCTGTTCTCGAGATTGATTTAGAGGGGAAAAGAAAGAAAAAGGAAAGGAATTAACATTTTTGTCTGTTCTTAAGTTTTTTTAACATCAGAAAAGAAAGGAAAGGAACTGATAAAAAGAGGAAATTATAAGCTTTTTTCTCACAAAAGTTTCCTCCCATTTTTGGGCGGATTGCAAGGAAACATATATTTTAACTTATTTTTTACCAGATTACCCTTCTTCTACCATCAACATCTTCATGCCTTTTGTCTGTATTAACATGGAAACTCAACTGTTTCGAATTCAAACTTCATAGACTGTACTAAATTGGGTTTAAATATCTTTAATTTGATACTTTTAGTGGCTCGTCAATCTAGATTCCCAGTTGATCTTTCTTAATTTTAGGTAATTGACAAATACAGTATTTGGGGGTATATTATTAATTGGTCATGTGGGATGGATGCCTTCTATTTGCATTCATATATTGGGCCCATCAGTAATAGCTAGTACTAGGGGTGTTTGGTTAAGCTTATTCGTTTGTTTAGGCTTATATTATATAAGCCATTTATGACTTATATATTATAAGCTTATAAGCCTATATTTAGTGTTTGGTTTAGTTTATTATAATTAATAACGTAAAATAATAAAAATATACATAATTATTAAATGATGTGATCATTAAATATGAGTATTAATGTCTTTTTATATGTTATTTTTATATAAGCATATTCATTGTTATAAAAGCCTGAAAACTTGGGCTTACCGAAACCCCCATATATAAGCTTAAAGGGTGTTTGGTTAAGCTTATATGATGAGCTTATAAGCTTATTAGCTTATATGTGTTAAATAAGCCGTAACAAGTGTTTGGTTAAGCTTATATGACTTGGTTTATAAGCTTATATAAGGGGATTTTGGTAAGCCAAAACTTTGAGGCTTATATAAGGATGTGTAGGCTTTTATAAGAATATTATATTAAAAGACGTTATATTCTCAATTAATTAATTACACCTATTTTATTCTCATATACTTTTTAGTCATTTTACCTTATTAGTTATATAAGTTAAACCAAACACTTAACAAAGGCTTATTAACTCATTCTATATAAGTCATAAATGGCTTATATTACATAAGCCTAAGCCTAGTTAATAAGCTTAACCAAACACCCCCTTATAAGCCTACTTATATAAGCTTAACCAAACACTTAGTTTTAGCTTATAAGCTTATATAAGCTAATAAGCTTATAAGCGTACTATATAAGCTAAAACAAACACCCTCCTAGACAATTGTAACAGTAGGATATAAAACCGAACAATATGGCTTGGTGATGTGGAGTAAAATTTTGATTTATGTTGCAGATTTGTTTGGGAAAGGGTAAAAACGTAAATGTACATTACTCACACATATCCTTTTTCTTTCCTTTCTACACGACTCGAGAACATAAACCAAATTTGAAGTTTCTTTCCATTTAACTTCCCTTTCTTTTCTCTCATTTACGTTCTTTTCCTTTCTTTCCTAAACTAATCTCGAGAACAGAGTGTTAATGGGAACACTTTCACATGCTTTTACCTAAACCCGACTCAATTTGTTTATTAGCCTAAAATAGCGTTGCTCGACATTCTAATTAAGCACTCTTAGTGCGCGATGCCCCCCGCCATTACAATATCTGGTTCCGCCACCGGGTCTTAGGTTTGTTGGTTATTGACATGAAACATTTGCGGAGGAATGGAGCAGCGAATTATATTAGTGTGCTTTTAAGCTCAAAGTACCATTAGGAAAATGGTTGTGTAGGGGTTTAGTCGAGTTTAGTTTGTATGTGGATCATTTGCTTATTGGCTCAATCTCAATAAAAGACTCAAAAGATAGTGATAGTGAGTTGGTGACAAATAAGCTTTAGTTCATACTTCGATGAATTCACATTTAATACAATGTTGCTATGCCATGAAATATTAGCATACAAGTTTTGTTCTATATTTTCCGTACATCTCTTTTGGGGGCATATACAGTGAAATAATAATCTTGTGACTTTTCATTTTGTCAGGTGGGTAAGCATAGTAATAACAACCCTGATTATTAGAACGTTGTCAGTTCCAATCATGATTAATCAGCTGAAGGCTACCTCAAAGTTAACTGTAAGCTCTACTTTTTTTTTCGTATTTCCTTTACTAATTGTTTTACTGCATAACATATCTACTACTATAATTTTGCACAATTGGTAAGAACTTCAGTAAGAACTTATATTGTCACTAGTCACTTTTTCATAATATCGCCGTCTGAATGTTTTTGTTCTGTAGTCGGTTCTCATTCCTTCTGAAAACTAAGTTCATATATATATATTTTGTTTTATATTATGCTCTAAAGTAGCACTGATTTGTTCATCTCTTGCATCAGATATTGAGACCAGAGTTGGAGGCGATTAAGCAGGAAATGCAAGATAAGGTATGTAGCTAAACGTTGTTTCACGTGTTCCTGATATCTGCATATTGTTTGTTGTCATTTGATTTTCTTTAAGCTAAATTAGATATAGTTTTACTTATCTCTGATATTCCTTAAATACCTTTTTCAGGGGATGAGCCCGTCAGCTGTTGCTGAAGGCCAGACCAAAATGAAGGCGGTATTCACTCAGTAAGAACTTTTCCATGTTCCTTATTGTGAGAAGTGATTAGTTGTTTTTACATGATTATTAGATGTTTTAATATGATTCGAATTTAAAATTTCTGCAGGCATGGTGTTAGTACGTTTACTCCTTTGAAGGGGCTCTTCATCCAAGGCCCGGTCTTCGTTAGCTTTTTTCTTGCTGTAAGTAGAAATATTATATCCCATATGACAACTTTAATCAGTTCACGATCTTTGTTCTAACTATATTTAATGGGTTTTTAATCTTGTTCCCATTTCATTGCAGATTCAAAACATGGTGGAAAAGGTTCCGTCCTTTACCACTGGCGGGGCATCTTGGTTCCTTGATCTTACAACTGCCGATGCTTTCTATTTCCTTCCTTGTTTGACTGCATTTTCATTCTGGATAACCGTAGAGGTACTATCTAGTATCTTCCTTTAAGCTGCCAAACTACTTTACTGCTGTTTTGCTTAATCGAGCGTATCTTAAACGTCAATTTCTCTGTTATCATATACATTTAGACTTCCGTCACATACTCACATTTTAAATAAATCAAAATCATGACAGTACACTACAGGTGGCAATTTTGACCCATTCTCATGTAAATTGCTCGATTTAGGTTATGGTTTATCTGAAGTGTATTTAGGTGCAGACGCCTTCTAAATTTCTTACTTAAGAAAGTTTCATTCTTTTGTAACGATATAAATCAAGTTTAGCACATCAATTATATATGAGATGTATAAAATCGATACGAAGTGTTAGTGGGTTGGCCCAACACGACCCAACTGTTTTCACCCCCACTGAAAGAGGCATGTTTTGATCCGAATATATTTTGACCTGCTATCTACCCTGTACCTAAAACACGACTGTTATGGTCTGATAAGCTAATTTTGTTTTTCAGTTAAACATGCAAGAAGGTTTGGAAGGTAACCCTGCTGCTAAAACAATGAAAAATGTTTCGAGGGGTTTTGCTGCTCTTACAGTTCCCCTTACAGCTAGTTTCCCAAAGGTAAATATGACCATTTGTCCATATTTATACGCTATAATAGACAACAATATAGTTGCCGTAGATGTTTGTAAATATCCATATCTGTGACTGCACATCCCTTTAAATTTGCAACAATATAGCGGAACACTATGTCACGGGCCAGAGGTGGTCTGTCCGGGCGGGATGCCGGGATGAGTCCTTAGGTAGAGGTAGGAGTTCGGTCGATATGTGGTTCTTGGGGGGTGAAAGTGACGGTGTGGGGGGGAAGCGGTAGTTAGGGAAGGGGGTAATAGGGTGGGTATCTTAGCCTCTTAGGCTAAGATAATCAAATAACATAAATGGGTAGCCAACTATGTTGATTAAGTGGATTTGTCAGAACCGTGATCTCTTAGCCAGTGGGTTAGATCACGGTCAATGTAGTTGGATCATGAGTCGGATCAAAGCTATCATATGATTGTTTAGCTGCAGGCCAACAGGAAGTATCATGTAGAACATATTATTCTCATTAAAGATCATTGTTCACATTGTGCAGGCTCTCTTCTGTTATTGGATCACGTCCAACTTGTTCTCTCTTGTATATGGAGCAAGTAAGTTTCTCTATTCAACCTAGAAACCGCAAATTAGTGATTTAAGTTGGCATCTAAAATCTTAATTTCTTGTGATTAATGATTTAGTAATGAAAAAACCCTCTGTGAAGAAGCTCTTGAACATACCAATAATAGTACCTCCACCACCACCTCCCGCGGGTGCATCAAAGCCAGCTTTCTCCTTTTTTGAAGGCTTGAAAAAGTATGCTGCTGCACAAGCATATCAGCAACGACAAGCAGAACAAAATAATTCGAGCATAGCTTCATCGTCACCACTTCTCAGTCAAAAGCCAGGCTCAGAACAGAAGTCTTCAAATCCAAGAGTATCGTCATCGTCTGTTCTCAGCCATAGGATAAAAAATCTAGAGAAAGAAGTTAAAGGAAGAAAGAAGAACAAGAGGAGGTGAGTATAAGGTTTCAGCGATTGAAGTTTACGGTTTCAAATCTTTTGATCATACGGCCACTGAATAAGTGTAGTAACTTATTTGTTATATTATATTTTTTTTATCCATTTTGACGTTATATAACCAGACATATCGACACAAGGGACAGTGAGGTTTGAGGGTTTCTCAAAGAATTCTCTTGATGTCATATTTTTGCTTGCTAGAAGGAAGAGAGGGTCTTCACATTTCCGTAGGATATTAGACACTTGTTATAGACAGATGAGTAATGACCTTAACTATATAAGTGTCTGTTGTAACTGTTATCGTTGTTTTTACTCTGTGCAATAAGATAATTATCTGTGGAACAAGTAATAGTGTGATGTCGTCATTGCATCAAATTTCTCTTACGGAGCACTGATGTGATGTCGCCAAGACTGATTATCCGCAATTCAAGCCGCGGTAAGCAAAAATATCGCACTTCCAATTTCCAAATGCACTGTTAAATGACGTCCCATTATTTGAAGAGATGAAACAGCAAGTGTTCGAGCACTTGGTGAGTTTGGGTATCAAACGAGATCTAAAAGGTGCACTCTCCACAATCACCGACATTGTAATGATTATGCCTATATTTCTACACTCTTCTAATCGATGCGTGTCTCATCAAAAAAGATTTATGCAAATAAATGATTACGTAATGTTGTTATCAAATGTAGGCAGATGGTTATTGGATTCAGACCAGCAAAGGAGAATCTTTAAAACGTTAGGAGGCTTTGTGTTCGAGAGATGGACTATCAAAGTGATGAAAAAAAGGTATTTTAGTCATTAAAAAAGGTATTATTGTCATTTCAAGCTTATATTATTATAGATGGAACAAATTTGAAAGTAAAATGATAAAATCACAGGATAAATTTTTTTTTAAATAATAGGTTGACATGCTGCTGCCCACATGTTCGATAATAAGTTAATAACACCACTGATGTAATTAGGCCAACATGTGTATTAAGGACAAGGTAAATGCTATTGTATACTACTTATTAATGGTTCAGTTCAATGTATCAAGTCATTAATCACAACATAATTAACACAAGGGAAAAACAAGAATGTTTTAATTTATTATTTAAAACAAGAATGTTTTAATTTATTATTTAAAACAAGAATATTGATTAAATGTCATGATTTCATTGGAAAGATAATCCAGTTAGATTGATTGAATAGGAATGAAAGAAACATGGCCATGCTGTTTCATTAATTTTTTTTTTAATATTTTCTACTACTTTTTTCGTTTTAAAATTATTGTCCTTTAACAAAAAAAACATACAATTTACAAAAAAAATAGTTTATTATAACATTTTTATTTTTTAACATAATGACCGGTTTAACCTTAATTAATTAATTAAATATAATTTAAATTTTGTTTAAAATTTCAAAAAAAACTAATATAGTAACTTGATCAAAATTATCTTTTTATTATTAGTTAAATTGGGACATCAAAAAAAAAACCGTGAACAATGATATTCTGACTTGCAACGATTTAACCAATTGACTAATCGAGCCCACTACAACAAAAAGGAGCACGGGCGATCAATGTTTTGGCGAGGACAAGATAGTCCTCACCAGAAGCCGCTACACAACAAAAAAAGTTGTCGTTCTAGTCTTCGACGACGTGCTAAAATGGGTTGAAAATTTGACCGAAAACATTGTCAAGGACATGTCTTCGCCAAAAGTGCAGTCTGCATGACCGAGTTTGCCCACTGACAAAGGTAACCAGGAAAGGCGCGCCTTTGGTTCTTCACCTAGGCAAAGAACAGTTCCTCATCTTGTATCGGTCTAAGAACCAAAATTAAAAGAGAAATTTAGCAAATAAGTCAACAAGTGATCCAAGATTAAAGATCTCACATCTACCAAGTGGCCCACCAGAAACCGGGAGCTCAGCGTCCAGCTTTTGGTATTTTGCGCCATTGTTTCGTCGATAGTTTACACACGCATAGGCTAATCCTGCTACTACTATGAAAGCTAAAGGTATGAGTAAAAATAAAGGACTTATGATCTTCATATACGGGTAAGTCAACGGGTTATGGTTGATAAAGTCAATAAAGTCGAGACTGCAACTGCCTTCACTTGTTTTTAGAGTTATATCTTTTTCGCGTCTCCCATCTCCTATAGAAACCATAACCTGCATGTGTTGAGTTGTGTCAGATTACATGATGCATTTTAGAACCATATTCATATAGGAATTGTGACAAGCCTCAGGGCCGATTTACGCGTGAATGGATTAATCTGGGTTATGTTTTATCTATAAAAGGTCAAATGGGTTTGATAAGAAAAGTTCACTCTATAGAGATACAGGTCAAGCGGACCGAAAGTGGCCCAAAGCCTCAAACCGTATCCTATTCAACTCAGCAAATATTTATGTTAGAAAACGGGAAAAATTGTATCAGGTCAATCAACCCCACGCTAACTAATAGTCAACCTGTTTTGAGCATTTGAAATTGAACACGATGAGCAAGAATGTAAGATGTTGTTTTACTACATGGGGGATTTTCTTTTACAGTATCATTTACCTTTCGGTCATCATTTTCTTGCACTTGAACTTTCGTCTTATCTAGCCGAATAAAATCAGGAGCACTGATATCCACATCGAGTAGACCCTTTCCCTTGTTCTGGATCAAAAGGGAAACTTCTGTAACATCTGGAAGATAACATTCAGTTTTTTCTTTTGAGCAAATAAACCTACTACATCCATGACCCCAGAAAAAGCACATATACATCTATAACTTGACTCGAATTCTACAGAATCGATTATTTCTGCCATCAAACTTGCTACACACTTCCTTTGCAGAACTAAAACGCAAACTTCTAATCAATTTAAGGAAAGCTATTTATAGCATTAGTCAGACTCAACATGACATAATAGAGAAATTCAAAGGCTAAAACTAATATTCTTGTACATGACAAATTCCAAAACTTTGAAGACCCAAACTAATATTACTTGGTAACTTTTTTAAATAGGTTGATTGCAATGAGCTCACTAGTACACTACTCTGACGAAATTAAAATTTTCAAGATGATCACTGATGGCATACATCTACAATCGTACTATACTGCCAAGCAAAGTCTTAGGGATGTGAAAAAATAGTAATTAGTCACTGCCTAAGTTCTAGTATCAAGTGATCAACCATCCAATGTGCATGTAGTAATTTGTAACTTGTAAAACACGCGCTAATCACATGGTACCAACTACTTCTAGGATATATCGAGAAATTATAGGAAACACCGAGAGTTGATATATAAAACGAAGAAGAAACTAATCAGTGGCGGAGCCAGAAAATGCAATCAAAGGGGGCATCGAGCAATAATAGGATTTTCAATGTAACGTCAAACAAATCGGGTCGGGTTTGATTAACGGCAATTACGAACCTATAAACTGTATTTAAGGGTCTCCGTAAGCAACTTAATTTTTAAATAACTATCATTAGTTTACGGATGTCATAACTTTTTACTAAAAAGAAATATAACGTTAATAGAAACTGAACATACAAACTTTATTTAAAAGAAATTATTTACTGGCTTACGTGTTTATATAAGCTCAATAAGTTAGTTAAAAACCCGTAACTACTTAAACCAAAATCATATGGTAAGTTTCCACTATACACAAATTTTATATAACCCAACACTAGATCCATATATTAGATATACAAATTCTAATTTTCGAGAAAAATTATTGTATAAGTTATCTACTGCTTCTATGTTAAAGTCAAATAAAAGGAATTGACCTATATTATATTATGGAGTAGTATCTATTTTGTACAGTTAATAATAAACAAATAATACATTAGTAGTATCTATATGTCATATACCACGTGATACCCTCCCCACCACAAGTTCATTTCAGCTTTCCAGTCTCCCATAGAACTCCATTTTCTCCGACACTAGATCGGAAAACAAGTTTCTACTTTAAATAGGACTCTGTTTTTTGGTAACCCTTAAAAGTGTCGAGGGCACTTTGATTATTTGGCTGAGGGCACCGGTCAACTTCGTTAGAAATTTGTTATTTTTTCATATGTATTCTGGGGTTCGCCGAGAGGTTGTCGGGGGCATCGCCCCCCGTAACTTTACACATGGCTCCGCCCCTGAAACTAATATGTAATCACGTAAAACGATTTAATAAAAAAAGATGAGAGAAAGATGCGCACCGTCTCCGGAAACTCGTAGACATGCAACCATTCCTTTATTCTCACTGTTACCAATTGTGCACTTGAAATCTGAATCACACTGTTCACCTCTAAAATCTCCTTTCTTAATAGCCGGCAACTTTTCCTCCTTAGGCAAACCTTTTGATTTTAACCCTTCATCAATTTTACCTTTCATGTCAACATTGTCTACCAACGCCTTCTCTTTTGAATCCTTTAAAACGTTACCAGTTTGTGCATCCCCTACATCCTTACTCGGAACAGTCGTAGTCTTGTCTCCAGTATCCTTTTTTATATCATTTGAAACTTTTGGCTTCTCTGTTGAATCCGCTTGCTTAGTTTCAACCTTAGTTCCCAATGTGTTTGATTTCTCATCTAAACTATCTTTCGGCTTTGGCTTTGTCGTAGTTCCTCCACCTAAACTCGCATCTATATTCTTCTTTGCCTAAATTCAAGTTTCAAAGTCATTCATACAATACTTTAATTCAAAGAAAACTTACATAAATATTTACCGTTACCGTACCGATCCCATACCGAATTAGTGGTACCGATTTTTTCCCGAGCATAAATTAATGGTACCGGTACATATCTTCAATAACGTCCTTTGTTTTCTTTGAAGGGGGCTTAGGCACTAAAACTTGATATTCTTTCTTTATTTTATCCAGCTTTTGCACATATTCCGCCAACTTTTCTGCATCTTTACTCAACCAAAACAAGCACTCGTCTACGTGGAAGTTAGCCTGATTTGTTAGTTTCTGAATTGTTTCGTTCTTCTCTCCGTATCTGTTTGTGTTTCTTCTTAATGAAAGCGGTATCAAATCCTTTCTCCAACGCCTTAAAATGTACTTCTCCGAAATTTCTTCAATATCACGGTTCTTCAAAACACAGAATATGTGGCGACAAAGAAAACCATAACGCATAAAATGCCTACACGTACACTCAACAGATCCATCTCCAGGATTACGGAGAACCTTAAACATAAACATGAAACATATTAATAAGTGAGCATAACATAAATGAGTCACATTGACTCATGCATGAGTCTGTGTGACTCATGCATGAGTCTGTGTGACTCATGCATGAGTCTGTGTGACTCATGCATGAGTCATTCATGTATCAGTTAAATGTTTCACTAACCTTGCAGGTTATTACTTTGTCTTCTTCCTGTACAACCATCTATTTTCCTTCTTCTGTATACAGTGTTCTATAAGCACCCGCTCTCGTGTCTCGAACCTTAACTGTCTCAATACCCTCTTCCGTCTTAAATTCTTGTATTTGGCATGACCAAATTGATTCTACTATTTCAGCTTGAACCAAGAGAAATATTGTTCTAGTATAAACTTTACGCGCATGTTCTTCGATATTTAACTTCGTTTCAGGATTTGGAGCCGAGTCCTACGTTTTGAAGTCCAAAAGTTCTTGCTTATGTCTTTGCCTTTCGATTGCCGATTCAAAGCACATCATGAAATTTACTAATGTTGACCCATGATTTGTGAAACTCTTAAAGAATGCATTTTCACTTTCAGATCTTGAAGTAGTTCTCATTAGTCCAAACAGTGGTGAGTCAATAAAATAAGCCGGTAACCACAATTTACGAAGGTCATACATCTTCGTCATCCACTTGTGTGTTTCCAATCCAAATCGTTCAATAAGTTCAAACCATCTTTTTTGAAACTCTTCTGGCTCGATGAACATATTCCACACAAGTTTGTTGAAACGATCTTTAAAATCAGTTTCCTTGTAAATCTTTTCACATATCTAAAAATGACGAATGTATGAATGTTAAGATATTTTGATATCATGTATTCACACTGACTCATATATGAGTCATGTGACTCATACATGAGTCATGTGACTCATATATGAGTCATGTATATTTATAACTCATGTATGAGTTATCTGATAAATAACAAACAATCAGTACCTTTGTTAGGATTTTTTGCAAGATATGCTACATGCACAATCTTTGCTTAGATTCTTTCAAAACCGCTTCAATTGCTCGTTTCATTGCCCCATCTTGATCCGTTACGATCATTTTTGGTTGTTTTTTGTGAGCTGTCATGAATGATTCACACCCCACCATGGCGGAACATGGGGCGCGACGTATGGATATCATCACAACATGGCGTGTCTATAGAGACAACTATATGAAATAAGAAATGTCATAAAAATGGTGACACGAAGGTCATGACAATATCTCAACAAATGCAAGGGGTCTAGGTAAGTAAGTAACAATCCTACTTCTTACCCAAGAGAACAAATAACATACCAACAAACAAATGTATGCCACAGTATCACTTATTAAAAGAACAATCAAATAAAACTAAGAAGGAAACGGGGATTATCCTTCTACATGCAATCCTATGCTTCTCCCATCCTAGCCACTTATTTTCTCATGCTTAACCATAGTATCACCTGAAAGAGACACTAAAACACGTCAACATAAAGTTGGTGAGAGTCATAGGTTTAGACTCCAACGCTAAATCAGTTACAAGCTGTGAATAACAATCATCAACAAAAGAACATATGGACAATGTGTTACAATTATGTATTAAAAACTATCAATCAAGACCAATCATACCAAACCAATCCAAGGCTCCTACCTTGCCAAACATCATCATGGTACCTTAGATGATCACACTATGTACCTATCCCAAGGCCACTACCTTGGAAAACTACAAGGCCACTACCTTGTCAAACCACAAGGCCACTACCTTGTCAAACCACAAGGCCACTACCTTGTCAAACCACAAGGCCACTACCTTGTCAAACCACAATAACTGAGACGGCACGTGTCCCCCAATCCAAATCACACACAATCAAAAATCACATAGCAGTTAATCACATAATGTACACACAAGTCCATCTCAAATCACAAACACATTCACAACATCAATTTAGAAAATAACTCAACACAGTGTCTCTTCCATCCCATCTGGAAGTAAAAATCAATAGGAAACATGGGACTATGAAACTCACCTGATAGCTCCTTCATACGTCCTTGCACTAGCAACAAGCTAACAAACCAAAAACACGAAATCAATAAACGAACCAATCACTAAGATGGCTCATTAACCTATGATGGACTTCTAGCATAATCTCACATATATACCTCATTAATAAGCTCTAATTACCCCAATACCCTTCCTTAACAAGTCCTTAACTTGGTTAAGTTTAATAACTAACCCGTTCGTATTTTACCCAAAACAGTCCCAGTTTTAGGTCTCAAAACTTTAGGTCAAACGCCCACTTAAACCTACCCATGGTTTCTGTAAAGGAATATTCATACCCTTACGTATGTTGGCTAACACCTCCCGCTTTCCCTAACCTTAAAGCTACTGTTAAGGCCCCGATATATATATATATATATCTACTTTATTTATTCCAGATTTCCTGATTTTAAACGTACTAAAAGTTTGTTACCATTAATGGGTATTACCCTAAACCACCACCTTAGCCCAAGTGCAGATATTAACTAAAATATATAAACCATCTCTCACGTTCGTGAGAAGATCCCAATGCAACCCTAAGTGCCCCAAACAACCCAAAACTTAAAAAGAAAACAGGCTGAATTCAAAACTGTTTTGACCTCCGACTGTTGTAACATGTTTTTGACCTACTTCCCACCTCCAATTTAGTTCTCGTTTCTTGCATTGGAAAGCCACTTCAAATAGCTTTCCAGGGGTACTTGGATCGTTAAATAGGAGTTTATAGAACTCCCGATATGATCAAAACAATTGACTCAAAATTTGCCTAGTTTTTAAAAACGAGTTTTAAACAAATTGAACTAATTAATTACCCATAACCCCATCTAATACAAGCCCTAGATTATATGATCATCATATTATGATTATAACATCATTAATTTACTGATTTTATATAAACCCTAACCTTAATCCATCATAAGAATGATTAAGAAATCATTAAAACAATTAAATTAAAAAGGGATTTGAAGGTTTTACCTTATGATTAATGAAAGATGAAAAACCCCCAAAATTATGAAGAACCCTAATTTTTTTTAGTGAAACCCACGAATTTTATTAGCTCCAGGGATTTATGTTTTTATTTTTTTGTTTAGTAAAACATTATATAGTGTACACAAGAATCCTAGTCCAATTATAACACTTGTTTCCTTTTTTTTTCCTCTTTTTCTTTTTTTCCCAAACCGACCTAACACCCCTAAAATTTGTTTTTTATTTATTTTTATTATTAATATATGTAATAATAATATTACCTTAATTTTTCTTAATTTATTTCAGCTCCTAAAGCCTCCAAAACCTCAAAACCGTAAAACTAGTTAAATTTACGCGTTTTACCGTAAAAGTCATAAAATATACACTTTTATAAAAAATCTCAAATTTTGAAATAAACTTTATATTTAAGTCCTAAATGACTTAAAACCATCCCGAAAAATATTCATATGACTAATTACCTCTTCCGAGACCTCTAAATGCTAAACCGTAAATCCTAAAAAAATACACTATTACTATAATACTTATACGTATACGTAACCACCAAAATATCACCATTTCATTTCATAGTCACTAATTGTGATCTCATGAACATGAATTAACCGTTCCTCGATTTACTTATGAGTACTCTATACTCATAAACGATAATCACACCAACCTCGTTCACACAAAATAAACACGTAAGCACAAAAATCAAGTAGTCACACATAAAATAACCTAAAAGTAAGACCAAGTGATGAACCTCAAAACCACGGTTGTCACATCACTCCCTCCTAATAGAAATCTCGTCCCGAGATTTACTCCTTAGGATCAACACACAGACAACAAATCACACGAGGATACTTGTTCTAAATGAACTCCTCTCATTTCCACGTGAACTTTAGTTCAAGTTTCAAGATACCACATGTACAAACCAAAAATAATTAAACCCATTGCCAAACTCTTGACCTCACAGTCAATAAATCTCGCAAATGACTCTTCGATAAAACAAAGACTCTTATTAGCACAAAACCCGAATAACCGGACATGCAAATATGCATCCTCAAACAACATTTACCAACCCCAATACATGAAATGTATCATGTATACAACTAATTTCCCCCAGGTAATTCTATACCCATAATCTATTGGTCCGATCTTTCCAAAGATCATAAATGGACCTACAAAACTCTACATCAACTCTTCCATTTTACCAAATCATACCACCCGTTACTATGGGTGAAACTTCATACATAACTCTGTCACTAACTCTAGTGGTTTCCTCCTTTATATATAGCATCCCTTGTTGCACTCATCCTTTCCACAAACATCACTACCACATTAGTAGCCTCTTTTACCATTTCTAGTCCACAATGGGGACATCTCACCCTATCCTTTCACATAGTGCCTCAAATGGCATTTATCGACTTCTAGTATGATAACTATCGTTATATGAAAACTCAGCCATCGCTAAAGAGTTTTCTAACTCCCTCTAAACCAATCACCCATGCCCTCATTGTAACTCCTAAGGTTGTACAAATATCTCACTTGTCTATCCTTTTCCCAGTTAGCTGGATATACTCATATCCAATCATGTTCATCAACTCCCTTCAGTTCGTACTCCAAACTACTTAAAAATTCCAATTTCCTTACAAAGTGACCTACGACGGTCTTTCATAGATCCATTAGTTCTTCCAACTTCCCAACTACGTGACTTCTCATTCCTCTGGAAATAGGTGATGAATTAGTCAGTCTATCGACTATCACCCAACTCTCATCGTACTTAATCGTCCAACGCATTATGTATCCCTTCCACCAACTTCGTCCTTACATCGCCCCTTTCTAAGCTACTCCTATCTATGTAGGAAGTATAGTCTACGTCCTTTTCTCCATATGATTGTCCAAGCCACGCAACATACATGTTGACGCGTTCTCTGCTTTAGACAACTCAACTCGTGCAACCTACATCTTTCATCCAAGCCGCCCTAATACGTCATCCCTATAGTTCAAGTTCGTGTTAGCTTCACTTCATTCTTCTTATTCCATGTCTCATCAATCATGCTTTCCTTTCCCAGATGGTACTTGGCCTTGCAATTTTCTTCCATCAATTAACTCCACCCATCACCTTTGCCAAATGTTCAATCAAGATGATTAAATATGTGTTGGAGATGTTCATGATCCGTATAGATCATTCTCCACGTCTCGTACACCAAATGCCTCTAGCATTCTAGGCAGATATAACAATCCAGCTCCACTAACTAAGTCTTATCTAGTTCTTCCAAGTCTTCAGTTCTGCAACGTATAAGCAATCGCCTTTCTTTGTCGTTCTCGTACACATCCAAATCCTTGATCCACGTGTCGTCATGCTTCGCGAATTCATCCAGTCCTTCCGATAATGCCAAGATCTGCTCATCATTGAATCCACCTCTTCAGCCTCCAAAATGCTTCCTCGTCCTTCTTCACTTCGCCCCTTGCTGGTTCCACGATATGCCATCATCTCTGACTACTAGTCCTGGCCAACTTAATCCTAAAACTCACACTTGAAAATCTCACGTTTAACTCCACTCCAAAACCGACACATAATTCGCCTCACTCCCCTTCTTAGATTTGAGTAGATCAAGATGCCGTCGATACTCCTGATGACAACTCGTTTACATACGTTCATGCACACTCGGTTCATTGACTCCATGAGAACCGCTAGTGCTTTGGCGAAGCCAAATGCATAACCGTAAACCCAAAGCGTTCAACATCCTTAGCAATTTCAACTATGTCCTCCTCACACCCTCTCTTAGCGGCAATACGAATAAATTTCTTGCAATTTCTAACAGCTCTTGTTTTTAAATCACTCCATCAACGATTTGCCTTGGAAAGGCACTAACTACAAATCTTCTCACCTCTCCTACTTGCTCTATTCATGGTTCTACCTCAAAGTAATAGGCAAACCTACTAAGTTTCAGGAAATTTTCAGAAAGCATACATGCCTTACGAACAATATCCCCTCCCAACACTCTCTATGGCGCGTTACTTGTACCAATAACCATACATTCTGCAAACCTCTATTCATCTCCCTTGACACTCCTAAGAGACCTCATGACCACATTAGTTCGCCTACGAACTTCTTTCCTCCCCACTAAGGGCATTCCGACCGTTCTCTCATGGTCACCTACTTAAGCGTGTAGGCGCGACCAAGTCCTTCATACGATTACTTCAACGCTCCTGAACAATACGTAACCAAAACTACATCCTGAATCCACCAGATACGATCAACGAATCAAACCCACGGATAACTACCGACATTTCACGTGCACCAGTTAAAACAAGTCAAAACCACGAGACTCAAAAGAAAACTCAAACCCAGTACGTGTATCAATTCAAAATGACCCATGACAACGAAAAATAATCCAAGAAACACCCAATGGCAACCATACATATTACGCCCCACGACATATTATTTAAACCGTGCAAAAGATCGACTTTTCCAAAAGAATATATATCTTTTTTTTATTTACTATTACCTCCCACATCCATGTGACTCAAACAATCTACAAACAACCCTCTTGATGAACTTAAAACTCAACTCAAAAACAAGGTATCCCGTGCATCCCATATCAAAAAAAAACTACTATTCAAACTCAACCTCTAACCCGACACTTGCACAATAATTTCGGCCAAGATACTAACCTCCCATGACTATACATTCTGAATATTTGAAAAGTACGTTTCGAGTACATAATTTTTGGCTTTTGAATCACTAAAAAGCTCTAAAAACGAACAAGTTATGACCAAATCAGTTTTATACTAGTTGTTTTAAAAAAAACTAAAGAATAAACTTAATGATTAATGTAATCCTTTTAAATGACAGATATAATTGTATGTGTAACCTTTATAAACTCAATTTAACCTTGTATTAATAATTATAAATGACGTGAATCGGCTAAACCCAATTATATAAACTATGTAAGTAGAAAGAAATTTTACTTCGCTTTATTTTAAAGGAAGTCCTTTAGAATTTGAAATATATAAGTGTTGATTAAAAAGAAGTCTTATGTTACATCTTGTTTCAAACACGACTCCAACACCTTACCCTTATTTTACCGAACACAACCAACCATCTAACTCGATATATACCGACCAAAAGAAATGCAAGACCCAACACAAAATATTTCATTATCACAAAAGAAATCCCAGGTTATTTCAATAGACTTGAAACCAAAAACACCATTTTAAAACGTACACGTGAAATACGAAACTCAAAGAATACGCTACAAGACACACTTCAAAAGATTCAAAACGTCGTTGGAACTCCAACAAACTCCAGCACCATAAAACACGACAAACACAAGGTACGTTCAAGTTATAATAACTAGTGAACGACCATATACCATAACCTAACACGTAGTAGTATATATACATCCGCATATATATACCTATCGAATCTCCCAAACATACCCGTTATCATACATGTCAAGTCAATCAATTGCTTTATACGCTCGTTTTTCCATACGAGTAATCACCATCTCACCGTGCCACAACAAAACATAAAGCCCACCTCCAAAACCAAACCATATCGTGTGACCCCATAATCACACAACACAACTATAATCCAAAACATATAACACAAAAAGAACAATAGCCATATCATAGGCAGCCATTACATAAACTCATATATAATACGTATACCCAAATTCTACATCTCGCCATATACAAGCATGTACTAACCCTCTTTCATGCAATCATACTTGAGAACCCATTGAAGTTGTGGTACTTGTATAACTATGTTGGCCACCATACTTATACAATTACCCTTTCCCCAATGCACTCCCTCTTATGATGACACTTATAAGAATCAATACAACATATAACACATAAATCCATCTACTCACATAAGCTCATAACCACATAAACAATAAGGTCAAAAACTCCATCTATTAAAATAACATAGTAATACTCTTGGAATACAAAAATCCATAGTCTAGCTAAAACAGCATAGACTAAATCCAAAACGAAAACATAATCAGTTATAAGTCATGTCGCCCGTAAGAGTGGAAACAGCTTAAAATCCTTCCTACCCGTGTACTCCTAGTAGCTCGAACCACCACACGATTCTTAGGGAACATGACTTAAACATCAAAAGAAAAGTAACATACCTCAGGTATGTAAAATAACTCGATAAAAGATAGAAACTACCTTGTACTAAATTATGTACTATAATGTACAATTGAAGCAAAATACAACAGTGACTAGCGTGGACGATTATGGTTCAACCCACACTAGTCATAAACCCGAAAAGAAAATAACATGTGACTAAGTATGAACATACTACGGTTCAATTCATACTAGTCAAAACATCGCAATAAATAACATCCAAACACATCAATTATAATAAATGCACACATACTCCTATGACGCCTATATGCAGGGACCCTTAAGCTATAGACTCGGCTACGCGACTAGGCAACCTAATTCTCTATAACCATTGTCTCTGATTACCATTCAGTCACACCCCACCATGGCGGAACATGGGGCGCGACGTATGGATATCATCACAACATGGCGTGTCTATAGAGACAACTATATGAAATAAGAAATGTCATAAAAATGGTGACACGAAGGTCATGACAATATCTCAACAAATGCAAGGGGTCTAGGTAAGTAAGTAACAATCCTACTTCTTACCCAAGACAACAAATAACATACCAACAAACAAATGTATGCCACAGTATCACTTATTAAAAGAACAATCAAATAAAACTAAGAAGGAAACGGGGATTATCCTTCTACATGCAATCCTATGCTTCTCCCATCCTAGCCACTTATTTTCTCATGCTTAACCATAGTATCACCTGAAAGAGACACTAAAACACGTCAACATAAAGTTGGTGAGAGTCATAGGTTTAGACTCCAACGCTAAATCAGTTACAAGCTGTGAATAACAATCATCAACAAAAGAACATATGAACAATGTGTTACAATTATGTATTAACAACTATCAATCAAGACCAATCATACCAAACCAATCCAAGGCTCCTACCTTGCCAAACATCATCATGGTACCTTAGATGATCACACTATGTACCTATCCCAAGGCCACTACCTTGGAAAACTACAAGGCCACTACCTTGTCAAACCATAAGGCCACTACCTTGTCAAACCACAAGGCCACTACCTTGTCAAACCACAAGGCCACTACCTTGTCAAACCACAATAACTGAGACGACACGTGTCCCCCAATCCAAATCACACACAATCAAAAATCACATAGCAGTTAATCACATAATGTACACACAAGTCCATCTCAAATCACAAACACATTCACAACATCAATTTAGAAAATAACTCAACACAGTGTCTCTTCCATCCCATCTGGAAGTAAAAATCAATAGGAAACATGGGACTATGAAACTCACCTGATAGCTCCTTCATACGTCCTTGCACTAGCAACAAGCTAACAAACCAAAAACACGAAATCAATAAACGAACCAATCACTAAGATGGCTCATTAACCTATGATGGACTTCTAGCATATTCTCACATATATACCTCATTAATAAGCTCTAATTACCCCAATACCCTTCCTTAACAAGTCCTTAACTTGGTTAAGTTTAATAACTAACCCGTTCGTATTTTACCCAAAACAGTCCTAGTTTTAGGTCTTAAAACTTTAGGTCAAACGCCCACTTAAACCTACCCATGGTTTCTGTAAAGGAATATTCATACCCTTACGTATGTTGGCTAACACCTCTCGCTTTCCCTAACCTTAAAGCTACTGTTAAGGCCCCGATATATATATATATCTACTTTATTTATTCCAGATTTCCTGATTTTAAACGTACTAAAAGTTTGTTACCATTAATGGGTCTTACCCTAAACCACCACCTTAGCCCAAGTGCAGATATTAACTAAAATATATAAACCATCTCTCACGTTCGTGAGAAGATCCCAATGCAACCCTAAGTGCCCCAAACAACCCAAAACTTAAAAAGAAAACAGGCTGAATTCAAAACTGTTTTGACCTCCGACTATTGTAACATGTTTTTGACCTACTTCCCACCTCCAATTTAGTTCTCGTTTCTTGCATTGGAAAGCCACTTCAAATAGCTTTCCAGGGGTACTTGGATCGTTAAATAGGAGTTTATAGAACTCCCAATATGATCAAAACAATTGACTCAAAATCTGCCTAGTTTTTAAAAACGAGTTTTAAACAAATTGAACTAATTAATTACCCATAACCCCATCTAATACAAGCCCTAGATTATATGATCATCATATTATGATTATAACATCATTAATTTACTGATTTTATATAAACCCTAACCTTAATCCATCATAAGAATGATTAAGAAATCATTAAAACAATTAAATTAAAAAGGGTTTTGAAGGTTTTACCTTATGATTAATGAAAGATGAAAAACCCCCAAAATTATGAAGAACCCTAACTTTTTTTTTAGTGAAACCCACGAATTTTATTAGCTCCAGGGATTTATGTTTTTATTTTTTTGTTTAGTAAAACATTATATAGTGTACACAAGAATCCTAGTCCAATTATAACACTTGTTTCCTTTTTTTTCCTCTTTTTCTTTTTTTCCCAAACCGACCTAACACCCCTAAAATTCGTTTTTTATTTATTTTTATTATTAATATATGTAATAATAATATTACCTTAATTTTTCTTAATTTATTTCAGCTCCTAAAGCCTCCAAAACCTCAAAACCGTAAAACTAGTTAAATTTACGCGTTTTACCGTAAAAGTCATAAAATATACACTTTTATAAAAAATCTCAAATTTTGAAATAAACTTTATATTTAAGTCCTAAATGACTTAAAACCATCCCGAAAAATATTCATATGACTAATTACCTCTTCCGAGACCTCTAAATGCTAAACCGTAAATCCTAAAAAAATACACTATTACTATAATACTTATACGTATACGTAACCACCAAAATATCACCATTTCATTTCATAGTCACTCATTGTGATCTCATGAACATGAATTAACCGTTCCTCGATTTACTTATGAGTACTCTATACTCATAAACGATAATCACACCAACCTCGTTCACACAAAATAAACACGTAAGCACAAAAATCAAGTAGTCACACATAAAATAACCTAAAAGTAAGACCAAGTGACGAACCTCAAAACCACGGTTGTCACAGTAGCCACGTATAAGCTTTTGTATCTTCTCTTAAAAGCAATCCAGAGCCAACATTGACACACTTTCTATGGTTATCTGTCCCAGTGAATGGTACAAAAACCATGTCATACCTGCAAAACAGATACATTAAAAAGATATAATATTTCATACTATGACTCATGTATGAGTCACTGTGACTCATGTATGAGTCATTGACTCATACATGAGTCACATGTGATTTATGTGTAACAGACAACTTACTTATTTGTTCGAAAAGTTGCATCAAAAGATATAATATCTCCAAACTCCTCGTAGTTGCGTTTATCAACTTCATCTGCCCAAAACATCGCAACTAATACGCTATCTTCAATCATATACTGAAATGATTTCCCGGAACAAACTTCATCCTATTTTCCATCTTGTTAATAAGGATTTGTGCATCACTTTCTCCTATAATTACATTAACATCCCTGATGTGATTCTTAAAATCATCACTAGTGCCATGAACATACTGAGATCCGCCTTTGATGCCAGATAACAAGGTATGTGCCTTTGTTGCTCCAAGTTTCATTGTTGAAGCTCTGACAACAAACAACCTTTCCGATTGACTCATATTTCTTTGTTTCTTCGTTAGATGCTTATATTCTTTAGAAATCATGGGATGATTGTGCTTAGCAACAAACTTAGTCACAACATACTTTTTTCGGACATAATCTAAATCAACTTTTATTTGCGCCATGCAACCTGTTATACGGTGCCTCGTGTGCCTAGTTTGTTTTCCACTACTAAACAATGTGTTGATATTTATATCTTTTATATTCTCATGTCGGTTACACGTGATGTATTTACTTTTTACTTCACCACTTCTATTTCTTTTTTGTGTGTATTTTTTAACTTCAAATCCCGCTTTTTCAGCATAAGCTTCATAAAAGTCAATACTCTCCTCTATCGTTTTAAATTCTTTATCCTCAAGAGACACGTACTGCTCATCAACATTTGGTTCCCAATATGTCGATCCTCCGGGTGACTCAAAATGAATGTATAAACTAGGTTTTGGTGAATTATGAGCACCTGTTTCACAATCCAATAAAAGAATAGTTCAGGAATTGTATGAGTCATATATGAGTCACTGTGACTCATGTATGAGTCACACTGACTCATATATGAGTTATGTGGCTCATCTGTTACATAATCATATATGAGTCGGTGTGACTCATACATGAGTTTCACTGACTCATACATGAGTTAGTGTGACTCATACATGAGTTTCACTGACTCATACATGAGTCAGTGTGATTCATGCATGAGTTAGTGTGCCTCAGCAACTACATTTTCAGTAACATATCTATTTCTGGTACAAAGTTATTACCTGTATTGGCTTCTACATTTTAATTAACATCAACATCAGCAACTACATTTTCAATAACATCAACATCAACAACTACATTTTCATCTTCTACATCAACATCTTCTTCATTAGCATCAGCAAGTACATTTTCGCTAACATCATCAGCAACTTCTACATTTTTTCTAATATCAGCAACTACATTTACTGGATCATTGTCACTTGATGTGGAGGTCGTGGAAGTCGCTGGGAGATGGTCATTTGTTGTGGAGGTCGCCGGAAGTTGGATGTTTGTTGTGGAGTTGGCCATAAAAGCGTTGTTTGTTGTATAAATCGACGGGAAAGGGTTTTTGTTGTGTAGGTTGCTGGAAATTGTTGGGTTTGTTGTGTAGGGCGCCAAAAACGTGGGTTTCGTATGGAAGTCGCCGGAAAATGGTGGATACGTTGTGGAACTCGCTGGGGAAGAGGTGGGGTTGTAGAAGTTGCTGGGAAACGATGGTTTGGTGTGGGTCTTGCCGTAAAATAATAGATTCTTGTGGGGGCTGTCGGAAAAAGGTTGTTTGCGGTAAAGGCCGCCGGAAAAAGGTGGGTTGGTGTGGATGACGCAGGAAGAAGGTTGGTTTGTTGTGGGTGTCGCGAGAAGAAGGTGGGGTTGTTGTGGTGGTCGCCTGAAAAATGTGGGAGATGAGGTTGTTGTGGTGGTCGGCGATTAGGTGGAGGTGGTTGTGGTGGTCGCCGGTGGGGGTGAGGATCGGGTTCCATCCGGAGTTTGTTATGTTTTTTTTTTGATAAATAAAGGTAAGTTATAAGAAAGGGGGGTTTAATCACAACCCTTAGATCATTTAGAGATAGAGGGTGGGGATTTATCCATGAAGACTTTGTTAAATAAGGATGTGCGGGGGATCTTCTCCCGGGGAAGAGATCCTTTACAACCTTTAATTTAACATAGTTCCAATGGACTCATCCAAACCATTAATCTTATAATGATCTAATGGTTAGGATTGAATCAACATCCACCTATCTTCTTCCTTTATTTTCACACACACTCAGACAAAAAAAAAGGATCGGGATCTCCAACCACCTCACCAAATACCACCACAACAAACTTATTAACAACCTTCTTCCCATAACCACCACAATAAACCCGCCTTCTTCCCGCAACCACCACAATAAACCTACGTTTTCCGGCGACCTCCATACCAAACCACTCTTCTCCGGCGATCTCCACTCCAACCCACCTTTTCCATACATATATGAAGCTGATGCCAATGTTATTTAAGATGCATATAGCTGTTGTTTGTAATATAGATAAAGTACATGTTATGATTGTTGATGCACACCATGTGTTTGATGAAATGACACAATGATAATCACATGCGATTTAGCAAGTTCTAAGTTATGAAACATTTAACTGTATACAGAAAAAGGCAAATAGATGATTGTACAAGAAGAAGACAAAGTAATAACCTACAAGGTTAGTGAAACATTTAACTGAGAATGACTCATACATGAGTCACTGTGACTCATGTATGAGTCAGTGTGACTCATGCATGAGTCAGTGTGACTCATGCATGAGTCAGTGTGACTCATGCATGAGTCAGTGTGACTCATGCATGAGTCAGTGTGACTCATACATGATTTATGCTCACTTATTAACTTGTTTCATGTTTATGTTCAAGGTTCTCCGTAATCCTGGAGATGGATCAGTTGAGTGTACGTGTAGGCATTTTATGCATTATGATTTTCTTTGTCGCCACATATTTTATGTTTTGAAGAACCGTGATATTGAAGAGATTCCAGAGAAGTACATTTTAAGGCGGTGGAGAAGGGATTTGATACCGCTTTCATTAAGAAGAAACACAAGCATATACGGAGAGAAGAACGAAACAATTTAGAGACTAACAAATGAGGCTAACTTCCACATAGACGAGTGCTTGTTTTGGTTGAGTAAAGATGCAGAAACATAGGAGAATCAAATACAACAACTACTCCAAGTGTTGAAAACATGTGTTGAATATCTGATTTATTTTTCTGTTTTTCTTTTATTGAAGTTTTAAAAACATGTGTTGACTATTTGATTTAAATTTATAATTTCTTTTATTAAAGTGTTGAAAACATGTCTTGAATATGTGATTTGAATACTGTGTATTGAATATCATGAGCACCTGACTCATGCATGAGTCGCCTGACTCATGCATGAGTCATATAAATTTGCAAGTGTTTATAAACACTTGTACATTTGATTGTTGTCATTTCTACACTCAATACAGTTTTATAAATATGTAAAAGTGCTTTTAACAGTTAAAATATATTCTGAGTCATTATGACTCATGCATGAGTCATATAACTTTGCAAGTGTTTATAAACACTTGTAGATTTGATTGTTGTCATTTCTACACTTAATACGTAAAAGTGTTTATTATAGTTAATACGTATTCTGAGTCATTATAATACATATTCTGTCATTATGACCCATGTATGAGTCATACTGACTCATGTATGAGTCATACTGACTCATACATGAGTCACATGACTCATGTATGAGTCACCTGACTCATGTATGAGTCACCTGACTCATGTATGAGTCACATGACTCAAGTATGAGTCAAAGACACTTATGATTCTCAGACACCCAAAAACACACTACTATGATTTTTAAAACATACTACTTAAGATCATAAGTATTATTCTCAACCACTGAAAAACTATCAACAGAATTAAGTACTACTATTAGTTCTATTACAATATAACACTTTCCTTCTGCAGGCTATGCTTGTTTCTTCTTGGCAGATGGTTTCTTGGCAACTGCTTTCTCGGTTACTTATTTCTCAGCTACTGGTTTTTCGGTTGATGATATCTCGGCTACTTCTTTTGTATCAGTGACTCATGTATGAGTCACAGTGACTCATACATGAGTCACAGTGACTCATGTATGAGTCATTCTCAGTTAAATGTTTCACTAACCTTGTAGGTTATTACTTTATCTTTTTCTAGTACAATCATCTATTTGCCTTCTTCTGTATACAGTTAAATGTTTCATAACTTAGAACTTGCTAAATCACATGTGATTATCATTGTGTCATTTCATCAAACATATGTTGTGCATCAGTAATCATAACATGTGTTTTACCTAGAGTAGATATGAAATCTTCTAAGCAAAATCAAAATGAAACAAAAACATAAAAACAAGCATAATCAAAACAACTTACAATCATCGACATGAAACTTAGCGCTAAAAATTAAGGTTTTGTGGTGTGGATTTGATCGAGATAATGTGGATCTCGTCGTGGTTTCTGCCGGTAGTTGTTAGTGGTGGTGATGTTGGTTGGTGGTGGGGGTGGTGGTGGTGGCGGAGGTGGTGGGCGGCAGTGGTGGGTTGTGTTTTTTGTGTTCGTAGTTGAGCAGGGATGAGAGGGGAATTTTTTTTTATCTTGGACCGTAGGATGAAAGTGGATTGGATGGTTTTGATTAGTTTATTAAGACTTTGATAAATCAAGGGACTCTATTGAACTTTTGGCAGGTCAAGCAACTATATCCAAAACTAGTATGTGTATGTTCATCTAACACAATGCTATAACATCACACTTTTTGCTTTTATGATAACCTCACTATTCTTTTTCTTCATAAATAACAAATAATTAATTTAAAACTAAAAATTAATTAATTTAAAATATATTACATATACTTAAATTAAATAAAAAACATCAATTTAAATAAAATACATAAACTTATTTAAAATGTCTTGCCCGCGCCTCGTATTTCAATGCTTCGATCATTGCTATGTTCACCGGAGTCACTCTGGTAGTGCCGAAACGACGTATCTTGAAACTTTCGCTTCTTTTTGCTAGTTCAAGTACTTTAAGTCTTTTTCCCACCTCTCGGTCCATTCGTTCTTTCTTTGTTTCACGATCTTCAAGTATTTGTTGTTGCAACAATTGGGTAAGTTAATCTTTTTTGTGAACCGGATGTGGTGTACGAACTTGAGGAAGCTTGTTGAACTTTCAGTTTTCATGGAGCCTCAGAAGGACGCTGGATTGCATCATCGAAAAATTCGAGCACATCCCCCGTTGATCTTTCCTCAGCATCTTCGAGCTTTTGTTGACTCCGAATTTTTCACTTGTACTTATCTTTCTAAGAAAGCCAAGTACTTTTATGCGAAAGTTCTTTATATCTTTTAATAGAAAAGGAAAAAATATTGAAACACGAAAATGAGAGGTGAAAACACCTCCCTCAGTACAAGGTTTCGCGTTTTCCCATCGGGTTTTTTCGCCAAAACGAGAGCTGGCAAGTATGGCATGAGGAGCGAAAATGCAGATCACGATGTGGTTGTCACGTTTTCGTGTGGCGTTTCCGTCATAACACGATCCCACAACTCACCGTACATAAACCTCTTAATATGTAAAGAGATAGAGAGATGAGAGGATAAAGACATGGATTAGTGTTTGTTGAATGAATCTAGATCCTTTCAAGTTGAAATCAATTGATAAGTTATGTTAGTCAATCGATAAATACATAAAAAATGTCTTCTTAGTGAAGGAGGTCTATTTGTATTTTATCTTTATTCTTTTGGTCAACTTGACTTAATAAGTTAATTTTAATTTAACTCTGTCTTATTTTTACTATTTTATAATTACTTTTTATTTTTAATTTTGTCTCACAAATTTAAAATATATATATTTTTAAATATATACTTTCTACCAAAATTCTCTATCAATTTTTCTAATAATAAAAACTTTTGTCAAATAAAAAAAGAGTAAACGTTAAATCCTAACTTTTCCGCGTTTACCCCATTATCTCCCTCACGTGTCACGCGCGTGAGGGTATTTTCGTCATTTGAGGTCGTCCATATCGTGTCAGCCCATCCCCCACCTTTTTTTCATGTAAAACTCGTCCCATAAGCCTTTTTCCCACCAGACATTTCCACATTCACCATTCCATTATGCAAAAGTTGTCACTGAAATCGTTACACTTCCACTGTCAAATTTCCATTTGGAAATAGATGTCCTTGAAACCGTTTTCCCATAGTAAAAATGATGGTTGTCCAAATTCTGACACTTAATTTCAAGGACTTAATTTGCACAACCTTTGAAAGACGATATCCAAATTCTGGCACTTACTTTCAAGGACTTAGGTTGCACGACCTTTGAAAGACGATATATTGGTAAGGAACCTCTCGTTCATCGAGTGCAATTTACTCTAACATAATTCTCTCATAAAACCTTTCAACTATTCAATCTATCTCCATTCAAATGGCTGGAAGAACTTCAGTTCTGAATGAATTGAAGAAAGTATGTAGTGATTCAGAGCTCAACGCATGTATGGGCCTCTATATCGGCCAAATAGTTGTTGTTAAACAGTCATGTGACTCATACATGAGTCATGTGACTCATATATGAGTCATGTATATTTATAACTCATGTATGAGTTATCTAATAAATAACAAACAATCAGTACCTTTGTTGGGATTTTTTGCAAGATATGCTACATGCACAATCTTTGCTTAGATTCTTTCAAAACCGCTTCAGTTGCTCGTTTCATTGCCCCATCTTGATCCGTTACGATCATTTTTGGTTGTTTTTTGTGAGCTGTCATGAATGATGTTAGTAGCCACGTATAAGCTTTTGTATCTTCTCTTAAAAGCAATCCAGAGCCAACGTTGACGCACTTTCTATGGTTATCTATCCCAGTGAATGGTACAAAAACCATGTCATACCTGCAAAACAGATACATTAAAAAGATATAATATTTCATACTATGACTCATGTATGAGTCACTGTGACTCATGTATGAGTCACTGTGACTCATACATGAGTCACATGTGATTTATGTGTAACAGACAACTTACTTATTTGTTCGAAAAGTTGCATCAAAAGATATAATATCTCCAAACTCCTCGTAGTTGCGTTTATCAACTTCATCTGCCCAAAACATCGCAACTAATACGCTATCTTCAATCATATACTGAAATGATTTCCCGGAACAAACTTCATCCTATTTTCCATCTTGTTAATAAGGATTTGTGCATCACTTTCTCCTATAATTACATTAACATCCCTGATGTGATTCTTAAAATCATCACTAGTGCCATGAACATACTGAGATCCGCCTTTGATGCCAGATTACAAGGTATGTGCCTTTGTTGCTCCAAGTTTCATTGTTGAAGCTCTGACAACAAACAACCTTTCCGATTGACTCATATTTCTTTGTTTCTTCGTTAGATGCTTATATTCTTTAGAAATCATTGGATGATTGTGCTTAGCAACAAACTTAGTCACAACATACTTTTTTCGGACATAATCTAAATCAACTTTTATTTGCGCCATGCAACCTGTTATACGGTGCCTCGTGTGCCTAGTTTGTTTTCCACTACTAAACAATGTGTTGATATTTATATCTTTTATATTCCCATGTCGGTTACACGTGATGTATTTACTTTTTACTTCACCACTTCTATTTCTTTTTTGTGTGTATTTTTTAACTTCAAATCCCGCTTTTTCAGCATAAGCTTCATAAAAGTCAATACTCTCCTCTATCGTCTTAAATTCTTTATCCTCAAGAGACACGTACTGCTCATCAACATGTGGTTCCCAATATGTCGATCCTCCGGGTGACTCAAAATGAATGTATAAACTAGGTTTTGGTGAATTATGAGCACCTGTTTCACAATCCAATAAAAGAATAGTTCAGGAATTGTATGAGTCATATATGAGTCATTGTGACTCATGTATGAGTCACACTGACTCATATATGAGTTATGTGGCTCATCTGTTACATAATCATATATGAGTCGGTGTGACTCATACATGAGTTTCACTGACTCATACATGAGTCAGTGTGACTCATACATGAGTTTCACTGACTCATACATGAGTCAGTGTGACTCATGCATGAGTTAGTGTGCCTCAGCAACTACATTTTTAATAACATATCTATTTCTGGTACAAAGTTATTACCTGTATTGGCTTCTACATTTTAATTAACATCAACATCAGCAACTACATTTTCAATAACATCAACATCAACAACTACATTTTCAGCTTCTACATCAACATCTTCTTCATTAGCATCAGCAAGTACATTTTCGCTAACATCATCAGCAACTTCTACATTTTTTCTAATATCAGCAACTACATTTACTGGATCATTGTCACTTGATGTGGAGGTCGTGGAAGTCGCTGGGAGATGGTCATTTGTTGTGGAGGTCGCCGGAAGTTGGATGTTTGTTGTGGAGTTGGCCATAAAAGCGTTGTTTGTTGTATAAATCGACGGGAAAGGGTTTTTGTTGTGTAGGTTGCTGGAAATTGTTGGGTCTGTTGTGTAGGGCGCCAAAAACATGGGTTTCGTATGGAAGTCGCCGGAAAATGGTGGATACGTTGTGGAACTCGCTGGGGAAGAGGTGGGGTTGTAGAAGTTGCTGGGAAACGATGGTTTGGTGTGGGTCTTGCCGTAAAATAATAGATTCTTGTGGGGGCTGTCGGAAAAAGGTTGTTTGCGGTAAAGGCCGCCGGAAAAAGGTGGGTTGGTGTGGATGACGCAGGAAGAAGGTTGGTTTGTTGTGGTGGTCGCGGGAAGAAGGTGTGGTTGTTGTGGTGGTCGCCTGAAAAATGTGGGAGATGAGGTTGTTGTGGTGGTCGGCGATTAGGTGGAGGTGGTTGTGATGGTCGCCGGTGGGGGTGAGGATCGGGTTCTATCCGGAGTTTGTTATGTTTTTTTTTTTTGATAAATAAAGGTAAGTTATAAGAAAGGGGGGTTTAATCACAACCCTTAGATCATTTAGAGATAGAGGGTGGGGATTTATCCATGAAGACTTTGTTAAATAAGGATGTGCGGGGGATCTTCTCCCGTGTGTTTTAATGGCGATATAAACGATTGAAATGATAAAAACGGTTATTAAGTGAATGAGGAATATAAAACGGTTATTAATATGTGAGTGGGGAGTTTTTTTTTTAATTTGGGCCGTTGGATGATAAATAGATTGGATGGTATGGATTAATCCATCAAGACTTTGCAAAAACTAGGAACTTTATAAAACTTTATTGTAACTTTGTATGGTTTAAAGTGACCCATTATGTTAAAAAAAATATAAAAAAAATGACCCATTATAAAATCCCAGAGGCCCGTAAACCTAAAAAGAATTGGCCCGTTTGCAGAGTTACAACAGGTCTGGGATAAAGCTGATGCTTTGACTTTCATTGAGTCAACACGATCTCCATAGATAATTAATCACTTGTTTGCTGAAAACATCAATGTTTGGTTTAAGGTTTTTAAATCTTTACTTCCTTATTAATAGTAATGTTTTTATGTTTTTGTTTTTTAAGGTTTATGTTTTTTTGAATAATATAGGAGGACTATAAACTAATATGTGAATAATAATAAGAAGATGAAGAAGATGGAGTTGAGTTTGACCTTAGTTTTTGTTATCCTAGTACTAGTTCACTCTGCTGACGTGGATCCTCAGGTAATCATCATCATTAATGGCTTCGTTTTGTTAATGCTTTTCTTGTTCAGTTAAATTTCGGCTTATTTTGAGACTTGTGGGCTTATATAAGTTTATTACGATATGAACCAACTTAACTCAGTTGGCCACCTGGGTTCCTTCCGGAGCTTGGAGGAGGTTTTAACCGGTTCGAGTCTTGCAAAAGACAAAAACCAAGATTTTCCTCCTAGGGCGAAGCCTGAGTTCTAGGGGTTTTGCTTTCGCGGGTTCGGGTCCCCGGTTGGATGGTTTAACTCGGGGTCGGATTTTAAGTGTGGTGCCGTTCTAAAAAGATATAGTAGTTTATTAGGATATGAAAAACTTATATAAGCCCATAAATCTCAATATAAGCCTGAGGCTTATGTTATGTACGCCGAAATCAAATAAGCTCATAAGCCCACATATAAGCCGAAACAAACACGTCTGTAAGTGGGATAAGGGGGTGTTTGGATTTTTATTTTCGGAAACACTATCTTCTAACTATTTGCAAGATTCAGATGATCAGTCCCATACACCCTCTAAAACTGTTTATATTGCTTATTACATTTTTGATAAACCAGGTAAATGTTTTATGGTGTTTGAGATCGCTTACTTTCAACTCATTATTTGAAATAAGTAGTTTTAAAGTGCTTATTGAAAAAATAAAGTTTTGATAATTAGCCCCTATAAGCGCAATAATGTAAGTTTTCTTTGAGTTAAAGTATTGTCTGAATCACTTTGAGAATTCGATTTAGGTAAAGGAGAATATAGATGCGGGTATAGGTGGAGGAACTACGGCAAAGCCTAAGCCGAAAGATAGTTTAGATGAAAAATCAAACACATTGGGAACTAAGGTAGAAACTAAGCAAGCGGATTCTATAGAGAAGCCTAAAGTTTCAAATGATTTAAAAAAGGATACTGGAGACAACACTACGACTGTTCCGAGTAAGGATGTAGGGGATGCACAAACTGGTAACATTTTAAAGGATTCAAAAGAGAACGTTGGTAGACAATGTTGACACGAAAGGTAAAACCGATGAAGAGTTAAAATCAAAAGTTTTGCCGGAGGAGGAAAAGCTGCCTTCTATTAAGAAAGGAGGTTTTAGAGGTGAACAATGTGATTCAGAGGGTGTTTGGTTAAGCTTATGAATGAGGTTAGGCTTATATTATATAAGTCATTTATGGCTTATATATAATGAGCTCATAAGCCTTTAATAAGTGTTTGGTTTAGCTTTTATAACTAATAAAGTAGAATGACTAAAAAGTATATAAAAATAAAATAGGTGTAATAAATTAAATGAGGGTATAAAAGTATTTTAATATAATATTCATATATAAGCTTACATCTCCTTATAAAAGCCACAAAGTTTTGGCTTACCAAAACCCCCTTATATAAGCTTATAAGCTTAGTTATATAAGCTTAACCAAACACTTGTTTCGACTTATTTAACACATATAAGCTAATAAGCTTATAAGCCCATTATATAAGCTTAACCAAACACCCTCTCAGATTTCAAGTGCACAATTGGTAACAGTGAGAATAAGGGAATGGTTGCATGTCTACGAGTTTCAGGAGACGGTACATATCTTTCTCTCATGTTTTTCTTTTAAGAAAACGGTTTACGTGATTACATATTAGTTTCTTCTTTGTTTTATATCAACTCTCATTCCTAGAATTCCAGAATTCTTGGTCTATAATTTTTCTATGCTTGTTTACTTATTAGTTATCACATAAAAATCTTGCTGGAAGTCGTTGGTACCATGTGATTAGTGTGTTTTACAAGTAACAACTTACTACATGCACATTGGATGGTTGATCCTAGAACTTTAGGCAGCGACTAATTACCAAATTTTCACATCCCTGAGACTTTGCTTGGCAATATAGTACGATTGTATATGTATGCCATCAGTGATCATTTCGAATGTGACATGTACATGAGAATTAGTTTTAGCCTTTGAATTTCTCTATTTTGTCATGTTGAGTCTGACTAATGCTATAAATAGCTTTCCTTAAATTGATTAGAAGTTTGCGTTTTAGTTCTGCAAAGGAAGTGTGTAGCAAGTTTGATGGCAGAAATAATCGATTCTGTAGAATTCGAGTCAAGTTATAGATGTATATGTGCTTTTTCTGGGGTCATGGATGTAGTAGGTTTATTTGCTCAAAAGAAAAAACTGAATGTTATCTTGTTATCTTCCAGATGTTACAGAAGTTTCTCTTTTGATCCAGAACAAGGGAAAGGGTCTACTCGATGTGGATATCAGTGCTCCTGATTTTATCCGGCTAGATACGACGAAAGTTCAAATCCAAGAAAATGATGACCAAAAGGTAAATGATACTGTAAGAGAAAATCCAATGTAGTAAAACAACATCTTACACTGTTCAATTTCAAATGCTCAAAACAGGTTGACTATTAGTTAGGGTGGGGTTGATTGACCTAATACATTTTTTCCCTGTTTTTTGACATAAATTTTTGCTGTGCTGAATAGGATGCGGTTTGGGGCTTTGGGCCACTTTCGGTCCGTTTTGTTAGTTAATATATTTCGGCCCATTATAATTAGGCCTTAAGCCCGTTTGCGTTATTTCTAGATCCTTCGAATATAGCTTATATATTGTTAGATTGGTGAATTTCCTTGTCTCATTCAATCAAAGAGATTACAATATATAAGCTATATTAGAAGAATCTAGAAATAACACAAACGGGCTTAAGGCCTAATTATAATGGGCCGAAATATATTAACTAACACATTTGACCTGTATCTCTATAGAGTGAACTTTTCTTATCAACCCCCTTTGACCTTTTATAGATAAAACATAACCCAGATTAACCCATTCACGTGTAAATCGGCCCTGAGGCTTGTCACAATTACTATATGAATATGATTCATAAATGCATCGTGTAATTTGACACAACTCATCACATGCAGGTTATGGTTTCTATAGGAGATGGAAGACGCGAGAAAGATATAACTCTATAAACAAGTGAAGGCAGTTGCAGTCTCGACTTTATTGACTTTATCAACCATAACCCGTTGACTTACCCGCATATGAAGATCATAAGTCCTTTATATTTACTCATACCTTTAGCTTTTCTAGTAGTAGTAGGATTAACCTATGCGTGTGTAAACTATCGACGAAACAATGGCGCAAAATACCAAAACTTGGATGCTGAGCTCCCTGTTTCGGGTGGGCCCAAGTTAGACTTTGACCAAAAGGATGGATGGAATGACAATTGGAGCGATGATTGGGGTGACGACGTGGAAGCACCACAATACCCCGTCAATGCCATTAACTCCAAGTATTTCTTCTGCTGGTGTTTCTTCACGTCGTTCCACTAAGGATGCATGGAAAGATCAGAATTCTACAATCGAGATTAGTTCTCCCTTTTTGGTTTTAGTAATGTATGATACGCGCACTTCTCAAATAGGATGCTTTTCGTGTATTACTACCATTTTTCCATGAAAAGAGATTTTGACAAGATTTGTATGTTTATTCTCATGTAATCAATCTATTTGTGGATCTTGGGTCATTAGATTCAGTTATGTTGCAGCATTATGTCACTGCAAATACCACTTCTACTGTTTGTTGTCATCTAGCATACTTTGTGGATCTTGGATCATCTGATTATTTAGCTGCTATTATTTTTTTAATATATAACAAATGCAATTTATTTTTTTTAGAACTAAAAATGTCAGTGGTTAGTGGGTTGAGTCATGCAATAACATCCAAACGGTAGAATGTCTTCTTCGAACGCTCGCCTAGTTATGTTAGATGAGAGACTCTTGGCAGGTCTTGAACCCAAGACTTCAAGGGACTTCAAGGGAACCTCCCTCAAGGAAACCACTTACTGAAATCTTGCTAAGCCTAAGTGCAACTTATTTCGGTCTCCTAAATAGTTTTATAGACTAATTTTACTGCTAAATATCTGTCATTTTGTCTATATCATTATTTTCTATATAAAAATTGAACACTTGGATCCATTACAAAAGGTACAATTGGGCTAAAGGCCACTTGGTAGATGTGAGATCTTTAATCTTGGATCACTTGTTGACTTATTTTGCTACATTTCTCTTTTAATCTTGGGTCTGACGTCTGAGAGGCTGAGAGCAATACACGATGAGGACCTGTTCTTTGCATAGGTGAAGGACGGAAGACGCGTCTTTCTTGATTACCTTCACCCAAATAAGACGTGTCGTAGGCTAAAAACGGGAGAACTCGGTCATCCAGAAATAATAATAGGTTAGCTCGTTCGACGCTCTAAGAGGGAATTTTTTAAATGAACCCTCAATAGATGATTAGATTCAATGCTAGAAAAGGACTTGATGATGTCGTACCAAACGCCATAACCATTATTAAAACGCCGAAAATGTCAAAGAAAGACCGCACTTTTTGCGAAGACATGTCCTTGACGATGTTTTTGGTCAAATTTTCAACCCATTTTAGCACGTCAAAGACGGCAACTTTTTTGTCGTGTAGCGGCGTGAGTACTCTCTTGTCCTCGCCAAAACATTGGTCGCCCGTGCTCCTCTTTGTTGTAGTGGGCTCGATTAGTCAATTGGTAAATCGTTGCAAGTGAGGCTTCCTTTTTACTTCCTCAATCTCAAAATTATTGTTTATCTGATTGTTTCAAAATTATTGTTCACTTCTGTATTGGAATTACTTAAATTTACTTACATCCATTTACTGGGGGTATCTCGTTACCAAAAAAAAAAGAGTGTTATTTACAAAACTGTATGAAAACATTAAAAAATCATTATCAAAGTGTAAAACTGTTTTTCTTTTATTTTTATAAAATTTAAAACAGTAATTAATACTTTTTATTAAACTGTGTAATTTTTTATGTGATAGATAATAATTTTGAAACGAAAAAACTATATAATACCAGTATTAAAAAAGTACTTATTAAAAAAGTATTAAGGAAAATAATGAAATAGCATGGCCATGTTTCTTTCATTCCTATTCAATCAATCTAATTGGATTATCTTTCCAATGAAATCATGACATTTAATCAATAGGGAATAGCATAAAAAGTTATTCATCTTATGTCAAAATTTAATTAAAGGTACTCTACTTTTTTTTCTCAATTTAAGGTACCGGTCTTTTTTCTTGTTGCAATGTTGAGACAATAACAAATTTAAAAGTTATATATTAACGACCGTTTACTTTATTATTACATCGTTAGTCCTTTATAGTAACGACACTTTATAATAACCTCTAAATTTATTTTTTTACAGTTTTAGACCGTTTTCTATCTTTTTCGTTTGATTTTTACCGTTTTCATTCGGTTTTTAATCGTTTTAGTCCGTTTTTGTCGTTTTCTCTGTTTTACCATTTTCGACCTTCTTTAATGTGTTTGATATCGTTTTCGACCCTTTTTTTTTATAGTTTTTGCCCGTTTCTTGTCCTTATCGCCTATTTATTTTATGGACGAAAAAAAGTAAATAAACTTAATAAAAACGTTCAGAAATGGTAAAAAAGAAGCCGAAAACGAAAAAACAAACGAAAACAGTTAAAAGCCGTAAAATGGACACAAACGGTCAGAAGGGCTCGAAAACGTATAAAAAATGGACGAAACGGTTGAATACGGTAAAAGAACGTCGAATGTTGTAAAAAGGAACCAAAACGATTATAAACAAACGAAAACGGTAAAAATCAGATAAAAAGGGTGAAAATGGTCTAAAACTATAAAAAACGAATTTTGAGTTTATTATAAAGTGTCATTAATGGAAAGGACTAACAATACAAAATAAAGTAAACGATCGTTAATATATAACCTTTAAAAATAAAGTAAACGATCATATATGAGTCACATGACTCATGTATGAGTCACATGACTCATATATGAGTCAGTGTGAATACATGATATCAAAATATCTTAACATTCATACACTCTTCATTTTCAGATATGTGAAAAGATTTACAAGGAAACTGATTTTAAAGATCGTTTCAACAAACTTGTGTGGAATATGTTCATCGAGCCAGAAGAGTTTCAAAAAAGATGGTTTGAACTTATTGAACGATTTGGATTGGAAACACACAAGTGGAGGACGAAGATGTATGACCTTCGTAAATTGTGGTTACCGGCTTATTTTATTGACTCACCACTGTTTGGACTAATGAGAACTACTTCAAGATCTGAAAGTGAAAATGCATTCTTTAAGAGTTTCACAAATCATGGGTCAACATTAGTAAATTTCATGATGTGCTTTGAATCGGCAATCGAAAGGCAAAGACATAAGCAAGAACTTTTGGACTTCAAAACGTAGGACTCGGCTCCAAATCCTGAAACGAAGTTAAATATCGAAGAACATGCGCGTAAAGTTTATACTAGAACAATATTTCTCTTGGTTCAAGCTGAAATAGTAGAATCAATTTGGTCATGCCAAATACAAGAATTTAAGACGGAAGAGGGTATTGAGACAGTTAAGGTTCGAGACACCAGAGCGGGTGCTTATAGAACACTGTATACAGAAGAAGGAAAATAGATGGTTGTACAGGAAGAAGACAAAGTAATAACCTGCAAGGTTAGTGAAACATTTAACTGATACATGAATGACTCATGCATGAGTCACACAGACTCATGCATGAGTCACACAGACTCATGCATGAGTCACACAGACTCATGCATGAGTCACACTGACTCATGCATGAGTCAATGTGACTCATTTATGTTATGCTCACTTATTAATATGTTTCATGTTTATGTTTAAGGTTCTCCGTAATCCTGGAGATGGATCTGTTGAGTGTACGTGTAGGCATTTTATGCGTTATGGTTTTCTTTGTCGCCACATATTCTGTGTTTTGAAGAACCGTGATATTGAAGAAATTCCGGAGAAGTACATTTTAAGGCGTTGGAGAAAGGATTTGATACCGCTTTCATTAAGAAGAAACACAAACAGATACGGAGAGAAGAACGAAACAATTCAGAAACTAACAAATCAGGCTAACTTCCACGTAGACGAGTGCTTGTTTTGGTTGAGTAAAGATGCAGAAAAGTTGGCGGAATATGTGCAAAAGCTGGATAAAATAAAGAAAGAATATCAAGTTTTAGTGCCTAAGCCCCCTTCAAAGAAAACAAAGGACGTTATTGAAGATATGTACCGGTACCATTAATTTATGCTCGGGAAAAAATCGGTACCACTAATTCGGTATGGGATCGGTACGGTAACGGTAAATATTTATGTAAGTTTTCTTTGAATTAAAGTATTGTATGAATGACTTTGAAACTTGAATTTAGGCAAAGAAGAATATAGATGCGAGTTTAGGTGGAGGAACTACGACAAAGCCAAAGCCGAAAGATAGTTTAGATGAGAAATCAAACACATTGGGAACTAAGGTTGAAACTAAGCAAGCGGATTCAACAGAGAAGCCAAAAGTTTCAAATGATATAAAAAAGGATACTGGAGACAAGACTACGACTGTTCCGAGTAAGGATGTAGGGGATGCACAAACTGGTAACGTTTTAAAGGATTCAAAAGAGAAGGCGTTGGTAGACAATGTTGACATGAAAGGTAAAATTGATGAAGGGTTAAAATCAAAAGGTTTGCCTAAGGAGGAAAAGTTGCCGGCTATTAAGAAAGGAGATTTTAGAGGTGAACAGTGTGATTCAGATTTCAAGTGCACAATTGGTAACAGTGAGAATAAAGGAATGGTTGCATGTCTACGAGTTTCCGGAGACGGTGCGCATCTTTCTCTCATCTTTTTTTATTAAATCGTTTTACGTGATTACATATTAGTTTCTTCTTCGTTTTATATATCAACTCTCGGTGTTTCCTATAATTTCTCGATATATCCTAGAAGTAGTTGGTACCATGTGATTAGCGCGTGTTTTACAAGTTACAAATTACTACATGCACATTGGATGGTTGATCACTTGATACTAGAACTTAGGCAGTGACTAATTACTATTTTTTCACATCCCTAAGACTTTGCTTGGCAGTATAGTACGATTGTAGATGTATGCCATCAGTGATCATCTTGAAAATTTTAATTTCGTCAGAGTAGTGTACTAGTGAGCTCATTGCAATCAACCTATTTAAAAAAGTTACCAAGTAATATTAGTTTGGGTCTTCAAAGTTTTGGAATTTGTCATGTACAAGAATATTAGTTTTAGCCTTTGAATTTCTCTATTATGTCATGTTGAGTCTGACTAATGCTATAAATAGCTTTCCTTAAATTGATTAGAAGTTTGCGTTTTAGTTCTGCAAAGGAAGTGTGTAGCAAGTTTGATGGCAGAAATAATCGATTCTGTAGAATTCGAGTCAAGTTATAGATGTATATGTGCTTTTTCTGGGGTCATGGATGTAGTAGGTTTATTTGCTCAAAAGAAAAAACTGAATGTTATCTTCCAGATGTTACAGAAGTTTCCCTTTTGATCCAGAACAAGGGAAAGGGTCTACTCGATGTGGATATCAGTGCTCCTGATTTTATTCGGCTAGATAAGACGAAAGTTCAAGTGCAAGAAAATGATGACCGAAAGGTAAATGATACTGTAAAAGAAAATCCCCCATGTAGTAAAACAACATCTTACATTCTTGCTCATCGTGTTCAATTTCAAATGCTCAAAACAGGTTGACTATTAGTTAGCGTGGGGTTGATTGACCTGATACAATTTTTCCCGTTTTCTAACATAAATATTTGCTGAGTTGAATAGGATACGGTTTGAGGCTTTGGGCCACTTTCGGTCCGCTTGACCTGTATCTCTATAGAGTGAACTTTTCTTATCAAACCCATTTGACCTTTTATAGATAAAACATAACCCAGATTAATCCATTCACGCGTAAATCGGCCCTGAGGCTTGTCACAATTCCTATATGAATATGGTTCTAAAATGCATCATGTAATCTGACACAACTCAACACATGCAGGTTATGGTTTCTATAGGAGATGGGAGACGCGAAAAAGATATAACTCTAAAAACAAGTGAAGGCAGTTGCAGTCTCGACTTTATTGACTTTATCAACCATAACCCGTTGACTTACCCGTATATGAAGATCATAAGTCCTTTATTTTTACTCATACCTTTAGCTTTCATAGTAGTAGCAGGATTAGCCTATGCGTGTGTAAACTATCGACGAAACAATGGCGCAAAATACCAAAAGCTGGACGCTGAGCTCCCGGTTTCTGGTGGGCCACTTGGTAGATGTGAGATCTTTAATCTTGGATCACTTGTTGACTTATTTGCTAAATTTCTCTTTTAATTTTGGTTCTTAGACCGATACAAGATGAGGAACTGTTCTTTGCCTAGGTGAAGAACCAAAGGCGCGCCTTTCCTGGTTACCTTTGTCAGTGGGCAAACTCGGTCATGCAGACTGCACTTTTGGCGAAGACATGTCCTTGACAATGTTTTCGGTCAAATTTTCAACCCATTTTAGCACGTCGTCGAAGACTAGAACGACAACTTTTTTTGTTGTGTAGCGGCTTCTGGTGAGGACTATCTTGTCCTCGCCAAAACATTGATCGCCCGTGCTCCTTTTTGTTGTAGTGGGCTCGATTAGTCAATTGATTAAATCGTTGCAAGTCAGAATATCATTGTTCACGGTTTTTTTTTGATGTCCCAATTTAACTAATAATAAAAAGATAATTTTGATCAAGTTACTATATTAGTTTTTTTTGAAATTTTAAACAAAATTTAAATTATATTTAATTAATTAATTAAGGTTAAACCGGTCATTATGTTAAAAAATAAAAATGTTATAATAAACTATTTTTTTTGTAAATTGTATGTTTTTTTTGTTAAAGGACAATAATTTTAAAACGAAAAAAGTAGTAGAAAATATTAAAAAAAAAATTAATGAAACAGCATGGCCATGTTTCTTTCATTCCTATTCAATCAATCTAACTGGATTATCTTTCCAATGAAATCATGACATTTAATCAATATTCTTGTTTTAAATAATAAATTAAAACATTCTTGTTTTAAATAATAAATTAAAACATTCTTGTTTTTCCCTTGTGTTAATTATGTTGTGATTAATGACTCAATACATTGAACTGAACCACTAATAACTATACAATAGCATTTACCTTGTCCTTAATAGTTAATACACATGTAGGCCTAGTTACATGTGGACAGATGTCACAACGTATTACCATGGTGGATCTGGACTGATTTTAAGATTTAACGAAATTACAATTATACGATTTTATAAAACTAAGAACAAGAATCAAGTATGATTCAACCAACCACCCCTTTATCTTTTATTAACTGCGTATAGCTATCACTTCAAATGTGATACTATGTTGTTTGATCATACATACAAAGTAGAAAGAAATCAATAACAGAATTAAAGATCTTATAATCCAAGATCAAGATTCAAGAACAAGATCAAGAACTGAAACAATAATATCAAAGGCGACCAAAACGAGAGAGAGAGAGACTTTTCACACACACACACTTGCTATCTACAAAATGAGATAAAAACGAATATAAAGACGAGTGGTTAAGCGTAGCTTGTAAGTTTCAACACTTGCTAGAGTTAGTCCTCTATCTTCCAATATCTGCACATAAAAAGAAACAAAGAAAAACAAAGGAAATATAAAAGAAAAATGTTACCTTTTCACCCTTCAACTATTATCACTTATCAACTTAGTTTTAATACCCCCCTCTTAAGTTGATTTGTGATATAAGTTGATAAGATTAAACTTATCACTCAGGAACTTGTGATCTTTGATTGATAAGCCCTTAGTAAACATATCAGCCACATTGTCTTCAGTTTTGATTTTCAAAGTCTTAATCAAACCTGCTGACACCTTTTCTCTTAAGAAATATAAGTCAATTTCAAAATGTTTTGTCCTTTCATGAAACACTGGATTAGCAGCAATCTGAATTGCTGAACTGCTATCACAATTGATAGGAACTGGTAAACATATATCAACTTTAAGATCCTTCATGATCTTAATAATCCACATTATCTCACAAGCAACACTGTTCATAGCTCTATATTCAGCTTCAGCTGAAGATTTTGCTAGCACAGACTGCTTTTTACTTTTCCAGGAAACAAGATTATTTCCAAGATAAATTGTATATCCTGTTACAGACTTCCTAGTAATCTTACATTTTGCCCAGTCTGAGTCAACAAATGCAGCAAGACTTAAGTCATTGTTTTTCATAAAAGAAATACCATCACCAGGAGAACTCTTAAGGTATCTAAGAACATGAAAAGCAAGCTTTAAGTGTAATTTATAAGGATCATGAATAAATTGACTAAGACTGTGAACAACATAGGCTATATCAGGCCTGGTTAATGTAAGATAGATCAATTTTCCAACAATTTTCTGATAACATGTTTTGTTATCAATAGGAACATCTTGTTCTATAACTTTCTGATCTTTTTTCTTTTTAGATGAATCAGGAATAGGTGCTTTAGCTGGCTTACATGCCAGCATACCATATTCAGCTAGAAGTTCAAGACAATACTTTCTTTGATTAAGCACAAGACCATTATTAGCATCAAGTACTTCTATGCCTAAGAAGTACTTAAGCTTTCCAAGATCTTTAATTTTAAATTTAGAACTCAAGTATTTCTTAAACTCATTAATAACAGATTCGTTGTTACCAGTTATGATAATATCATCAACATAAACCAGTAATGCCACAAAAGAACCATTCTCATTTTTAGTGAAAAGAGAAACATCACTTTTACTTTGTATAAACCCATTTTCAACAAGCACACTAGTTAATTTTTCATTCCACTTTCTTGGTGCTTGTTTAAGACCATACAAAGACTTAGTGAGTCTACATACTTTATTATCATTAGACCCATATCCCTCAGGTAGTGTCATGTAAATCTCTTCATCTAATTCACCATATAAGAATGCATTATTAACATCAAGTTGATACACAGGCCAAGCATAGTGAACAACAACAGAAATAAGGCATCTAACAGTAACAATTTTCACTACTGGTGAAAATGTTTCCTCATAATCAATACCCTCTTTCTGACTAAACCCTTTAGCCACAATCCTAGCTTTGAACCTTTCAACCTCACCACTAGATTTGTACTTAACTTTCCACAACCACTTACAAGCAACTGCTTTTCTACCTGGTGGTAAATCCACAATTACCCAAGTGTTATTTCTGTTAAGAGCATCCATCTCTTCATTCATAGCTTCAATCCATTTTGGATTTTTAATAGCTTCTGAATAAGATTTGGGTTCATGAATTTTATTCAAATTATTAGCAAAGACAAAATTATGCATAGACAAATTGGTATAACTAATCACACTATTTATATCATATCTAACCTTTTTATCCATCACATAATTGTCAAATTTAGCAGGAGTTTTAACAGGTCTACTAGATCTCCTTAACTCTGGTCTTTCTGGACTATTACCATTTTCAGATTCAAACATTTGTTTAAATTCCACAAAGTCATCACCCTCAGACTCATAATCATCATCATTATTGATAATGTCATCTCCTTCATAAGTTTCTATATTGCCACCTAGACCATTCTGGCTGCTGTCAATCTTGTCTAAACTAGACTCTTTGACTACCCCCCTAGAATGCCTGGCAACATTAGGAGAAGTGTCACTAGACACATCTACAAAGTCAGGAGTCACACTATTATCCATATCATTCTTAATGTCTCTCTTATCATCATAGGGTTCACTTAACTTTGATTCTACTAGGTCAAAAAAGTTTTGACTGTTAACACCATTTTCTTCAAAAACAAACTCTTTAACTAAAACATTATTTTTAAAAGGATAAACAGTCTCATAGAACTTCACATCTCTAGAAAAGAAAAAACTCTTTCTTTCAAGGTTATAAAGCTTATAACCCTTTTTAGTGTTAGAATACCCCATAAAAACACATTTATCAGACCTAGCAGAAAATTTATCTGAGTTATATAAAACAGTTGCAAAACACAAACAACCAAAACTTTTAAGCAAAGAGAGACTAGGTGAAACATTGTAAATCATTTCATAAGGACTTTTTCCAGAAAGCACAGAGGTAGGAAGCCTGTTAATAAGGTACACAGATGTTAAAATACATTCAGACCACATGTTTAAAGGAATGCCCCCCTGAAACATGAGGGCTCTAGCAACATTAAGTAGATGTCTATGTTTTCTTTCAACAATACCATTTTGCTGTGGTGTGTATACACAAGAAGTCTGGTGTATTATACCCTTAGATGTAACAAATTTTTCAAACATATGATTTATAAACTCAGTCCCATTATCACTTCTAAAAACTTTAACAAAAATATCAAACTGATTCTTAATGAGATTATAAAATTCTACAACTTTTTCAAAAACCTCATCTTTTCCTTTAAGCAAATACAACCAGACAGCTCTAGTATAATCATCAAAAATGGTAAGGAAAAATCTGAAACCTTCCCTACTCTTAATCTTATAAGGACCCTAGACATCTAAATGAATAATATCACCCAAATGCTTAGTCTTATGATCACTAAGAGGAAAAGGTTCTCTGGTTTGCTTAGCCTTGTGACACACATCACAAGGCTGAGTTTTACCCAAATCATCAATCTTAAGTGTATCTTTCAACACATTCAGAACTTGATCAGATGGATGACCAAGCCTGTTGTGCCAAATACACTTAGAAAGCATACAACAAGTAATCTTACTATTAAAAATTTTCCTACCTGAATCAAACACATACAATCCATTATTCTCACTACCAGTCCCCAGGAGGGACTTTTAAAGAGAATCCTGAATAAAACACTTAGATTCAGTGAAAGAAACAACAAACTTATTGTCCTTAGCAAGTTTATGAATAGAAATAAGACTGACTTTGTATCCAGGTACCACTAACACATTTTTCAAACTAATTTTATCTGTAAGTTTATAATTTCCAACAAATTTTACCAGCTCAATAGTCCCATTAGGATGTGAAACAATTATATTCAAATGAGAAACATTTATAACATCAGTTAAATGATCAGTTGAAAAAGTCATGTGTTGAGAGGCACCAGAATCAAAAATCCAGCCAACATAAGTACTATATGTACTAATGTTAGTGTTGTAGTTAAAAAACTTGCAAGTAACAAAACTAATCACATGATTAGAAAAAGATAAAGTACCAGCAGTACCAGACTGCAACTCACTATTATCAGGCTTAGAACCAATCAAAGCCATCAATCTGTTAATCTGATCTTGAGTAAAAGGCATAGAGTTCCCTGTACTTGGATCATTCTTAACAGAAGCAGAACTAGAATTAACACCACCAGATGAAGTATTAGAATTAGCACCACCATGAGTTCTTTTCTTGAATCCTGGTGGATATCCATTAAGCTCAAAACACCTATCAATGGTATGGCCAGTCATATTACAATGCTTATAAACCAAATTAGTATTCCTAGTAGCTCCTCTCCCTTGAGAAGACCTACTATTGTTATTATTATTATTGTTAGACCAGTTGTTGTTATTACTATTAGACCAATTAGATGGTCTAGCAACAAAAGCAGAAGAGTTTGGTCTAATAGAAGAATTATGAGCCAAGTTATTCTTATGAGATTCAACCCTAGATAGAGTAGCAAATGCAGATTTCACATCTGGTAAAGGATCAGAAGTCAATAATTGACTTCTTACAACATTGTAAGTGTCATCCAATCCCATAAGAAATTGCATCAATCTCATTAGACTATTATGACTTTTAAGTTGAGGAGCACCCTCACAAGTACAACTAGGCAGATTAACCAAAGAATCAAATTGTCTCCATAGACTATTATAATTGTGATAGTACTCAGATAAGGAGGACCCAGATTGAGTAAGAGAGAAAATCTTAAAATGCAAATTATATATAACAGATCCATCAATTTTATCATATGTTTCCTTAAATTCATCCCAAACATCTTTAGCACTTTTAGAAAAATTTTGCCCTTGATACAACTCAGAAGAAATACAACCAAGAATCCATGACAGAACAACAGCATTGCATCTATCCCATTGTTCTTGTAAAAACACATCCTCTTTATCTTTAACACATGTACCATCAATAAAATCCAACTTATTTTTAGTATGTAATGCAAGTTTAAAAGCAGCTGCCCACACTTTATAATTTTCAGGACCAGACAATTTAGTTGTCACAATAGGTTGACCATTAGTATCAGATGGGTGCAAATAGAGAGGGTCATTAGAGTAAATGACTGTATTACTCTCATCATCAGTATCACTGACCTCTTTATCACTTTTCTTATCCTCACACATGATGCAAGACAAAAATAAACAGACAAATAAAAAACCCTTGTAACTCCTCTACAAACAACTACCAAGAAGCAAACAACCTCTCAATCAATCAAACCTCCAAAACTACCTAGATCCCTTCGACACCTAATCACCCACTAGAAACAAAAACTAAAAAGAGAGAGACGAGTGGTATTACAATGCACGCGCAACAACAAATCACCAATCAGAAACCAAGATTCACAAGATCAAGCAGATCTTATAAATCAATATGCACAGCGGAAAAACTCACCTGAAAAACAAGATGAAACAACAAAAATCTAACAAGAAACAACCTCAATTACCTTCAATCAAGAAAACCTTAATTTCTGAAATTTAGGGTTTCTTGACAAAACTTACCAGATATGCAATTAAACCTAATTAATTGCACAAGAACCCAATTAATCACCTCAGGACACCAAGAATCGAAAAACCCCCAAATTTTTAGAAACCCTAAAAAATTAATTGATCAAATTTTGTGATTAAACACAATCAAAGTACGATTAACCACAAGATTAATCAATATATTTTGAAAACCCAGTTAAAAAACAGATATCAAGAACCAATGGCTCTGATACCATATACGATTTTATAAAACTAAGAACAAGAATCAAGTATGATTCAACCAACCACCCCTTTATCTTTTATTAACTGCGTATAGCTATCACTTCAAATGTGATACTATGCTGTTTGATCATATATACAAAGTAGAAAGAAATCAATAACAGAATCAAAGATCTTACAATCCAAGATCAAGATTCAAGAACAAGATCAAGAACTGAAACAATAATATCAAAGGCGACCAAAACGAGAGAGAGAGACTTTTCACACACACACACTTGCTATCTACAAAATGAGATAAAAACGAATATAAAGACGAGTGGCTAAGCGTAGCTTGTAAGTTTCAACACTTGCTAGAATTAGTCCTTTATCTTCCAATATCTGCACATAAAAAGAAACAAAGAAAAACAAAGGAAATATAAAAGAAAAATGTTACCTTTTCACCCATCAACTATTATCACTTATCAACTTAGTTTTAATAACAATATTGTAAAAGTATCTTACATAGGATCAGATCTTATAACGATTCTGATCATAATATCTTAAAATCAATTACTATCTAATCTTATATTTTTCGAATCACAAACTAAAAATTACAAATTATTAGTCAAGTTTTGTAGAAATTGAAAAAAAAACATTTTAATACTTTAAACATTTTATAATTATAATTTAGGACAATATTTTTATTAAACGCTCATATGTTGTCATGTTAGTGATATATAAAAATTTGTAATTTTTACATAATATTAAAAACTAATAAGAAAATGATATTATAATAAGATATGAGATGTAAAACTTCACACACTTTCGTTATATTTAATTATTTTTTAAAGTAATAATATTTATCTGAAAAATCTTTTACCAAAAAAACTCTAAATATCTATCCAAACGATCTTCGTATATATTGTACATGTCTTAACACATTGTTGATTAACTTTAGCACATAGGTTTAAAAAAAATCTTGCAGATGTGACATTTGTCGAATTTTTTTTTCACCATCGAAGATTTGAGTCATCTTTACCGTATCAGATGCACTTATATATGACCATATCTCCTCTAGATGGAAAATCAACTCGAAAACCTTTAAATAAAACTGTACTAGGGCAAGGTTGATTGACAGAACACTTTGTTACTCATTTTTTTACAGTTAATGATGCATAATGTTCTTCGCTATTGGACACTTATATGCCCTATCCGCTTGAAGTTTATTGATTTACGTAGGGCTGAGCAAAGCTAACTAAAAATTAAATCGAATCAATAAACCGAACTGACCGAAACCGAATCGATCATTTTCGGTTTGGTTTTCTATTTTATATATTTATTTTGGTTTTGTTTGGTTCGATTCGATTTTTAGTTAAAATCACTACAAAATAAAAGTCATATATTTATTAAAAGTTTTGTTTACAAATAATAAAATGATCAATATTGTTGATGCTAAAATCCTCCGGTAGGGCCTACGGGACTAGAAACCTTCCACGTAAGCTACAAAGGGATGGAGCACCTACACACAGGAAACAGCACACATTAACTCGCCTCGGGTGTTATCCCAGGACCAAGCTCCGGTGTGAGAATGAGTAATGATACGTTTGATATGATATATGGTATTAAGTGTGTTGTCAGAGCATTCAATGTGTTTAGTAATAAATATGAGGAATATATATAGGGTAATGTTGATACCTTGATGTTGATAGTTCATACCTTGTCTTCTTTCCCGAAATGGGTCTGTGTACCTCGCAAGTTCTGACACTGTTCCTTTCTTCTTTGGGCATACGCCAAGATCCTAGGTGGGGCCTTGAATCAGATGACGTCATAAATAATGTCATAGTACTGTTCATATCACGTGGGTTCGTGTTCCGGCTATCTTCTTTGGTCTATCCTCCGGTAGGTGACACGTGTCATGGTCTTCGGGCACTTTCTGGGACCACACACGAACATGTCCCCCACAGTATAATATTATCCGTAGGGTGGCATTATACTTATCTTGGGCTTTGGCAAGTTTTCTGATTGTTGTGGGCTTGGGCCCAAAATTGATTGTCGTTTTGCTAAATAGGCTCAAGAGGAAGCCACGTTGAGCGCACTCACGCGTGTAGGTTACTTCTAAGTGTGCCACGTGTGATGCCCATTAATGCGACTCTCACACTTCTCGAGGATATATACCTGCTTTTTCCCATTTTTGACTTTCACTTTTCACTTTCTCCTTTCACACATTATTATTACTGTGTATCTCTCGCGGCTTCTCTCTTCGTCTTTCAGGTAGGTTTTCTTTCCCGGTTATATATTGTTTCGTTCCTCTTGCATCGGACATGTCCGACGAAGAGTCCGACGGTGTAGCCTCTAGCTTCGGTCTGCTGGATCCGAAGTGCAGTATGCACATCCGGTATTCCGAGATGACTACTGAAGAGTTAGATCATACCATTAATGAGTACCGGATACCGATGGAGTTTCGGCCGCAGTTGTCTGATCCCAACATGACTATGGACTTGTTAAGACGCGACATGCGTATAGGTGTTTACTTGGCCTATTTGGAGCATGGTGGGCTTCGGATACCCTTTTCTTTCTTTTTATTGTATGTGATTAAGCATTTCAGGGTACATATTTCGCAATTAGTGCCCATTGGTGTAAACCAGGTGGTGATATTTGAGATTCGGTGTAGGAGCCTGAATATTGATTGCACTGTTGATCTGTTCCGGGTATTTTACAAGTTGGGGAAACATGGACATTGGTTCTCCTTTGTTAGTAAGGTGCACAAGAAGGCGCTACAGTTTTGCATAGAAACCACCTCCAGCTTGAAGGAGTGGACGAAGAAGTTCTTCTTGATTGACCGCATGGTGATGCCGGATGCTATGCCGTGGAGGGACCGTGATACATGTGTTGCGGATCCTTTCCCCAGGACTTATAGTCAGGCAGATGTGGATTTATTGGCTGCTACCTTGATTCCGCTGCGACCTCCTCACAAGGGCTTGTTATACTTGTGTGGGTTGTTTAGGCCCTTGTCCCGCTTCGAATGCCGTCGTGCTCTTCGAGATGCAAGGGGAAACGGTAATACTTCGTTTTTATACTTCTCTTGCTATTAACTAACTGGGTCTCTTTAATTGTTCCTCCCTCTCCCCTCTTGTTCTTATTGCAGAGTGTACTATGGAGCAGTTTTTAAGATTTCCAAAGTGGATTGGTGCAAGGGTGACCATTGAGGAGGAACTCCCAGAAAACTAGAGAACGGTTGACCGCACTGCTCAACCTTCGGGGACCAGAGATCCCATTCCGGCTCTTACTCTGACCCAAGAGGCGGTACAAAACCCTGATTCTAGGATTAAAGCCGCTCGTGAACGCCGTGAAGCTCTTACTCTTGAGAAGAACCTTTTGCTGCAAGAGGGTGATCATGCCGGCCCGAGCCAAAGGAAAAGGAAAGGGAGTGACTCCGGTGCTGGGACGAAGAATAGTAAGGTTGCTTCGGTTGATCAGACCGGGACATGGTCTACATCCAACATGACAATCTATGTTGATCCCGTGAACGTGGCGGAGCCCACAATGGTTGAGGGCAACGCTTCTCAACAAGAGCACCAAGATAAGAGAGTGGATCCTCCCTTTACTTCTCTTGTCCCTTTTCCTCACCGTACTGGCAAAGGGCCTGTTACCGGTGTGTGTTATTCCTCCTCTCATTTTATTTGTTTCGGTTTGCTTCTCATTTTGATGTATGTGTTATCTTTTTGTAGAGGAAGAGGAGAGGGAAAATCTTGACTTGGAGCATGAAGACGAGGATGATGACGAAGCAGATGACGAAGGAATGCAGACTTACGTTCCTTCTTGGAGGCTTCAGCACAATGTTCTTATTGATACCCATTTTGCTGCCAAGGAGATGCTAGTTCACCTCCCTACTCTTGCTGAGCAACGGTCTTTGTCTGCTTTGTCCGATCACGAGTTGATCCGTCAAGGTTATTTGGCGTTGGCCCGGACTTCTTTGAACCAGTCCGAGATCATCCAAAGGTTCGAGCTGCTGAACCAGGATCATAGGGCTTTAGTTAACTCCAGCCGCCAAGATGCTGATAACTTCCAAAGGGGACAAGCGTTGCTAGAGCAAATCTCTGCTAACTTCAAGAAACATGAGACGGAGCATGCCGCGTGTTCCTAAGAAAAAACCGATTTGGAGTACAAAGTCAAGTCTTTGGAGGATGCTGCTCAAGCCAATGATCAGAAAGTGCGGGACCTTGAATGCTCTCTCGGCTTGAAGGAGGAGGAGTTAGCTCGGGCCAACAAGCGTGCTCAGGATGCCGAATCCCTTAATACCAAATGTACAAACAACATCCACATGGCCGCGTCTGACCGGACTAGGCTTGTCAAGGAGTTTATCCCTTATGTTATTCGTTTACTCCATGGGAGCTTCGAGTATAAACAGCATGTGGTCGAGGTTGCAAATGTCTGCTATTCCGAAGGATGGTATGATGGGATCAAAGTTAATCGGTCCGAGTAGTCACTTGCCAAAACTCTCTCCGAGACGAAGGACTTCGACTTTGATCAAGCCAAAGCATGGGTGGCCAAGTGAAACGAATTGTTTGCCCCTTCTTACCCCTTCGTTGATAAGGTAAGAAAGTCTTTTGAACTTTTGATAGGGAACTTGATGAAGTTGACCCCGGACGAACCGGAGGTTCCCAACCAAGCTCATCCGGTTCCCAATGTCTCTACCTCTTCTCAGCCGGCCCCACAATGAAGCATGTTTCTAGGGCGTCTTTTGTAATATTCAAACTTTTCACATCGGAGTATGTTCCGGTTATTCTTAATGGTGTAATAGTTAACTTTATTCGCACCGGAGGTGTTCCGGCTCTTTTAGTGATGTAATAGCTTGAACTTTATTTGCACCGGAGTATGTTCCGGTAGACATTTATTGATGTAACAATTTTCCATATTTTGTGCCGGTTATTTCTCCGGTTATGATTTAATGAAATGATCTGTTATTTTGAATGTTCAATAATGTCTATTTTTGCGCAACTATGCTTATTTTCATGTCCAGAGGACCAGAGCTTACCTTTTGCTTCAGTTCTTTGACCAACCTTTTGCTTCGGTTCTCCGACCAATAGGCTACTGCTTGAGGAGGTTCTCCGGCTTTTACAAGCGGTGATTTGCCTCGTTGGATGAGGCTATTTAACCTTTACCACGATTGATGAGGCTCTCGGTCTTTACAACCAATATGTTGCCGCTCGATGAGGCTCTTAACCTTTACGAGCGGTTATTCATTTTGGTGGATGAGGCTATCTAACCTTTACCATTATTGATGAGGCTCTCGGCCTTTATAACCAATATGTTGCCGCTTGATGAGGCTCTTAACCTTTACGAGCGGTTATTTGTTTCGGTAGATGAGGCTCTTAACCTTTACCACGATTGATGAGGCTCTCGGCCTTTACAACCAATATGTTGCCGCTCGATGAGGCTCTTAACCTTTACGAGCGGTTATTTGTTTTGGTGGATGAGGATCTTAACCTTTACCACGATCGATGAGGCTCTTAACCTTTACAACCAATATGTTGCCGCTCGATGAGGCTCTTAACCTATACAAGCGGTCTTAGGCTTCGGTGGATGAGCCTCTTAACCTTTACCACGGTCGATGAGGATCTTAACCTTTACAACTAATAGACTACTGCTCGATGAGGCTCTCAACCTTTAAAAGCAGGCCTTTTCCTTCGAGTTGATCAGACTCGTCGGGGGGTTTGGGTGTTTGTTTCCATAGTTTTGTTTTTATTGTTTTATCACATGCTTGTTCTGGAAAATTTCCTCCCTTTTTACCGAGGGGGGTGTATATTATATCATAGATAGGCTGTTTACATGATTACATAAAGCAATTTCTTAAGTTTATGGCATGCCACTTCCTCGGGATCTCTTTTCCCTCCAATGTCTCCAGCTTGTAGGATCCGTTTTGGAATGCCTCGGTGACTCGGTATGGACCTTCCCAATTGGGGGCTAGCATGCCAGGTTTTACCACTCGGCTAGCCTCATTCTTTCGACAGACAAAGTCCCCTACCTTGAATGCCATATGCCTCACTCTTTTGTTATAATATTGCTCCATTTTCTTCTTGTACTTGGCCTCTCTTATAGCCGCTAATACTATTGTTTTCAAGGGGGTTCAGATATTGTCTCGGAATCTTCTCGAATTGATCACAGCTCAAAGTGGAATAGTTGTTCTTGGTGACAAATAGGGGGTTTAGTTTTCTATTCTATTAAAAAGGTAAATGCGTGAAGTAAATAAAAGTAAACTAGAAGCAATTAATTAATAAAAATAAAACTTGAATTAAAATTAAAATAAAACAGTAATTGTAATACCCTAAAAATGCTTGATTCGGAATGTATGCTTGATCCGGAATAACTCAGACAAAAATCCTTCATTCGGAATATCCTTGCTTACTCGGAATAAATGGGAAAAGCTTCATACGGAATAATCTTTCATGCGGAATAAAATGCTCATGCGGAATAAAAGCTTCAGGCGGAATAAAATGCTTATGCGGAATATATATTCATGCGGAATAAAAGCTTCATGCGGAATAAAATGCTTATGCGGAATATATATTCATGCGGAATAAAAGCTTCATGCGGAATACACTGTTCATCTGGAATAAATTGTTGATGCGGAATGTTTGCTCATGCGGAATAAATGATTCATTCGGAATAGTAGGTTCATTCGGAATAAAAGGTTCATGCGGAATAAATAGCTTATTCGGAATAAAAGCTTCATGCGGAATATATGAGTTGATCCGGAATAATGGTTATTCCGGATGAAGGACACTGATCTGGAATATAAAATATTCCGGATGAAAGAGTTTGATTCGGAATAATTGGAAAGAAGGTTGGTTCGGAATGTTTGAAGAAAATGATTGATCCGGAATACTAGGACGAAGAACAGTAAACGGAAAAACAGGGTAACACGATTTTACCAAAAATCAACCAAGTTTTCAACCAAAACTTAAACAAAACTAATCACCAATCATCTACTAAGCATAAACATCAAATCCCAACAATAAAAACACGAAACCCACTAACTTTTGAAGATCAAATCAACTAAATAAGAACTTTAAGCTTTAAATCAAAAAGATGAAGATGAACAAGATCAATGGAAAGATTATATTGATGATTAATGTTTAAACAATCAAAGGAAAAGATTAAAACTACAAGATTTGTGAAAACAAGAATAAAAATCACCAACACCTTAGTGGTGTTGGCTTCTTCCCTACGAAACAAAGAAAAAGAAACTGGGAAAATGAAAAACTAAAAAACTCTCTCAAAAAGTGTGAGGGGTTCTTCTATTTATAGGATTAGTGATTGGTTGGTGAGTGAGCTTTCTTCCTCTCTTCTTGTCTTCTCGTCTTTTCAGAAAAGTTGACGTTTTCGATTTCGATTCGGGATTTGTCGACGAATAAATTCAACTCGTCTTTTAATTTCTTCGTTTAATAGACTTGAGTTCCTTCGACATATGTAAATCTTCCATCTTTGGTCCTTTTCTTCGATAAATCTTCAAATAGGCCCATTGACTTCAAATATTTTGCATCTCTTGGACAATAGACTTCGTCTTGAGTCTTTTTCTTCGATAAAACCCGTGCAATCCCATGTTTTCTTCAATATTCATCCGGTTGACTCTGAAAACACAATAAACATAAAAACCACGCATAATTCCAAACAAATGATATTAAATACGCGTTTTGGTCTCGTTTTAGCAAGAAATAAGTGGTAAAAGGATGGGTGTTTTCACACCTATCAAATCCCCTACACTTAACCATTGCCATGCCCTCATGCAATGCTTAGTGGTAGAGCAAATTTACACTTTTCTCATAATCAATCAACCTTGGCCTTATTAACATACTACTAAACAAAAATTAAGGTACTAAGAGAAATTAAAACTTTAAAGTAAACAAAAGGATAGAAATGTTGGGTCCAATTATTAAGTTGATAAGTCAAAACACAACAAAATAAGAAGACAAGGGCTAAAAAGTACAAGTTGCAAAAGAACAAGCCGTTGGAGTCTTTTTATTACTTTAGCTTTCTTTGTAAGCTATGTTTTCTACTATATAAAGAAAACATAGACCGTAGGTTTTAATATTATATTATTCAATCACAATGTAAACCTAAAGTGTGTGTCGCACTAGACGTGGGATTCAATGTATACACGTCTAGTGGATGTTTGTTATTAATATAATGAACATCCCAATTTGTTTTAATTCGTGTTCTTTGTGCCTAAACACCTTGTCATGATCATTGTTCTTTTCCGCTATGTTATCATATGAACGATGATCAAACCTAGATATATGGTTCATAACCATTGAGTCGAACGATCTATAGGTTCCACAATTGGTATCAGAGCCTAAGGCTCTAGATATCTAGGTACGACGAGGTGTTCGTGTATGGTGAAGAAGAAAAATTCGTATTGAATTTTTCTGGACGTTTTTGTGTGCGCAGCAGTATTCAGAAGGTCATAACTTTTGATCTAACCGTTGGATTGTCACGAAATTTTAGATGTGTGTTCTACATACATAGATCTAAACATCCACCGGAGGGATTGTCGAGTTTTATCCCCAGGCAAAAGTTATTAAGCGTCGAAGTTGACAGCAGAGGTGATTTTCAGTTTTCTGCTTTCACATGAAATCATGAACTAGGGTTCCTTCAAACCCTAGATCTATATAAAAAGCAGGAAGAATTGATGTTTGTGGCTGTTATAACGTGTGAAGATTCAGGATCTAAGGTTAATTTATAAACCCTAATTAGGGTTTCAGTGCTCAAAACTCCAAACCCTAGATCGTTAATGCAGATTCGTTGTTACAGACGTGAAGGATAAAAAACCCTAATTTGTTATCTAGCTTTGGATCTCCTACATGCTCGTCTATTGTTCTTCATATGGGGATACAAGTCCTTTGTTCCTCATTGGTGGAGAGTTCTACATTCATACGGTATATTAATTCTGATTGGCTATTCAAAAAGTTTGCATTCACATGATTTGGTGTTCACATGTTCACACGGTTATCCAAGTATCCTCTACATGCTAGTGTATCGTATTACAGTGAGCCTCTCGTTCCTATTGGTTTAAGGATGGTGTGTTCACACGGTTTGAACTTCATGATTGGTTGTTACCTTGTGATAGTATGTGTTCACACGATTCGTATATACTATTGATGCCAAAAGTGACGTGGGCTCCAAAGGATATTTTTATGTAGTCCATGCTACACATATATCACGTAAGAAGTTGTCAGTGTTTTAATGCAACGCTGACAAGAAAGAAGCGCTGACAAAAAGTAGAATGGACGCTGACAGGTTATAAGGTTGGCGCTGACGTGTGTAATTTAAACGCTGACAGGAAGGGTTTCGACGCTGACAAGAAATAAGTCAACGCTGATAAGTTGACAGTGTTGTCCGAGGTATGTTCTTCAAACGCTGATACGCTTTGTCCGATATCGGGTAATGAATGTTGATATTGGACAGTAAGGGTTCTCGGATAACAAACTGATTGCTGCTGTTTGAAGAAAACTAGTACGTTTTTAAGCACACAAAAAGAAGGGAAATACACACAAAGGTACATGGAATCTCCGTTATAATTTAGAATATCAAGTTGATATTTATGGCTCGGATATTTTTAAATGGATTAATGATTTTAAAGCGAGTTAGCAATTATTTGTGGGATTTGATGGATATTTTAAACTATGTAAGAGTTATCCTTAGCTGGCTTTTACATATGGTATGAAGATGTGATTCCATTAAAATCGTCATGAAGAAGTGTTAGCTTAAGGGGAAGAATTCTTATGGGAAGTTTGATGATTGAAGGAAATTTTCGTAAGTTTGTGTTCTATCATATCTTAAAGTCGTGGTCCTCAGCACTGACTTTAATGGTAACTTGTTCGTGCTTACATAGTTGGTGATGAAGACTTGTCATAAACACTTGAAGGAGTTACATTATCGTGCTCAGTGTCTCACATAGGATGAGAATATTGACAAGGGATCGAGGTCTACTTATATTTTCTCTATTTGGTATAAGTTCTTCATCACATGGATAAACAAGACATGGAACATAGGTTTGTGGCATTTTACTTCTACATCAAGACTACTTTATTTATTTTTCTTCAGGATCATTACATAGAGCTACTTTTGGAGAATCTACAAGATTGCATACTTTCACATATTCCCTATTGATGTGTCAAAAAGGGGAAGAATATGTGCTATACTTAAGGGGAAGCTTCTTGAAGATCATGTACTACATACAAAGGATTCATGCTTAAGAAGAGTGTTTTGACATCATCAACTAGGGGAAGATTGTTGGGTCCAATTATTAAGTTGATAAGTCAAAACACAACAAAATAAGAAGACAAGGGCTAAAAAGTACAAGTTGCAAAAGAACAAGCCGTTGGAGTCTTTTTATTACTTTAGCTTTCTTTGTAAGCTATGTTTTCTACTATATAAAGAAAACATAGACCGTAGGTTTTAATATTATATTATTCAATCACAATGTAAACCTAAAGTGTGTGTCGCACTAGACGTGGGATTCAATGTATACACGTCTAGTGGATGTTTGTTATTAATATAATGAACATCCCAATTTGTTTTAATTCGTGTTCTTTGTGCCTAAACACCTTGTCATGATCATTGTTCTTTTCCGCTATGTTATCATATGAACGATGATCAAACCTAGATATATGGTTCATAACCATTGAGTCGAACGATCTATAGGTTCCACAAGAAAATCATTTTCACTTTAAAATAGCTATATGGAAATAACTTGCAAAGAGAACAAGGACTTACATTAGGGCTTTGGTGCTGCGAAGATTTATCACCCTCAAGTTTCACGTTCCCCAAACTAAGCTTAAAAACGAGATCATTGTTATTATAAGTTAGCAAATCAAACACTTACACACATGGTTTAATTATATGCTTAAACTCCCTTATTCCTAGGTGTATCTCTTATATTTTATTTTTGTCTTAGAATGATCATGAAGATGCATTTTTGGACTTATTGCGATAGTCTATTTAGGCTGAAAGCAAAGTAGGACGATTTGATCAATAGTTAGCTAAAGGACAAAATCTCTTAAAACTGCTTCTCGGGATATCAAAAAGTTCATATCTTGGCATAACTCGCTTCGCGATTTGAGACCTTTCTCGGGCTGGTATTTGGCATGTACTTCATACTTCATATCTTGAGAGACGTTCTTGAGATAATGGTCTTCTCTTCGTTAATAGAGTTTCTTCACTTGGAGACTTTTTAGGGATACTCCAACTTTGTTGACCACGACTTCATGATTATTTCTTCAATCGCTAATTGGGATTTTGAGATACAACGATCCGCCTCCTTTTCGGACTTAGATATTTTTATCCTCATACCTTGTTAGGGTCTTTTCGGATAGACTTCTCCATGATCTTTATAGGAGTTGATTGCTTTTCGTTGTGAGTCTTGATCCTTCATATTGATTTTGGGAATAATGCTTTTCACATCACCTTGGATCTTTAGCAATAAGATTGAATCCTCATGCCTTGTTAGGGCCTTTTTGGACTCGCCAATCTTCGCGCCCCGCTTCATAAGTTATGCCTTGGCTATGAACTCTTATCATTACCGAGCAACTTTTAAACGATCTTGGGCTAGAAGCTAAGTAACTTTTCAAATCGTACGACCTTACTTATTGCAGATAAATTATTAGCAAGTGATGGGAGAATAGGCAATAATCACACCAAGTGTGCTTGTGCAAGAATACCGACTTATAATTGACTCTGTCATTTCTCGTTCTCCATAATTTAAAATCTCAAGTAATGAGACTCGTGGATGCTTAGCCTAATAAACCAATTAAGGTCTACATGGTTAAGGATACTAGCTAGAATAAACTTGGATAAGTCTATTCGGGTTGAGTCAAAATAATCGCAACGGGCCTAATATGTCAAAGATTTCAAACCTAGCTACACCATTTTATTAATATTTTTTTGACTTTATTGCGGGATATATACATATGAAAGCAACGATAAAAATTTAAAAATTACGACTATATGGCCAAAGTTAATTAAAAATTTGAAAAATGCTGAAAAAGATGATTTTTCGGTTAAATGAAGGCATTTTCATGGAAAAGTCCACTTAAAACTTCGATAGAAGTCCCCCCTACACTTAAGATAAACATTGTCCTCAATGTTTAAGCATGTGGGAAAAGTCTCCCCTACACTTATGACATTGTGCACGTTGGTTAAATCAAGCTAAGGAAGAGACGACTAACATGATCAATTTCAAATGTGAGTATGAAGAAAATTGAATCACGATAGTTAAGAGATAGAACCGGATCTCGGATAACACGGGAGCACGGTTCTTCAAAGGTTCCAAAAGTGCATTCTGTAATCACATCACCACACAAACACAAAAAAAACTATAGAGGTCCCCCTACACTTAGGAGGTTAAAACGGAAAAGGATAGATACACGGGTTGCCTTCCGAGGAGCGCTTGTTTTTTATAACCGAGTCACGAGCCTGACTCGACCCAAAATTATTTCATGGGAAACGTGGTGAGGGATGGAATCATCTCATGAGAGATGTCCTCACCAAAGTACAACTTCACTCGTTGGCCATTCACCTTAAAATTAGGTCCATTAGGTTGAGCGAGCTCGAGAGTACCATATGGAAAAATTTGGGCAATGGTGAATGGGCCGGACCAACGAGATTTCAGCTTGCCCGAAAAGATTTTCAACCGAGAGTTAAAAAGTAAAACTTTGTCTCCAACTTGGAACTCTCGGTATTTAATCTTAGAGTCGTGAATGAGCTTAGTCCTTTCCTTATAGATCAAAGAATTTTCATAAGCCTCATTCCGGAGTTCATTCAGCTCATTGAGTTGGATCTTGCGTAGGTCATCGGCTTTGTTGATATCGAAATTAGCCCACTTCAAGGCCCAGTAAGCCTTGTGCTCCAACTCAATGGGGAGGTGGCACGCTTTCCCGTACACGAGACGATATGGTGTACAACCAATCGGAGTCTTTTATGCGGTACGAAAAGCCCACAGAGCATCATCAAGTTTATCGGCCCATGAGGCACGATGCTCTCCCACGGTTCGTTCAAGAATTCTCTTTAATCCTCGGTTAGATATTTCAGCCTGGCCATTAGTTTGTGGGTGGTAGGCGGTGGAAAGACGATGATTTACACCATACTTAGCCATGACGCTTGCGAATTGATCATTGCAAAAATGAGTCCCGCGATCACTAATAATGGCACGAGGCACACCGAATCTAGCGAACAGCAATTTCAAAAAGTTACAAACCACTCTTGCGTCATTAGTGGGTAAAGCTTTGGCTTCAACCCATTTAGAAACGTTGTCAACGGCTACAAGGATGTATTTGTTTCCTTTAGATGAAGGGAATGGCCCCATAAAGTCGATACCCCATACATCAAAGATTTCACATTCTTGTATGAAATTTTGAGGCATCTCATCTTTATGTGTGATCTTGCCTTGTTTTTGGCAAGCATCACAATGTTTAACCATCTCGTGAGCATCACGATAAATGGTGGGCCAATAAAATCCCGAGTCAAACACTTTTTTGGCGGTGTAGTTGGGACCAAAGTGACAACCGGTGGGTCCTTTGTGGCAAGCTTCGAGAATGTCTAAAGTTGTCGGTCCATCAACACATCGGCGAATAATCAAATCAGCACATTGTTTGAATAGATACGGGTCATCCCAAAAGTAAGTCTTAATGTCTTTGAAGAACTTTTTCTTTTGCTGGGATGTTAACCCGTCAATGAGAATTCCACCCGCCAAGTAGTTTGCAATGTCCGCAAACCACGGGGCTTCATCATTACTCGAGTTGATAGACATTAAGGTCTCCAGGGGAAAAGAGTCATTGATCTCTTTGTTCGGATGATCCCCTTGATAAGGATCCTCAAGTCTACTGAGATGATCCGCGGCTAGGTTTTCAGCTCCCTTATTATCACGAATTTCGATTTTAAATTCTTGAAGTAGCAAAACCCAGCGAAGAAGTCTTGGTTTGGAATCTTGTTTAGTTAACAAGTACTTCAACGCGGAATGATCGGTATACACGATGGTGGTAGAAAGGACAAGATAGGGGCGGAACTTTTCAGAGGCATAGACAACAGCTAAAAGCTCTTTTTCGGTTGTCGTGTAATGCAATTGAGCCCCCGTCATTGTCTTGCTAGCGTAATGGATCGGTTGGAAGTGTTTGTTCACTCTTTGGCCCAAAACCGCTCCAATAGCAAAGTCGCTAGCATCGCACATCAACTCGAAAGGCAGCTCCCAATTAGGGGTAACCAAGACGGGTGCCTTAGTTAGCTTATCCTTAAGAAGTTTGAAGGCTTCAATACACTCTTTAGAAAAGATAAAAGGAGTATCTTTTTCCAAGAGGTGGGTCATCGGGCGAGCGATTTTAGAAAAATCTTTGATAAAGCGACGGTAGAAACCCGCATGACCAAGGAAACTTCTCACACCCTTCACGATTGAAGGTGGGGGCAATTTAGCAATAACATCGACTTTAGCACGGTCCACTTCAAGACCGGCTTTGGAGATTTTGTGTCCTAGCACGATGCCCTCTTTTACCATGAAATGGCATTTTTCATAATTAAGAACAAGGCGAGTGTCTTCACACCGCTTAAGCATACGTTCTAAATTGGCAAGGCAAGCAGAGAAAGAATCGCCATAAACCGAGAAATCATCCATGAATACTTCCATAGTTTCTTCAACCACGTCATGGAAGATAGCCATCATACACCTTTGGAACGTCCCAGGAGCATTGCATATACCAAAAGGCATACGTTTGTAAGCAAATGTTCCGTAGGGACAAGTGAATGTGGTCTTTTCTTGGTCTTTGGGATCGATGGGAATTTGAAAATACCCGGAGAAACCGTCTAAGAAGCAGTAATAGTCATTACCCGCTAGACGCTCGAGCATTTGATCCATGAAAGGAAGAGGAAAGTGATCTTTTCTCGTGGCATCATTGAGTTTGCGATAGTCGATACAAACTCTCCACCCAGTAACGAGACGAGTGGGAATCAACTCGTTGTGTTCATTGGGAACAACGGTTATTCCGCCCTTCTTGGGCACACAATGGACGGGACTTACCCATGGCGAATCCGAAATAGGGTAAATCAAGCCGGCATCTAGAAGTTTGATAACCTCTTGTTTGATGACGTCATGAATTCGAGGATTAACCCTTCTTTGGATCTGGATTGCGGGTTTAAAGTCATCTTCCATGAGAATCTTGTGAGTACAAATGTTTGGATCAATTCCGCGGATATCGGAAATTTTCCAAGCAATTGCCTTCTTATGATCTTTAAGCACGACAATGAGGCGAGATTTCTCTTCTTCTTTCAAGTCCTTAGCAATGATGACGGGTGACTTCTTCTTATCTTCAAGGAACACGTACTCGAAATGGGACGACAACTCCTTAAGTTCTAAATCCGGAGGATTTTCGATGGGAGGCGGATTCAAAGTCGGTTCATCGATAGCAATAGCCTGGGGAGATGGTGGAGAAATATGGTTCTCTTTGAGAAGGTTCTCAATGAGAAGAATGTCTTCATCCCAATCGGTGGGAGAATCGTCATGTTCTAAGTTCACATCTCCCATGGTGGCTTCCAAATCTTTCCAAAGGAAATCACTTTCTCCAAATAGAGATAGTGATGAATCAATAGAGGAAACGGTCTCAACATTGGGAAGAGAGGTAGGAATACTTTTACAAGCATCTTTGAAGTGTTCTTCACAAGCCTCATCGAGAACGTCGATACAATTAACACTCTCGTATGAATAAGGCTGTTTAGAAAGCTTTCCCATGTTGAAGACGATTTTATCGTCACCCACTCTCATGATAAGCTCACCCGCTTCAACATCGATGAGAGTGCGACCGGTCCTCAAGAATGGACGTCCAACGATTAATGGCACACAAGGGTCCATATCGTAGTCGACCACGACAAAATCGGCCGGAAAAGTGAATTTGTCGACTCCTACAAAAACGTCTTCGGCTATCCCCACTAGATAAGCAACCGTACGGTTAGCTAATTCCAAAGTCATTTTGGTGAGGACTAGCTCAGGGAGAGATAATTGCTTCCAAACGCTTAAGGGCATTAAGTTAATACTGGCACCTAGATCAGCTAGGGCCATGCAACTCTCTACTCCCGGGAAGTTGCAAGGGATTAAGAAGCGACCCGGATCACCAAGCTTGGTTGGCAATTTCCTTAAGAGCACTGTAGAGCAATTCTCATTAAGTTGGGTGTTAGTAATATCAAGAAGCTTCTCCTTGTCGCTAAGAAGATCTTTGAACATTTTCGCGTATTTAGGCATGTGAGCGAGAGCCTCAGCGAAGGAGATGTTGAAATTCAATTGTTTAAACATTTTGAGAAAGTTTGAAACTTGAATATCATCTTTGCTTTTGAGCTTCTCTTTCCTCAACCTTGATGGATAAGGTATATCGGAAGAAGAGGAAGTCTTTGGGAGAATAGGATCACTCACATCCTTGGGTGGAGGAGGGGTAGAAGTAAGAGGTGGAGAAATTGGGGAAGTAGAAGGATGAGGAATATGAGTAGGTGACTCGTTTTCCTTAGTCACAATCACCGGTGGAGGTATAGGAAGCTCGGGTTCCTTGGTACCTTTGCCACTGCGAGTGGTGATTGCTTTCATCTCCCCTCTTGGATTCGCAACGGTGTTACTCGGAAGAGTACCCGAAGAAGAGGATTGATTACCTTGGAAGAAACCAGCCATCATGTTCCTTAAGTCATTCGTTTGACTTGCCAAAGTGTTTCGCATATCAGATCGATGGTCGTTTCCTTGTTTCACCATGTCTACTTTCAAGTTGAGCACTTCCCGCTGGAGATTTTCCACGATCACATCATTGGTCCTCATGTAGGTTTCAACATCTTGGTGTAATGCGGTGGGTTGGTTAGGAGGAGGAGCATGGTAGGCGGGTGGTTGATAAGCATGTTGTTAGTAAACTTGGTTGTTTCTTTGAGGTGGATATGGTTGTCTTTGAGGTGGTTGGTATGGTGCACGAGGTTGTTGTTGAGGAGGGCAATTTAGGTTTTGTTGTTGGTTTGGGTTGTTAGGAGGAAAACCGGGCGGGGAAAGAAAGTTGTTTGAGCGGTAGCTAAGCAAGTTGCGGTCTCCTTGAGGACGTGCTTGATAAGCGACCGGAGGATAGGTACCGTATGTTGCATTAACATTCTTAGAAGGATATTCTTGGGTGGTGGTACAAGTGGTGTAAGAGTGAGGACCCCCGCATATTTCACATGGTTGGCTAACAGCATTGACTTGAGCATTTTTAGCGTTGATGCTGTTGGTGTTGCTAGCGGTTTGGGTAGCAAGTGATTCAAGAAGCGTAGTAATTTTGTCAAGTCGCTTGTCGTGGTCACTAGTACTAGCACTAGCGGCATTGGTCCGCACACTCTTGGTTTGCACACGAGACTTATTTTCGATAATATCCCAAGCGGCATTAGAAGTCTTAACCAAAATATTACCCCCGAGGCACTGTTTAGTGAATCTTGGTCATTCATGCTTAAACCATTGTAAAAAGTATTAATTTGGTGCACTTTGGTAAAACCATGTTGTGGGCACTTTCTTAAAAGGTCTTTAAAACGGTCCCAAGATTCACTAAAAGTCTCATCGTACTTTTGTTCAAAATTAATGATTTCATTCCGCAAAGCGGTAGTACGAGAGGGTGGGAAAAAGTAGTTTATGAATTTGGTCTCCAAATCCGTCCACGTCAGAATACTTTGTGGCGGTTCCTTTGCAAGCCAATGTCGGGCTTGTCCCTCCAAGGAGAAAGGAAAAAGTTGTAAACAGATTACCTCTTGTGGAACACCATTGAATTTGACCGTATTCGTGAGTTGCAGGAACCTTTTGATGTGGTCATGAGGATCATCAATGGTACGCCCCAAGAATGGTTGAGCAGAGACCATCTGGATAAAGCCGGATTTGATCTCAAAGTTGTTGGCTGCAATCGCGGGTATGACAATTGGATCATTGTTGCCGTCTACATTTGCTTGCAAAAGTTCAATCATAGGGCGATTGTCCGGTAGAGGCTCATTGTTGTTGTTATTGTTTTGAGGTGGGTTATTGTTGTTATTGTGTACACCGGCCATCTTTAAGTCTTCGAGAGGCTCGGGCTCTTGATAAGACGTTGATCGTGTACGCATGCACCTGCAAAAGAACTAACAAAGCAAACAAGAAATATTTTTGTCTTTTTATGTTTTTTTTTAATTTTTAGGGTTTTTGAAAATTTTATATTTTTTAGGGTTTTTGAAAATTTTTAAGAAAAAGTAACGTTCCCGGTGAACGGATCCCAAAATCCAAGTTCTCATAAAAAACTGTTAATCTCTACGAGAAGAGCCGGCAGCGGCGCCATTTGATACTAGGTTTTTCAATGGGGGTTCAGATATTGTCTCGGAATCTTCTCGAATTGATCACAGCTCAAAGTGGAATAGTTGTTCTTGGTGACAAATAGGGGGTTTGGTTTTCTATTCTATTAAAAAGGTAAATGCGTGAAGTAAATAAAAGTAAACTAGAAGCAACTAATTAATAAAAATAAAACTTGAATTAAAATTAAAATAAAACAGTAACTGTAATATCCTGAAAAATGCTTGATTCGGAATGTATGCTTGATCCGGAATAACTCAGACAAAAATCCTTCATTCGGAATATCCTTGCTTACTCGGAATAAATGGGAAAAAGCTTCATGCGGAATAATCTTTCATGCGAAATAAAATGCTCATGCGGAATAAAAGCTTCATGCGGAATAAAATGCTTATGCGGAATATATATTCATGCGGAATAAAAGCTTCATGCGGAATAAAATGCTTATGCGGAATATATATTCATGCGGAATAAAAGCTTCATGCGGAATACACTGCTCATCCGGAATAAATTGTTGATGCGGAATGTTTGCTCATGCGGAATAAATGCTTCATTCGGAATAGTAGGTTCATTCGGAATAAAAGGTTCATGCGGAATAAAAGCTTCATGCGGAATATATGAGTTGATCCGAAATAATGGTTATTCCAGATGAAGGACACTGATCCGGAATATAAAATATTCCGGATGAAAGAATTTGATTCGGAATAATTGGAAAGAAGGTTGGTTCGGAATGTTTGAAGAAAATGATTGATCCGGAATACTGGGACGAAGAACAGTAAACATAAAAACAGGGTAACACGATTTTACCAAAAATCAACCAAGTTTTTAACCTAAACTTAAACAAAACTAATCACCAATCATCTACTAACCATAAACATCAAATCCCAACAATAAAAACACGAAACCCACTAACTTTTGAAGATCAAATCAACTAAATAAGAACTTTAAGCTTTAAATCAAAAAGATGAAGATGAACAAGATAAATGGAAAGATTATATTGATGATTAAGGTTTAAACAATCAAAGGAAAAGATTAAAACTACAAGATTTATGAAAACAAGAATAAAAATCACCAACACCTTAGTGGTGTTGGCTTCTTCCCTACGAAATAAAGAAAAAGAAACTGGGAAAATGAAAAACTAAAAAACTCTCTCAAAAAGTGTGAGGGGTTCTTCTATTTATAGGCTTAGTGATTGGTTGGTGAGTGGGCTTTCTTCCTCTCTTCTTGTCTTCTCGTCTTTTCAGAAAAGTTGACGTTTTCGATTTCGATTCGGGATTTGTCGACGAATAAATCCAACTCGTCTTTTAAGTTCTTCGTTTAATAGACTTGTGTTCCTTCGACATATGTAAATCTTCCATCTTTGGTCCTTTTCTTCGATAAATCTTGAAATAGGCCCATTGACTTCAAATATTTTGCATCTCTTGGACAATAGACTTCGTCTTGAGTCTTTTTCTTCGATAAAACCCGTGCAATCCCATGTTTTCTTCAATATTCATCCGGTTGACTCTGAAAACACAATAAACACAAAAACCACGTATAATTCCAAACAAATGATATTAAATACGCGTTTTGGTCTCGTTTTAGCAAGAAATAAGTGGTAAAAGGATGGGTGTTTTCACACCTATCAGCCGCCATCTCTCTTCTTTCTTGGGCGAGATCAAGGTTTAGTCGGAGCTCTTCTTCGTTCGTCCCTTCATTGAACATGAGCGTTCGATAGGTACTCATTCCTATCTCTACTGGGATGACGACTTCACTCCCGTAGGTTAGGCTGAAAGCGGTCTCTCCATTGCTGGTCTTCATCATGATTCGATGGGCCCATAGGATGCTGGGCAGCTCATCTACCCATCCAGTCATTTCCCTTCCCAAACGTGCCTTCACTCCGTGCATGAGGGACTTGTTGGCCCTTTCGACTAGTCCGTTGTCTTGTGGGTGCGCAACTGCGGTGTTGATTTGCTTGATCTGCCATTTCACGCACCATCCTTTAAATGGGTCATTTACCAACTGGGTTCCGTTGTCGGTGACAATGATTCCCGGAACGCCGAATCTGCACATTAAGTTCTCCCATACGAACTTCTTTACATCCTTCTCGCGCACCTTTGCCAGTGGCTTAGCCTTAATCCATTTGGTGAAATAACCGATGGCCACTATGATAAACTTGACTTTTCCCGGTGCTTCGGGCAATGGGCCGAGGATGTCGAGACCCCATTGGTAGAAAGGCCATTGAGACATGATTGAAGTCATCAGGGTTTTCGGGAGCTTCGGGACCGAGGCGTGAATTTGGCAGGAATCACATTTCACCACCACCTCGTACGTATCCTGGTACATCGTTGGCCAATAGTATCCTTGCCTCATTATTTTGGCCACCACCGACCTATAGCCGGGATGCATCCCGCATCCTCCTTCATGGACCTCCCGGATGATGTAGTTCGCCTGGAGGGGACCTACACATCGCAACATGGGGGAAAGGTATGACTTCTTGAATAGGAATCCTCCTTCGATCACGAACTGTGGTATCTTCATTCGGAGTTTCCTAGCTTCATCTGGGTTTTGGGGCCATATTTCTTCCTGTAAGCATTTGATGATCGGGGTCATCCAGTTATCTTCCTCTTCCTCCACCACATCATTAACCTCCTCCTTTTCGATCGACCGAGATGCAAGCACCTCCACTAGCACTTCCTTAGTAAGATGGTTGAAAGCTACTGATGCCAGCTTACTCAGAATGTCTGCTTTTTGATTTAGGTTCCTTGGGATGTTTTGAATTGCAAACTTGCTGAACTTAGTCACTCGCTCCATGGCTTCAGCGAGGTACTTCTTCATTCGTTCGTTGGATGCGACAAACTCACCATTTATGTGACATGCGACTAGTGAGGTTGTATCTTACCATGTAAACCAACTATCGCTGATGGATACCAACTTTTTTTGTTCGTATTATACTATTATGTTTCATTTTGTATTTAAACTGAACATGATCTTTTTTTCCTCGAAAGTTATACTAACAGTTCGCAGTATGGTTATTTGAGATTATATCTAAACTTGAATTATCATATCTTACGATACTTTCTATTGTATTTTAGTCTTACTTCGAAATATCGTATCGTTAATTATTTGGCACCGGGCACTTTCGCAGCTATGCGCGGGTAATCGTCTAGTGATAATAAATGTATTTTTGTTAAACTGTGTATTTTTTGTTGGAAAAAAATATTTTGAGAACGAAAAGAGTACATTACCACTTTTTGGCACGTGCAGTTCATTCGTTTTGTTTGTTTTGAACTTCTCCTTTAAATCATTTCATTTTGTAAAGATGTGTAAACTTTAGGTCTTTTATTTTTTTGGAAACGGCAAATAATTCAACGGACGCCTACTCGTAATATTTCAACGAGCACCCCGAGTTCGAGCACCGCATAGCGGGCAAACCCAGCCCCCAAAGGGATCTCTAGGGAGAATTCCCCACGTGTGCCCGTGTGAGATATGAGTTACTTTAGGTCTTTTAGATACCGAAAATAAGAAACTTGATATTCACAAGTCTTAAATTTCAATGGACAATGGTAGTGTGTTATTATGTGTGTAGGGACTTTAGAACCTAACACAAGAAGATATTATTCTTCTGCCTTTTAAAACTAGATTGTCACCTTCAAAATCCTGGCCAACAAAAGAGACAGGACCGAAAACGGCTTATTTCATACATCTTCGTAGATAAAAGTCTAAATGTAATTTTGTTCTTTTTCACAAGCAGGTGAATAAATATTCATCATTTATCTTGGTTGATTTAAAGGTGGAAATTAGTCTATAATTTTTAAAAAATTTATAAAGAGACCATTTTTTGCTAAAAAGTAAAAAGGTTTCAAAAATCAGACGAAGAGAATAAAGTTGGAAATTTTCCGGGGTGATTTTTTTATCAATGCTGATATTTCACTAGTAAATAAAATAATGAAATATCACCGGTGATAAAATTATTTTATGACTGGTGATATTTAATTTTATCACCGGTGATATTTTCGTGTTTTTTTTATTAGTGAAATATTATCGTTGACAAAAATCAATTCAAAAAATTTACAATTTTAGTTCTTTCTCCGATTTTAGCATTTTTTTGACATTTTGACAAAAATAGTCTATTCGTATCAAACCATACCCCAGTTTTATAACCCTAATCCCTAAAAAAAATCTCTCGATCCTTGAAAATCACAGCCACCACATTGCTCCGTGTCTACGTCCCATAAAACTTTTTATCTTAAACTAACCATCATCACATTGATCTGTTGCCAATGGTTTTTTTAAGGAAATTTGTGTGTGTGAATGGTTATAATCTGGATATCAATCTGAATCGTGTAATCACTTTCAGATCAAAGTATTCTAGACCCTATATGCCTCGGGTTCACGAAATTTTCAATCGAATAAGACAGATTGCAATTGAAATCTAAGGCACGAGAAATCAATCGGAAAAACTTACGAATGTTATGAATGTTCTAACTGTAAAAGAAACCAACCCTGGTGAAAATAACCAGACAAAATAATTGTTTAACAGTTATTTTTCCAACTGTCGCGCTGGTTAAGAAAAGATGCAACTGTTGGGTTTTTAGGCAGGAAACGTTAATACCGTTTAGTGAAAATCGTTTAGGTTTTGGGGCGCTGCCCCAAACCCCGTGAGGGGCGTTCCCCCCTCGACCCCCGCACGCTGACCTGGCAGCGGGGCCCAGCAAGGGGACCTGCCCCTTGACCCCACAAGAGGCGCTGCCCCTTGACCCCGCAAGGGGGCGCGGCCCCCTTGACCCCCGCATCTTGCTCGTGACGATATCAAGCTAATTTTGACGAGCGTGCACTCCGCACCTCCTAACCCGTCTTTAGCTAAACTTGTCTAATTGCCATTAATCTCTAAGTAAAAACACAATTACACAAAATACATGTAATAACACTAAAATTACCAACATTTTTTTTATGCTTCTCAAAGTTTCTTATCTATCATATTCACCGTGACTATTGTTGCGGAGATTAATGTTGTAATACATCGCTTCTAATATCTCCCCATGAATTTATTTGATTCGTATTGTTATAAAAAAAAGTTAAGCTTTATTGGTTGTCTTCTTTTTTCTTTTTTTAATTGTTTGTACTGCTTTTTCGAGTCAGTAATCTTACAACTTTCAATTTTTCGTTTGATCCTACAAAAATAACTGAACTCATTTGTTTCATCTACGTGTGTTGGTGATTTGTGCAAAGGTCACAAATTCACACGGTTGTATATTTCATTGGATATTTGTGCAAAAGTCACAATTCACGATTGACGTTTATGAAGAAGAATCAGAGGTTGTGCAGAGCTTTGTGGATTTGTGTTGATCTGGTTGGAGTTTAGGAAGATAATCGGAAGTGCAGGGCCTTATTAATGTTTTATTTTTCATGTTTTATTTTGTTTCTTTTCTAGTTTACTACTTCATTATGAGCTTTTGCGATTTCGCCGCTCGGACTGCGAGAGAGTATTGGTGGATAAGTATGGCCCGACCCAGTTTGTGAGTTTAGGGTATATTAAAATTTTATGTAATCACTATTATAAATGGTTGATCAATAAAAAAATAATATGGATAAGGTTTCAATGTAGCCTAACAATTTTTTCATAAAATTTAATCTTATTAATCTTAGGTAATAAATAACTAAGATTAGTTATCTCGCTTACAAGTAAAAAAATAGATTGTAAAATAACTCAATTCTATTTTCATATTTCATCTTCTATTATGTCATTTATGTGTATATTGAGTTTTTAACCTTCTCACTTAAATGCTAATTACCTTTTATTTAGTTTTTATTCTCTTGCCACATAAATTAATATTTTTTATCCGTTAACTAGTCTGTCTATCATCATTTGGTATTATAGTTTTGGTTTAAAAGAAAAGATTTGGATGTATTAGGTTTCTTTTTGTTTCTTTGAAACCATTAGTTGTAATTCTACATGATTTTGGACCATACTTTATCTTTTCATATGTTTGAGTAAAAGATGCCCCTTGTTTCTTTTTGTAATATAAGAGTTTAATCTATATATTTTAAGTTTAATTTTTGTTTCTAGTAAATGTAAAGAATGAAATCAGTTCTTAGCATTAGAGACTTTGTTTTTAGGGTTGTACTACTTTAGCTGGTTGTCTTTAAACTGATCTAATTACATGTTCGTTAGTATTATTTTAAATCCAAAGAGTAAAAAATATAGTGATGAGGAAACTTCTTTCTATTTTGGCCTTATTGTTGTGATATTAACGTCACGCCATACAAAACAATTCACAAAAATATATTTTCACTCATGACATTCATCTTCTTCTTCACTTTGACACCACCTACTAATTTTATTTTATTTCATTTTTATACAAATTAAAAATCCATTTCATTACATTAAAAATACAAATATATAAATAAAAATACAATATAAAAATAAAATACAATATAAAAATAAAATACAATAAAAAAAGCATTTTAAAAAATTACTGAATTAACAAAACTCAAACCAAAAATAATAAAAGATATATCATAAAAATAAAAATTGTAAATATACTCAAAAAAAAAAGTGATAAACATTACTACCTTTTCTTTCTTCTTCGTGAAGCCACATAACCACAACACACACAAAACACACATACCCCAAAAGCTCTTTGTCTCATCTTCGATTACTCGTCGAGATGTGACAAAACCACGACGAAACGGAAGAAGGTCGGTGTGATAAAAAAAGCCGACGAACACCGACAAACACCAGTGAAAATGTCACCTCAATCCGGCGAACACCTCCACTAAAATTTATACATATAAACCCATGTGAAGTATAAGAATCCCAAAACTATGTAGATGTTATCTTGGTTTTAGAAGTAAATTACTTAAAATATGTTAGACAGGCTCGAGTTTGTTAGAGCTTTAGCCTGCAAAACTCGAGCTCAGTTTGTTTAAATTTTATATAATTTGAGCTTGAGTTTAGCTCGTTTCAAGCCATACTATTAAGCTCGAACTCGTCTCGTGGTATATTTAGACAGTCTCTTTTGGTTCGAATCAATTAAAATTAAAACTTAAATTCGTTAATAAGCTTATTATTAAGTTTGTTAATAAATTTGTATATAAAACATCAAGCTCGTTTAATAAACCAGCTTTAATGTATTCTTTCAAATACATTTAGACAGGACATGCATAGCCATTAGCCGAAATATAGGAAATAGTTAGCGCTTTCGGTGGGAACAAGTAGAACGTGTATGTGAAAGTCGACGACGAACGTTGTGAATGTGTTGTAATACGTTGTTCTTCTTCTTCAATTCGATCTATCTATCTATCATGCATGTGATTGCTCGTGCAATTTCTGACAACTTAACAACCAAAACTGAAGTTATGTGTTGTTCTTCTCGATCTCCCCCATGCATGTGACTCCTTTGCCACCAAATAGAATTATGCCACGACCTCACCTTGTTCTTCATTTATTGCCTCTCACCCAACCACAATCCTCCACGTGGCTCATTTCATAATCCTCATATCTTTCTTGATCAAATATATTGCAAAACAACAACATAGTTGCACATTCGAAGTTATGAGGAAATCTATTTTTCAGATTCTATTTTTGACATCATTCTTTGGATCAATGTGTGAAACAATGTACTAGCCTTGTGTGTAGTAGACATTTAGACATGAGTTTTTATTTTTTAATATGTGACTTAAAATCGAATCGAATCGAAAAAAAATTTTTAATTGAACTCAAAACAAGTTTTGAAAAAAAACGTAAATAGAAAATCAAACCAAAGTGAGCCGAACAAAATTGAAACCGAATCGAATCGTGAAATACCTACCCGAATATATAATTATGACGTATTTTTGTTTATTCATTAGTATAAATTTTGTGACATTCGTCTAGTTGATCCAATGTAACAAAACTAAGTAATAAAAAGGAAAGCCATTTTATCAACTCTCATTAAAAAGAAAAAAAAGTAATAAATAATATAAAAATCATTAAAAATCTGTTCTTACTAAATATTTATTAAGAAAAAAGTACACTATAACTTTTAATGACATTTTATTAGTGAGTGATTAATATAAATTTTTTTGCTTGCTTTTATAGTTATGGTGTTTTAGTAAAGAAAATTTATATGACTTAAATATTTGTTCGTGTGTGGTTTCGGAAAGTGCTCGGAGACCATGATACGTGTCACCTACTGGAGGACAGATCGGAGAAGATAGCCGGAACACGAACCCACGTGATATGAACAGTATTATGACATCATTTATGACGTCATATGATTCAAGGCCCCACCTAGGGTCTTGACGTATGCCCAAAGAAGAAAGGAACAGTGTCAGCACTTGCGAGGTACATAGACCCATTTCGAGAAAGAAGACAAGGTATGAACTGTCAACATAAAGGTATCAACAGTACCCTATATATAGTCCTCATATTTATTACTAAACACATTTAATGCTCTGACAACACACTTAATACCATATATCATATCACGTACCATTACTCATTCTCACACCGGAGCTTGGTCCTGGGATAACACCCGGGGCGAGTTAACGTGTGTTGTTTCCTGTGTGTAGGTGCTTCATCCCTTTGTAGCTTACGTGGAACGTTTCTAGTCTCGTAGGCCCTACCGGAGGATTTTAGCATCAACACTTTGGCGCCATCCGTGGGACCCAAACTTCACAAGTCTTACCACCTATGGCGTGCACGCTCATAGAATCGGGTTACTATAGAGAAAATCGTGTTCCTGAAATTCCGATACCATATGTTTTCCAGAAAAGTTGTGATCTCTAGTCGTATTAGATATCAGAAAATCGGATCACCTTCTATTTTGGCAAAATATTAACTCACCAACTTATAAAAGATTAAGGGCTTAAACAAGTTCAGTCACGTTTCAGATGTGAGATTCACTCACACCCGTTGAATACATTTACCGGAGAGACCCTTTACCCAAAATAAAAACTTGCGCGAAAAATCATTTCTGAATTTGAAAACACAGATTTCATAATATCTTTTGTTGCAGGGTTACTCACCAAGCATAAACACATCAGTGCCCCGTAAGAGAATCGATAATTGTCTTATTGCACACGGTAAAAACAACGATAACAGTTACAACAGACACTTATATAGTTAAGGTCATTACTCATCTGTCTATAACAAGTTTCTAATATCCTACGGAAATGTGAAGACCCTCTCTTCCTTCTAGCAAGCAAAAATATTACATCAAGAGAATTCTTTGAGAAACCCTCAAACCTCACCGTCCCTTGTGTCGATATGTCTGGCTATATAACGTCAAAATGGATAAAAAATAATATAACAAATAAGTTATTACACTTATTCAGTGGCCGTATGATCAAAAGCTTTGAAACCGTAAACTTCAATCGCTGAAACCTTATACTCACCTCCTCTTGTTCTTCTTTCTTCCTTTAACTTCTTTCTCTAGATTTTTTATCCTATGGCTGAGAACTGACGATGATGACACTCTTGGATTTGAAGACTTCTGTTCTGAGCTTGGCTTTTGACTGAGAAGCGGCGTTGATGAAGCTATGCTCGAATTTGTTTGTTCTGCTTGTCGTTGCTGATATGCTTGTGCAGCAGCATACTTTTTCAAGCCTTCAAAAAAGGAGAAAGCTGGCTTTGATGCACCCGCGGGAGGTGGTGGTGGAGGTACTATTATTGGTATGTTCAAGAGCTTCTTCACGGATGGTTTTTTCATAACTGAATCATTCATCAAAAGAAATTTTGATTTTAGATGCCAACTTAAATCACTAATTTGCGGTTTCTAGGTTGAATAGAGAAACTTACTTGCTCCATATACAAGAGAGAACAAGTTGGACGTGATCCAATAACAGAAGAGAGCCTGCACAACGTGAACAATGGTCTTTAATGAGAATCTACGCGGGCTGCAGTCAAACAATCAACTGATAGCTTTGATGTGACTCATGATCCAACTACATTGACCGTGATCTGACCCACTGGCTAAGAGATCATGGTCTGACATGGAATCCACCTAATCAACATAGTTGGCTACCCATTTATGTTATTTGATTTTCTTACCTACGAGGCTAAGATACCCAACCCTATTACCCCCTTCCCTAACTACCGCTTCCCCCTCACACCGTCACTTTCACCCCCCAAGAACCACATATCGACCGAACTCCTACCTCTACCTAAAGACTCATCCCGGCATCCCGCCCGGACAGCCCACCTCTGGCCCGTGACATAGTGTTTCGCTATATGTTGCAAATTTAAAGGGATGTGCAGTCACAGATATGGATATTTACAAACATCTACGGCAACTATATTGTTGTCTATTATAGTGTATAAATATGGACAAATGGTCATATTTACCTTTGGGAAACTAGCTGTAAGGGGAACTGTAAGAGCAGCAAAACCCCTCGAAACATTTTTCATTGTGTTAGCAGCAGGGTTACCTTCCAAACCTTCTTGCATGTTGAACTGAAAAACAAAACGAGCTTGTCAGACCATAACAGTCATGTTTTAGGTATATGCTAGATAGCAGGTTAAAATATATTCAGATCAAAACATGCCTCTTTTCAGTGGGGGTGAAAACAGTTGGGTCGTGTTGGGCCAACCCACTAACACTTCGTATCGATTTTATTACATTTCATATATAATTGCTGTGCTAAACTTGCTTTATATCGTTACAAAAGAATCGAACTTTCTTAATTAAGAAATTTAGAAGGCGTCTGCACCTAAATACACTTCAGATAAACCATAACCTAAATCGAGCCATTTACATGAGAATGGGTCAAAATTGCCACCTATAGTGTACGGTCTCACGATAATGATTTATTTAAAATGTGACGGAAGTCTAAGTGTATATGATCACAGAGAAATTGACGTTTAAGATACACTCGATTAAGCAAAACAGCAGTAAGTAGTTTTGCAGCTTAAAGGAAGATACTAGATGGTACCTCTACGGTTATCCAGAATGAAAATGCAGTCAAACAAGGAAGGAAATAGAAAGCATCGGCAGTTGTAAGATCGAGGAACCAAGATGCCCCACCAGTTGTAAAGGACGGAACCTTTTCCACCATGTTTTGAATCTGTAAATGAAATGGTAACAAGATTAAAAAACCATTAAATATAGTTAGAACAAAGATTGTGAACTGATTAAAGTTGTCATATGGGATATAATATTTCTACTTACAGCAAGAAAAAAGCTAACGAAAACCGGGCCTTGGATGAAGAGCCCCTTCAAAGGAGTAAACGTACTAACACCATGCCTGCAGAAATTTTAAATTCGAATCATATTAAAACATCTAATAATCATGTAAAAACAACTAATCACTTCTCACAATAAGGAACATGGAAAAGTTCTTACTGAGTGAATACCGCCTTCATTTTGGTCTGGCCTTCAGCAACAGCTGACGGGCTCATCCCCTGAAAAAGGTATTTAAGGAATATCAGAGATAAGTAAAACTATATCTAATTTAGCTTAAAGAAAATCAAATGACAACAACCAATATGCAGATATCAGGAACACGTGAAACAACGTTGAGCTACATACCTTATCTTGCATTTCCTGCTTAATCGCCTCCAACTCTGGTCTCAATATCTGATGCAAGAGATGAACAAATCAGTGCTACTTTAGAGCATAATATAAAACAAAATAAATATATATATATATATGAACTTAGTTTTCAGAAGGAATGAGAACCGACTACAGAACAAAAACATTCAGACGGCGATATTATGAAAAAGTGACTAGTGACAATTTAAGTTACAGTATCATGTTGCTGCCAGTTGTACAAAATAATAGTAGTAGATATGTTATGTAGTAAAACAATGAGTAAAGGAAATACGAAGAAAAAAAATAGAGCTTACAGTTAGCTTTGAGGTAGCCTTCAGCTGATTAATCATGATTGGAACTGACAACGTTCTAATAATCAGGGTTGTTATTACTATGCTTACCCACCTGACAAAATGAAAAGACACGAGACTATTATTTCACTGTATATGCCCCCTAAAAGAGATGTATGGAAATATAGAACAAAACTTGTATGCTAATGTTTCATGACAGGGCAACATTGTATTAAATTTGAATTCATCGAAGTATGAACTAAAGCTTATTTGTCACCAACTCACTATCACTATCTTTTTAGTCTTTCATTGAGATTGAGCCAATAAGCAATGATCCACATACAAACTAAACTCGACTAAACCCCTACACAACCATTTTCCTAATGGTACTTTGAGCTTAAAAGCACACTAATATAATTCGCTGCTCCATTCCTCCGCAAATGTTTCATGTCAATAACCAACAAAACCTAAGACCCACATAAGCATATGGTAAAAAAGTTCACACTTTTCATTGTTTTGCTGATGCTGATGAGCTGACGAATCAGGATCATTTTACACTTGCATAACTAAACTTACCAGGATTATCACATAGACATTCAAAACTATTAAAAACTAGATAATCACTTTCAAAACGAAATGCCAAACAAAAACAATAACCAATCCCGCATTCCCTGCGTAGCAGGTTATGGGGGATGCCGAATGTGGTAGAGAAACGGCTTCCAGAAAGATATTTGGCAAGGACATATGAAGAAATATCTGTGAACATACATATATCATTTGTGTATGCATGGGCCCGGACTGTTTTAGGCTAACATTCTTTGTTCTTGCTGGTGTGTGTTGCATAAGTTCAATCTTGAGCGTATTATTAACCACAAGAATCAGGCCTGTTTACCAGATGCTTTATGCTAGTGGTTCATTCCGTTTGCCTGGCCATTGAAGATGAGGGGTTGGTGCGGCTTGATCAAGAAAAATGCTTATGTTTACGAGTTATCATTTTGAAAGCTGCAGAGTAACCTAACTTGAGTTTAATATATGTAATGCTGATGTATACGCAAACAACTCCCTTATTTTGGTAGTGCTAACATACGACACCGTATTCAAAATATTCTTTGGCATTTATTTGGTGGAATACTTGTAACTTTGTTGTTGTGTACATACCGTGTGACTTACGATTGTAATTTGATATGCTGTAATGCATACTGATGTATCAATATATAATACTTTTGTGTTGTTTCTAAGACTGTTCACAAGTCATGACATGCCTTACTGGTTTTCAAGTGACTCGAAAAGTTTATAGTCGTCTTGGGCTCATAACTCATTATCGTTGGGAACTTTTGAAGCTAGAAGGACTTCTGTAAATGACTACATGTTCTAGGGACATTTAGTCATGAGTCGATACATGATTGAGTATCCTATAGAAAGTGTACGGAAGGCGTGACAGCATACAAGTATATATGAGCCTAGCTTAAAGGGCTGAAGCAAATATGTACACATGCCAACACCAAATCTCCTAAAAAGCCTATACTAAAACCGTAATAAAGACACAATAAACCATACGAAACACAATAATCCTAAACAAAATCATAAAAAAACATATCTTTCATCAAATGTACTCACCAATTACACCCCGTAAAATTATGCACCCCATCAATGGCATACTGCAAATCCGCAACCGGCAACCACGAATCCGCAGCCGCAACCGCCACTTCACTAACCGCAGGCGCAGCCGCTGCCACATTCGCCACACCTTCCATCCCTTTATCACCCAAAACCTCAGCCATATCACTCAACAGCTCAATCCCTTTCTCCCCAATCCCAATCCCACTACTCATATTCCTCACAAACAACATCCCGCTTATCCCGGGTATCGAATGATCCTTAAAACCAACCCCATGAAATGACCCAAATGACCTCCCAAATGACCCAAATGACCTCCCAGATGACCCAAATGACCCAAAGGTTGGAACTTTATGATGTGGGTATTGTTCTTGGTCATCTTTTTGGTGATTAAAGTGTGAAATTGAAGGATTGGGTCTCTGGGTAGTGAATATTTTTGATGATCTGAGTGTGAGTGTTCTTATGTACGCCATTGATGCTGTTTAACCAATCTTGATCAAGATTTTTTTTTTATAAAAAAATTGAAAAAAAGATTGTAGATTTAGGATTGAAATATGATGTTAGGACTAGATTTAAGGTTTTGAAATGAAATGAGGTAAGGGTTTAATGTTGTTTTATTAGGGTTTAGGTTTGGGATATTGTTTCTCTGTTTTGCTCTGTTTTTGGTAATGGAGGGATCTGGAATACAATGATGGTTGTTTGCTGATAAGTCCTTTAAGTTTATACCTTACGCCATATAAGGTACAACAATGTCTTTTTTTTTATAACGGCAATTTTTTACAACTCACACTAACTATCTCACAAATTTTATCTCACATGTCTCTACCGAGACTTGAACCCACAACCTTTAGGTTAGATGGCCACTCACATACCGCTGGGCCAAGAGGCCTTTGGTGGTACAACAATGTCATAAGTGTTTATTTTAACTTTTCAAAATAAAACTGATTCAACTTTAACCTTAAAATATATTTTGTGTACTATATAATAACTGAACAAAATAATACCCCGCTTAAAACTCAATTTATTTATATATTTTGCATGATTGCATCATTATATATTATATATAACACATACATAGTTAAAGTCAAAGTTAAACGAGTTTGACTTGAAAAGTTAAAATAAACATTTATTTCGAGACTTTTTTTATTCATGATGAGCATTGAACAATATTACGAGAATTTGGTAATTCACGTGGTAGGCATGAATCCATCCAGCCATGAACCATAACATCTTCAATTCTTCATTAAATAACCATCACAGTCATCAAACAAATAAAAACAACAAACATTAGAATCATAAATTGCGCAAAGCGAAAACCAAATACTACACCCTAATTAATTGCAACGATAACCCCTAAACAAATGAAATAAAAGCAATGGAGTTCGACAAATCTTACCACCGTCAAGAAGCTAATAATGAAAGAGAGAGAATGAGGATGTTTTTTCTTTTAGAGAGAGACAGACAGATCGATTCACAGTTTGTAGTTTGTGTTTGTGTGTTATGTTTGTGGTACAATTAAAATAACCTTGCTAGCTATGCACAATGAATTATTTCCTTACTTAGCGTGATTTCATTTATTGTCCAGCTTTCATTTATTCCAACAATGCAATACTTTCAAGTTTTAGGTTTGAAACGCAATATTGATGATTTACAGCTTCTCATGCGTTGACATATTCCACAGTGTATGAGATTTCTGTTTTTGGATGTGTTCAAATGTTAATTAAGGTAATGTTGAGAAAAGTTTCTACTAAAGGAATGGTGAGAAGGTGAATGAGTTTTTCAACAAAAATTATGTAGCCTTTATAAGTAGTAGAGATAGAGATATTCTTTCTCTTACTTTTTGATAGAATGACAACTAATTAATTTAAATCTTCTTTAAATTTTACAATTATAATTTCAAGCACATGTAATATAGTAAACTTGATCAAACTTACATTTTCATTATTAATATTGAAAATTAAATTGAGACACTCGAAAAGAAAACGTAGACAATAATATTGAGACGAAAAGAGAGTATCTTTGACAAAATGACCTAAATTCGACCCAAATTCTTACCTTATATTAAGTATATATTAGTATCGTCCGTGTACTTGAATATCGGCTATTTATCTAAACCGATCTTTGAGAAGCGTGTATTTTTGTGAGCGCTTGAAGTTTGTGATTCTCTATTGATTTAAACTTGTAGTAGTCAATAAAATAAGTTACTTTGTAATCTTAGATGTGGGGTTGATCATGGTTCAAAAATCAAACCAGGTCGACTTAGATTAGATGAGACTGGAAACTGATTTGGTCTCTAAGACTCTAGACCGAAGACTAGATCAAGGTTGAATCGGTCTGGTACCGTTCAACAAAATATAATAGTCAATGATGCATAAGACTGAACCATAGCAAGGATCGAATAAGGAAAATCGTAGACTAATTGAGTCCATGGTGTAAAATACTTACCACTATCCATTTTGATCTGATTAACCATGGAGTGTCAATTCTCTCGCCCATTTGTTTATTATGTGACATTGGACCATTGTTTCCTTTCTTGTTCCAAAATTAAAATCATATTGTGGAAGTTATGGAGTTCATGGAGGTCTTTCCTCATCCTCTAAAATTCAACCCGTCTCTAGTGAAAATTTTAGACGAAAAATTAAAGTTTATCGAGTACAAGTCTCTTGCAAAACTTTTCCGCGTGGGTTGTATGACTTATTTGGCATGTCTGGAATTGGGGAAACAAACTTCTTTATGCGCCTTCCGACTGTGAGGCAAATGTAATTCGTCATAAGGATATTTTCCCTTCGATGCTAAGATTGTCTTTATTATCAACCTTTAATCATTTTTCAAAGAAATTATTCTCGTGAAAGAATTGGATCTAAAATCTCGGTGAGTTGGCTTCATTTTCACTTCACTAGTTTCTTTTTATTTTTATTCATTTCGGTGTTTTTATTTTCGGTACTTTGTCTTAGAGCCTCTTGTTTTGTTGTTGTTAGATGGAGGGGCATCACGGACAGGAGAGCTCGCCGAATTTGAGGTGGCGACTCTCCACTCTTCTCCGGTTTTCTCCACCACACTGATCCCTCTTTTCTCCGTTTCACTTTGTCCTCTTCGCCATATTATGAAACAAAATAAGGCAAAAATCTCATCTTTTGTTTTTACTTTTTTTTGTTTGAAAGTGAATGAGTTATTTTGTGAAGCTAAAGTAGAAAAGAGAAAGAAAAGTCATGAGTGAAGTATTTTTGTGAGTTGTTTTAGTGTGAAGTGACGTTAAAGTGTCGTCGTTAAAATTAAAGTCCTTGCTTTTGCTCTTGTTCTTAGTCTTTGACTGTTTGACTTAATAAAATTTTTGCTGCTTTAAAAAAAATTACTAAACCTTGAAGTACAAAACTGATTTTCTATCAACTACTCATTGAAAAGGAACAAAAGCAGTTTTGGAATGTATAAAAAAGAGAGAACTTGCATAGAGCTCGTAACCAATTATGGGTGCATGTGTAGTGTGGTCAAGGCATTGCATTGCATGTTTGCATGCGTAATTGATTTCTTCCCGTTTCTTTGGACCACCCAAAGAAACATAATTATGGAAACAATCATTTTTAAACCTACCAAATTTAACATTTTTTTGTTGCCCAAATCATTTATGTACACAACAAAGTGAAGTGTGTTAGAATCACTTTTCCTCCATTAATCATATCTTCCATTTCGGAACAAATTGTACTTAGATCATGATTTTTAGTACTTTTTGTATCGTGTTTATGCTCAAAAAATTACAAAATGTGGTGTTTAGTTCCTAGGTACAAGAAAAGATAAGATTACAATCTACATCCACGCTCCACGGGCAGACTTAAATAAGAGCTGGGTATGATACACGCTACACTTGATTTGAAGCTACGAAATATAATTTTTTTATTTTTTTTACAACTCACGCCGACTATTTCATAAATAGTACACAAAAAGTACAAAATATTCTTTTTGTCCCCTCCCTGCTTCAGCCAGACACAGTTTTTATCAGTTTTTGTTCCGCGTTTTTTGTCTGTTTAATTTTTTTGAGTCACAAAAACTTATTATTTTTTTTCCGCACTTTCAGTTTCACAGTTTTATAACAAATACTAAATTATAAAAATTTAAAAAAAAATAAAAAAAATAAAAAAAATAGAAAAAGTAAGGGGGGTATAGCTTGTAAAAATGGGGGGGTCTTGATAACCTTGCCCATACTTTTAAGACAGCAAAGATTACCAGTCAAACCATTTGGGAAGAATGTATCTCCCAACTCAAGCAATACCCCCTACTTTTTGCCTAACTTGCCTAGAAATTTGGAACTTAATTAAATAAGTAAGGATGTGTTTAGTAAATTGAGCACTATGTCGTTCAAAAAAAAATTGAGCACTATGGTCTACGGTCGAACATTTTTGTTAGAACGGTAAATGTTAGTGGTTAGTGGGTCGAGTCGTGCAATGACATCCAAGCGGTAAAATGTATTCTTCGAACCATCGCATAGTTATATTAGACTCTTTATCCGTTTCGTTTGAAAGTGCCCTTTGTCATGTCTTGAAACCAAAAACCTTCAGAAAACCTCCTCCAAATAAACCATTTAATGGAACCTTGGTGGTCAACTGAGCTAAACCAGTTGGTTGTCTACGGTCGAGCAATGATTTAAAATCGAATAAAAATCAAGTTTAAAAAAGATATAAATTAAAAATTGAACCAAAACCAAATCGAATTTAGCAAAACTGAACTGAATAAATAGTTTAGAATATTTTTCTTTTTGATCTAAAACCGAACCGAGCAAAACCGACATAAATATACAAAATCGAAAATCGAACCAAAAATAGCTTGTTAAATTTCGTTAGGTTCTGTTTTCGATTGATTTTCTTAGCCCTAGTATGATCGATCACCTCTCGTGGTGGAAAGTCATTACGCGTCAAGAACCAACTTTTTTACTTGTTTATCTGCATCACCTAACAAATTGTAATGTTTTTTTTGTTCGTGAATATATGATGGAATGTTGTGGAGTATGTTTGTTTATACTCAGTTATTTTAGTAATTTTTTTTTATATGTGGGTTTGTTAGTGTCAATAGCACCTAAAAGATGACAAGTTCTGTCAGTGTTGAATAATGATGCGACGTTAAAGTGTATTGTGTCCGGCCTAAGCTACAATGATTTATACGAACAAGATTTTCAATTTTAATTGTGGATCACTTCACTTAATTTGAAGATCCGAATATTAGAATATAAGTAGCAGTGAGAGAACAAGTGCAAGAATCGGATCCTAGTCGAAGCACTTTTGCAAGTGTCGGCCATTGTGAAGGTTCGAAAATGAAAATCACACACTACAACTACGTTCGTTCAAATGAAACGGGTTTGTCAACATAAACGAACGACCACGCGACACGGTGGTCTAGAAACGCGAAAAAAGAATGAGATCGAAGTGTTGCATTCTCATGTATTGGCATAATTCGAACTTTTAGTAAAGTGTATAGAGAATTAGTAATATGCCCTAGTTTTTGTTCTTTTCTTTGGGAAACGGTTGATTTCGGTTGGAATAAAGCTTTCAATGTGGTTCACATTTTTGACCACTTTCTACTTTTGTCATGTTTTTGCATATTATTGTTTTTGTCATAAGAAAATAATGAACATTTTCGGCATTATCTTAGAATTCACAAGTCATAACAAAGTAGGAGCATTGGTACCTAGCGTTATTTTTTTTAACGGCAATTGTGAGTACATGTCTCCTAGTCTAGAAGGCGTAGCGAGCCCACACAACCCTATGGCAATATGGTACCTAGCGTTATTGGGCGCTTGATTGTACAAGTATAACGCAAACGAACAACCATCTGGCAATATGACTTCAGGCGACACCTTTTTCGTGTCACACGTTTCATCGTCAAATTCAATGTCGAAACTATTCGTGTTTTGTTGATTTTTTATGTCTTTATGTACCTGTTCTATTTGCGTTTTATTGGGTCAAGTATGAAGCTGGAAGGTGTCCTATGAATAGAGGGTGTTTTAAGTTATGTCCTATGTTTTGAGTTATTGAGAAAATTGCTGAAGTGACGACACTTTTTATTATAGAATGATGCTCTTTACAGCTCATGAGCGCCTATTGATCTAAAAGTTTAGGTAGTTTATCTCATATCACTCAACCGGACTCAAAATTTATACACATTAGAATGGACAACTAATGATTGAGTCGGTATACTTGGTTGGTTTGAGTGATGTGTCAGATCCTATCGACTTGCGAACATTGCATGGTTTTCTATTCGAATCGGTTTGATTGTTTGGTTCGATTTAGTTTTATATATATACACAAATAACACAATCAATGGGTAAAATATACCTCATGCCTTTGGTATTGAGATATATATGGGCTAAAAAACGATAGAAAATAAAGTCAAAACTCAACTAATCTTGAGCGGGTAATTATTAGTTTGCTTATATGAGTATTAAATAAACTCATAACTTAAGTATTCTTAGTCTTAAATTATTATCATCTATTGATTTTTTTTTCTTTTTCTCTTCAACTTTGACTTTAAGTATTTTTTAGTTGTATTATATAATATGTTTGTGCAAATATTATGATATTTAATCTATACATCTTTATTTGTTTTGTTGATGACAAACATGTAACTTGTAATACATAACGTAAAATGTACAAGTTATTTGTAATCATATTTTGTCTCAACATACTTTTCATATTACTACAAATCTTTTTCTAAACTTATGTATTTTTGTATATGTTTTTTGGGTAAAAGGGACAAACCTCGGTAAAATATATTACACCAAAAAACGTTGAAGTACAATCGAATGTAGGTTGCCGTTCAATAAAAAAAAACAATCGAATGTAGGTTAAATCCTAACATCACGGCCCGTTAGATGGGCAATAACCAACACATACACAATGTGCACACCCAAAAACCTACATAAAAGTGACATGCCACTTTTATGACCGACAAATAAATTGAAACGACTACACATAAAATAAAAACATTTAGCTGACGTTTCCAACTTATAGAACCTAAGAGCAGCAATTTCGTCATAAGATAAAAGCTTCCAAATGGACGTACTTGACCGCTACACCACTCTCAACTCACCATGTTAATCAACACGAGTGACCAACATGTGACCACCACATGGTCTACCAATCTCCTAAACCCCACGCTATGCCATGACCAGCAACATACAACCTCCATCATCGGCACAATCTCAAAACCTCGAACCAACATGGGCAGTGTTAAGGATCGAAGATCCCCGTTGTTAAAAAAACCAATCCAATAACGGGGATCATGAAACCACATAGCATGGTAACCTTGACAACGAACCAACCACCTAAGCTCCTAGTGTTGCAATAAAAAAATACCTAAAAACCACGGATAGGGAATCAACCATGAATTTTATCAACCACTGGGATATGATGATGATCAAAGACCATACATCAAATCGGCAACACCTTGATAACGAAACCAGAAATAATCTTTCAATCAAAGAGAAAATCCTAAAAAATTAAGGTTTTTTTATTTCGTCACCAACAACAATCAAAGATCGCCAACACGATATCCATGTCGAATCACTAGGAATAGATAAACCATGAAAATAATTTGTGACAAAAACCACAAACCATAGATGTACAACATATGATCCAGATCAGCGAAAATACAAATAGTAAGCATAGATCGTGGAACATAATATTGAAACCCTAAATCATAAACAAATCTGATCCCTAAAAAATAAGGTTAGGGTTTCGTCCAAAGAGGGATGATATACAAAAGATTATGAGTTATATGATCAGCACGCCCCTTATAAGATAATCACAACCCCCATACCCGATTTCATACCACTCACAACGATCTAGTAATTTCTAGAAAACTATATTAGATCATTTAATGGGATCCTTCGAGGAAGAACACCTAATACAGAAAATGAAACACATAATCAATCATGAATGATAGAGAGGCGATTATAGGGGATGTTTTTGGTCGAAAAATAGTGTAGAAGGGGCGGCCGAAAATCTCCCTAGGGGAGAAAGAATTTTTGTATAATGTTACAAACACAAAAATAGTACATGCACACTCAAATAAATCTGATTAAGAAAGTCAACTACAATGTAGTAATGACATTGAGTGTAATCTTGGACAAGAGATTTGATATTTATGACAAATTCAAAGTCATGTCCCATGGACCCCTTTCGTAAAGGGAGAGACCCCTTTGATTTGGGTTTACGGGGTCCGCGTACTATTGAGCTTGGTACCTATAAATACCAAGCATTCTCTAAGCTTATACCTCACCCTTTTCTATCATATTATCTCTATCCTCCTCTCTATATATGATCTTCTATCACATACTTCTTCTCTCTAACATATAGATCTTCGATCTATACTTGTTCTTCTCTTAGTGTTTCTTTTAGTAGATATGGAGATCACTTAGGTTGAATGCAAGATATCCGAGATCAATTTTCATCTCAGCATCGTGTCTAAGATATCTCTTTTCTGAACTTTAACTCTTGAAGATCATCCTCAAGAAACCTCTCTAAGCTTTGATCCTTCATTGCTTAATTGTGTGGATGTATCATGTAACACCCCCATTTAGTAAATTGGAATATCACAGTAATATATGGCGTGTCATCAAAGCATGCAAGGTAAATATCTAAACATTCATGACCATAAAAGTAAATACCAGAATCAAACATCGATAGTCCAAGTAACTCAATACAAGCAAATATACTGTAAAGGGAAAGGACTAAACAATGTACAACATAAAATAAAGTAAGATAAAGTATGATAAATGCATAAGATATAGAAAGCTGGATAGCTTCCATCCGAATGCACATACTCTTGAGATCCTACTTGCGACCTTGGGTACTTGTCGTTCGAGAACATGGAAATAGAAAACGGCTGAGCATAACGCCCAGTGCACGGATATACAATAAAGCATGGAAAACATAGAATAACGAAAGCATAACAAGAGCATATAAAGCATGAAAGCAGCGGAAATGAATAAGTCCTGGGAAACCTAGACGTATAACATGTTTAGTGGTTTTAGTTCTGAAATCATAGCTTATGTTTACTTATGAAAATCTGTATTAGTTTAATATACCAAAAGCCAATATAGGTCATGAGGTCAACAACGTGCATGAATACTTGGAGGGGTGACATCATCATGCAATTAGAGGGGATGCCTCTAATTAATAAGGTTTGGATAGGATGGATCAGCTCCTTGTGAAGGATGCAAGGCACACACCACATTCACCATGAAATTCTGACTGACACTATAACTAGGATGCACCCATACGCCTCACATGATAATATAATAGTAATAAGGCCACATAAACTGAAAGGGACACCACGAGCTATCACTCCGTCGTGGTGAAGTCATAACACTAGTGCCTCTAATGTTATGGTTATGGTACCTCCATAACTAGGTGAAACTGGCATGCATGTATATGGCTAAGTTAACTAATAAAACATAAGCATTTAAATCTGTAACTACTGGGAAAACAGTTAGCTGCATACGGGAAATCCTAATAAAGGGAGAGATTGTCCTTAACTAAGGACGGGAAATCTGTACCTTGTGTCCAGTAGAAGCTAACGGAAACGCTGAAGAACCTACTCCGCCTTGACGGATAATACTACACAAGAATAGGGACGTGTATGAGTTGTCTGAATTACATGTGTTTTACTGGTTCTGTGTGTTCTTAGTTTATTATTCATGTTCAGTCATGTTTTAACTGTTTTAAGTGTTAATCTGTAATTATTCTTGTACTATGTTGTTTATTATTCATGTAATAAGCTATTATATTACTTGTATTGTAATACTTAGTAACTTTCCAAAAATAGCAGGTTTCCTAAAATAGTATGTTTCTAAAAATAGAAAGTTTCCCAAAATAGTAAGTTTCCATAATTAAAAATAAGTTGGATTGAAACATAAGGTAAAGTTTATTAGTCAAAATACAAGTCATGGATTAAGTATTATAGCTTATTAAATAAATGACTTGGTTAATTTAATAAACTATATATTATAAGAATTTAATTAAAATACATGTTTAATTAAATTAAGCTAAGTAAATACTTAGGTTAGTTATAAAATATTAATTTTAATATTTTAACCTAAGTAGTGTATTTAATTAAATTAAATAGTCTTGGATAATAATTTAATTAAACTATTAAACTGCTTTTAAAAACTCCCGAGCCCGAACCCGTGTTTAAAAATTACCCCGAGCCCAAAAATGCCTAGCCGACACCAAATAGTCGGCGGCTAGTGGTGTCAGCCGGCGGCTGATCATCAACCGCAGCCCCACCAGTGGCAAGACCGGCTAGCCGGTTGCCACTGGTGGCCTTCGGTTCCCACTGCCGAGCCCAACTAGCCACTGCCGAGCCCGGTTCACCCCGGCTGAGGCCGGTTCCTACTGTTCTTGTTAACCCGAGCCACACCGAGACCCTAGTGGTCTCGGTTAGCCCAAAATCAAACCAAAAACGAATCCAACCATACCCCGACTCTACGTCGGGGTCCCTTTGTCGTGCGACCGAGCAAACCAAGCCAAACCGAGGCCCTTGTGGTCTCGGTGGTAGTGAAATAGCCACGCCGAGAGCTTTAAGCTCTCGGTTGTGGGTCTCGACCGAACCAAACAAACACCAAACATCCCTAAATCATGGTTTTGAATTAATCCTAACATGTTTTCATGACTTGTTTTTAAGATTAATTACATGAAATCATAAAAAGATTAAAAATAATTATAAAGAAAAGGGATTTGATTATACCGAGTGCGTAGTAGAAAAAGGTTTAAGATCACAAACACGTACACACAAAATCAAAGAGCAAAATCGTCCCGAACACCCCTTTTGGTGATCTACAGCCGACGGCAAGAAGAAAAAGGAGGCAAGGATTCTTGATTTTTTTCTGTAACCTAATTAATGATAAAAACTTCCCTGTGTTTTTCTTAAACATGGATTGGCAATGGGTCATGGGCCAAAAGGCCCATTCCTTTCTTTTCTATGCTCTTAGCCGCGTCCAACATGGAGCCCATGAGGAAAACCCGTAGGTTTTCTAGTTAAGTTAAATACTCGTGTACGTTCATGTTTTAATTGTCGTGAATTTATATATCGTAAACACGTCACATTTATGATATACGTAAATACATGTTATTTAATGTCGTGACACGTGTAATATATTATAAATGGAAAGTTTTAAATTTATCGTATTTTCGTGTATTTACTGTTCACATTTACTGTTCATGGTATTTTAATGCGGGGTTTACATATTAAGTGTCACATATACATCCACCATTGTTGTATCTTTTATACATCTACTACTTATGTAATAGTGTGGTTCGTATTTTAGTCCTCAAAATACATAGTGTGAAGGAAGTTGTTGTACCCGTGTGAAAAAACACGACATCCTAGCTTAGGTATTGGAAGATACTATAGGCGATATAAAAGGATGTTGGTATTATCCATTGTGCAAGGACCCGATGTTAAGCTTAGTACCGGATAAAGTGTAAGCAATGTAGCTAGGAGTTGTTATACCCATGTGAAAGAACATGACATCCACCTTCCATCCTCATTTGAGTGACCATTTGCAATACACATAAAGTATTGTCAACTACTTCCATGAGGAAATAAGTTTCATCCTCAACAAAATTCTCTAATAAATTAACGCTTTGCTTCATCCTTCTCCTTATTAGTAGGATGTGATATCTAGGGCTTCCTCTTTCCTCGAGTTTATTTTTCTGAACTTTTATTGTATATTTTGTCTATGCACGTAACACCCCATTTTGGTAAATGGAATGTCACGCGTGATTATGGCGTGTCATCGAAGCATACAAGGATAAATGTCTTAAACATTACATGACCATAAAGGAAATACCGGAAACAAACATCGGTACCTCAAAAGTAAAGCTCATCACACACAAACATAAGTACTATAAATGAAAAAGGGCTAAACAATGTCCATAGAAATGAGTATCAAAGTATGAAGAAATGCATAAAGTAATGAAGGCTAGGAAGCTTCCAGTCTATATGCACGTACGCTTAAAGTCTACGAGCGTCCCTGAGTACCTGTCGTTTTGAGAACATGAAAGGAAAACGGTTGAGCATAACGCTCAGTGCACGGATGTACAAGCATAGAATGATTATCGTAAACATATAAACATATAGCAGCGGAAATGACTAAGTCATGGATAATCTGACATAACTTAGTAAAACTGGTTTTACAGTTTGAAAAGCCTTATGTTTATCTTATAAAAACTGTTTAACATGTTTACCATTAGCCAATATAGGTCATGAAATATCAACGTGCATGAATACTTGGAGGGGTGACCTCGTCATGCAATTAGAGGGGCTGCCTCTAATTAATATAAGTTTAGGTATGAGGGATCAGCTCCTTGTGAAGGATGCAAGGCACACACCACATTCACCTGAATAATCTGTAAAAACATGTAACCTAGGATGCACCCATACGCCCCACATGATAACATAATAATATGGCCAAAAGCTGAAGGGACGCCACGAGATATCACTCCGCTGTGGTGAAGTCATAACACTGGTGCCTCCAGTGTTATGGTTATGGTACCTCCATAACTAGGTGAAACTGGTCATGCATGTATATGGCTTAGGCATTTATTTAAACATAAGCAATCAAAACATATAAAACATATACTGGGAAAACAGTTGCCTACATACGGGGAAATCCTAATAAGGAAAGAATGTCCATACTTAAAGGACGGAGAATCCATACCTTGTGTCCAGTGAACGAAGAAGACGAACGGAAGAGAGTCCTACTTCGATATCACTAATACTACATAAATAATATACGTGTATAAGTATTCTGATTACTAAGTATGTAACTGGTTTTATATCATGTCTTAGCTTGTTTTATATGTTCATGTCATGTTTTACTGATTTTAACGTTATGCTGTGTTTATCATGTATTATGTATATTTTGATTAAGTATTACTTGTATTTCTTGTATTATTATACTTGTTGTGTAATAATAAGTAACTTTCTAAAAATAGCAGGTTTCCAAGAATAGAAAGTTTCCAAAAATAGAAAGTTTCCAAAAATAGAATAGCTTCCTAAAATAAATAAGTTTCTAAAAATAGAAAGTTTCCATAAATAGATTAGCTATTTAAAATAGATAAGTTTCTAAAAATAGAAAGTTTCCATATTTAGAAATAAGCTGGATTATTAATCTAATAATATAAGCTTAAGTTTTACTGATTAATATTCTAAGTCATGTGATAAATAGTATAGTTTATTAATTATTTCATGTAAATTAAATAAACTATAGGTTATAAGATTTAATTAAATATAACATGATTTAATTAAATAAAAGGTAATAATACTTAGTTTAAAACATGTATTAATATTTATTATTAATATAACCTAAGTCATGGAAATTAATTAATTATACCATGTTTTAATAATTAATTACTTTAGTCTAAATTAAATCATAAAATACTTAGGTTAAAATCATGTACTATTACTAATAATAATTAACCTAAGTCATGTCTAAATTAAATTAATTATATAGCATTTTAAATTAATTTAATCAATCTTATAATTATTTAACTTGTAAAATAATTAACTTGTAAAAATAAATCATGAACCGAACCCGTGTTTTAAATCTAAACATGTCATGAACCGGTCCGTGAAACCCCTTGAACCGGATCTATAAACCCTTAATCGCGGCGAACCGCCACCGGCTTAAGCCGGTGGTGCGTGTGGGTTTTCAGTTGAGACCCCCTAATGACCACAAGGCCACCCCGACATATGTCGGGGTCCCTTGTCTTCTTGTGGCCGAGACACCCAACCCAAACCGAGACCTTGTGGTCTCGGTTGGTGGTGATCACACAACCATCGAGAGCTTGGCTCTCGGTTCTACATACCGGCCGAACCAAACACCCCTTAAAACCACATGTTTTTAATACCCCATGATTAGATCTAATTAATTAACATGTTTAATTAATAGTTTTTAATAAACCCATGATTCGCGTGTTCTTAGATCTAATAAATAATTAAAAAGAAGAGGTTTAAGGAATTACAGATTCATGGATAACAAGGAAATAATAACACGAACGATCTAGCAAAAATTGGATCTCTAAAAATCAATGAAACACCACTTCTTGGTGTTTATATGCGGCGGCCAAAAGGAAAAGGAGGAGCATGGTTTTTATGATTTTTCTAATATTCTGTATTATGAAAAATCTATTTCCTTCTTTTCCTTTTTAGTTAAATTTTAAGGTGGGCTTGGCCCATCCCTTGTCTATGCCGCGGCTATGAGGGGCCCACAAGGGAAACCCGTTGTTTTTCCGTGTTCTATTTATTTACGTGGTCTCGTGTCGTGTTTACGTGATTTAATTATTAATCGTCTGTGTCGTAAAATATATTTATATGTAATCGTAATAAATATACGTAAATACATAATAATAGGTTCGTGATTATTTACGTTCATGATTTTCATGTTCGTGATTATAATTACTGTTGATAATAATTATCGTGTCTTAATACGTAACAAATACTTATCGTGTAATAACACGTACGTAATACTTGTAATTCCTATTCGTGAAACGTAAACGTGCTAAATAAGGAAAGTTCTAATCATGTACGTACGATTATATATGTACTTTTCATGGTAAAAGCGTGCGGGTTTTACAACTCTCCCCCCGTAAAAAGAATAATTCGTCCCCGAATTATGGATAACGTAAACTGGAAAAGAAGAACATACCCGAATTCAAAACTTGAAATGAGGGTATGAAGCCCGGATAGACTCCTCTGTTTCCCAAGTGGCTTCCCGCTCGTTATGATCCCTCCAAAGGATTTTGACGAATGGAATCGTCTTCCTCCTCATGACTCGTTCTTGTCTGTCAAAAACTTGCTCGGGTTCTTCTATGAAGGTAAGATCTTCACGAATCTGTTTCAGTGGATACTGAAACATGTGAAGGGGATGATACTTGTACCCTCTGAGTAAGGACACATGGAAAACATCGTGAACATGAGAAAGCTGCGGAGGTAACGCTAAACGATAAGATACTTCACCGACTCGCTCAATGACATCAAACGGTCTTATGAATCGAGGATTGAGCTTTCCTTTGATTCCAAAACGTCTAACACCACTTGCCGGTGATACCTTAAGGAAGACGTGATCTCCTACGTTAAAGTGTAAGTCCCTACGATGCTTGTCGGCATAACTCTTCGGACGTGACCCTGCTTCTTGCAGTTTCTGCTTAGCTACTGCGACCTTCTCATTCGTCAACTCTATCATTTTTGGTCCTTCAAGTGTTCGCTCACCAACCTGATCCCAGCAGATTGGGGCGCGAAACTTTCTGCCATACAACATCTCGAATGGAGCACACTTGATACTTGCGTGCCAACTGTTTTTGTATGCAAACTCTACCAGACAGATGTAATCGTCCCAATCTCCCGTTCATTCCAACGCACATGACCTCAACATGTCTTCCAATGTCTGAATCGTTCGCTCCGATTGCCCGTCTGTTTGAGGATGAAAAGCCGTGCTAAGCTTAAGTTTTGTACCCCAAGCTTTCTGTAGACTTCTCCAGAATCACGAAGTGAAACGAGGATCTCTGTCTGAGATGATGTTGGATGGAGCACCATGACGTCTCATGATCTCCTTCTTGTAAGTATCAGCGAGTTTACTGACCGAATCTTCCTTGCGGATCGGTAAAAAATGAGCTGACTTGGTAAGTCGATCAACGATAACCCAAATCGCATCGTGCTTCCTCTTTGTCTGCGGAAGACCGGTAACAAAATCCATGGTGATCTTGTCCCACTTCCACTCTGGAATATCTAACGGTTGTAGAAGATCGCCAGATCGCTGATGCGCGATCTTAACCTGCTGGCAAGTAAGACATTTGGAGACGTAAGTCGCAACATCCTGTTTCATACCACTCCACCAAACGTATTGCTTGATGTCATGGTACATCTTGGTCGAACCAGGATGAATAGAGAATGGGAGCTATGAGCCTCAGCTAACAATGCTTCCCGGAGTTCTAGATCACCAGGAACATAAAGTCTCGTGCCCTGCCATAACATACCGTCTGCATCTACTCGAAATTTTGTATGATTCTCCAAATTCTGAATTATCGCCCAGATTTCACCATCATCCTTATGAGCTTCCTTGATCCAAGAGAGTAACTCAGGTTCTAGTCTAAGATTAGCCCAGTAACCCTGCTGTCCACGTACCATGATCTCCATGTCTAGTCGCTCCAAGTATCTAATAATTTCCTCCTTTATTTCAATGTCGTTTATCATTCCAGACTTTCTACTAAGTGCATCTGCCACTACATTCGCCTTGCCGGGATGATACTGCAGATTAATGTCATAATCCTTCAACAGCTCTAACCATCACCTCTGTCTCATGTTCAATTCACGTTGAGTGAAGATGTACTTCAAGCTCTTGTGGTCTGTGAATATGTCACATGATTCTCCATACAAGTAGTGCCTCCATATCTTCAATGCAAACACGACTGCTGAAAGTTCCAAGTCATGCGTAGGGTAATTTCCCTCATAAGGCTTAAGCTGTCGTGAAGCGTACGCGATCACTTTCCCATGTTGCATGAGAACACAGCCAAGTCCCTTCCCCGATGCATCACTGTAGATCTGAAATCCACCTATACAAGATGGGAGAGTAAGAATCGGTGCAGATACTAACTTCTGCTTTAGGTCTTCAAAGCTCTTCTCTCTTTCTTCAGTCCAGACGAATTTCTCCCCTTTCTGCATCAGTTTGGTCAATGGTAGTGCTAAACGGGAAAAGTTCTCTACGAACCTACGGTAGTAACCAACTAAGCCTAGGAAACTGCGAACCTCCGTCGCTGATGTCGGTCTTGGCCACTTGGTAATAGCCTCACCCTTTGTTGGGTCCATGGTGATTCCTTCTGCTGATACAATGTGACCTAAGAATGCCACCTTGTCTAACCAGAACTCACACTTGGAGAATTTAGCATACAGCTGCTTCTGGCGAAGAATCTGTAACACTGTACGAAGATGGTCTTCGTGTTCCTCCTTGGACTTAGAGAATATTAGGATGTCGTCAATGAAGACAATGACGAACTTGTCTAGAAATTCATGGAAGATTCTGTTCATCAAATCCATGACACTGCTGGAGCATTGGTAAAGCCAAATGGCATAACTACGAATTCGTAGTGCTCATAGCGTGTACGGAAAGCAGTCTTGGCGATGTCCTGCTCTTTAACCCGTAGTTGATGATAGCTCGAACTCATATCAATCTTGGAGAAATGTTTGGCCCCTTGGAGTTGGTCAAACAGATCGTCAATGCGTGGTAGAGGATATCTATTCCTGATGGTGATCTTGTTGAGCTCACGATAATCTATGCAAAGATGCTTACTGTCGTCCTTCTTCTTAACGAATAAGACCGGTGCGCCCCATGGAGATGCGCTCGGTCGAATGAAGCCTCGTTCCAGAAGTTCTTGCAATTGATCCTTCAGCTCCTTTAACTCTATGGGAGCCATGCGATAAGGAGCCTTGGAAATCGACTCAGCTCCTGGGACGAGCTCGATATTAAACTTTACTTCACGTGCAGGTGGTATGCCCGGAAGTTCTTCTGGAAATACGTCTTGAAATTTTGACACTATCGGCTAAATCTGAATTGATGGAGATTTAGCGTCCATGTCATGAACAGAAGCTAGATGGCCCTCGCAACCATGTGAAAGTAATGCACATGCTTGTAGGGTTAATATGATTTGTACAGACCTTCCGGGTACGAACCCGTTGTGAATGTACTCTGGTGCATTAACATCACCGAAGATAACCTGATATGTAAGGCAATCTATGGTGGCATGATGTTTGGATAGCCAGTCCATGCCTAATATCATGTCAAAATCATTCATTTCCAGCGGAAGTGCGTCAACAGGACGAACCTTGTCATCAAATTCTAAGGGAAGACTCTTGTACACATGGGTTATGCGTACAGAGTCTCCTATAGGCGTGGAAATGTTTAACACATTCTCTAATGGAATACGGGATATCCTAACATTTTTAGCATAAGTAGTAGAAATGACCGAGTGAGTAGCACCCGTGTCAAATAAAACACATGCAGCTTGACCATACATGTACAAGATTCCAGTGATGGTACCTGCAGGCTTGTTGGCCTGATCGTGAGAAGTCGTGTAAACGCGTCCACTAGTAGGAGGCGTCTTAGTATCAGCATGTCCCGATGTGCCCTCCATCTCGCCCTTGCGGCAGTAAAAGTCCCTAAACTATGCTAGAAACACTAAACTTGACTAATCAACACACGTAATTACTTTTCAAACGTAATACTTATTATTGTATAATAAAGAATTACAAGTGTTATGCATAACACCGTTTGATGACAATGTGTTGTGCACACTTTGAACAACTAAAAACCCTAACTTATGAATACAGTCATAGTTGTTTGATTCAATAAGTTCTAAGCATTAATGTGTGAATATTCTCAAAGTGTTAAACATTAATGCTTAGCTACACATCCTATTTATAGTGATACGAGGTTGAACTAAGTACTAGTTGATGATGACTACACAAGACATTCACTTTTCAGACATCTGTCACAAGATGCTCTTCTATTCTTGGTAGTCTGCCACAATGCTTTAGGGAAACAGAGCTGACACAATTTCCCTTTTCTTCATAGTCTCGTACACAAAAATGGCATGTCCAAAGTGTGTTGAGTGTTAACAGGGTATTGCCACCCCTGTTAACCCTCAATCCCTCAGAGTCCCTGATACATCTTGGCTGTTATCCATCACAGCCAATGAGTATGTCTTCAAGTAATCTTCGACTTCCTTGACAATGTCTCTGACATAGACTCCTCTAAGGTTGGTCATAGAGACTTAGATCTCTGTGAGTCTTGCGATACTTGCCTGCCTCCTAGGCACATGCAAGTGACTATCTAACAGCTTGATTTGTGTTTAAATCTATGATACACGGAATCTAACAAACTTAGATTCCCAACAATCTCCCCCTATTTAAACATAAATACAGCTAGATCTATCTAAGTTAAGGTAAGTGAGATAACAACTTCTTCTTACTCATAACAGATCTAAACAAACATACCTCATGATTTTATTCATACTTAAAGAAAATTACAAGTACAATACAAAAGTGAAATAAAATATGAAGGTAAAATTTAGCTGTGAAATCCTTCAATAGTCATCATTTTTGATTTTTTCTTCAGCTTCAGCTATGTCTGTCCTAGTATCCAATTCTGTCTACAAAGCTTGTGCAAAAACCTTGGAATACTATGTGTTAATCTTGAGTCCCTTTTGAGACAAATCAGCTGAATTGCTGACGCTAAGCCTAGCTCATCTTCCATTTGGAATGCATATTGGCAAGCTCTGTTCATGAAGGCCATACCACTTTCAGGCTCTGTGTAGGTCTGACCATCAATAGGACCAATGATTCCATTTGGTAGTACCAAATCCCTGTGCATTCCATCCACTTGAACATCATCTGTGACGAAGGTTTCCTTAACAAGTTGAGTCATCCTTCTTCTTTTCTTTCCAGACTTTTAGGGTTCTTGTTCAAACAGCTGTGGTGGGGGATCTATTTTGAGCTTGACTGTTGTTTCTTTAACCCAGTTAAACTTAGCTTTGAGGGTCTTAAGAAGGGTAAAATTAGCCTGACCAGTTCTTTTAGCAGCCAAGGTTTCAAGTTCAAACCATTCAGATAATCCAAGTTTTTTAACCTGAAGTCCTCAAAGACATCCATATTGGCGTGTTGGTTATCTCTCCACAAAATCATTTGTGGTGTGTTAGTAGACTTGTGAATGGTGTATTTGAACTTGGTGATCTTTCCAGGTGCATACCTGTTGTTGACGCAGGCATCATAATTAGCTTTTACCTTTTTTAGTGCCTCTGTGCGTTTAGCTTCCATTTCCCTCAACCTTTGTCTTGGCTTCTCCCTTTCAGGTGGAGTCATCTTTCTCAGAGTTTCCTTATTAAGCTCATTGGATTTCTTGATTTCATTCAGCCTTTTGAATTCAACGGCCTGTTTCTCAATCTCTTCAGGTGTTAGAGGATTCTCATTAGAAGGTGTGAAGGTTGTAAATTAGGATAGGTCTGTGAGCATCGCAGCTATTTTCTTTAGTTTGGCGTTTGTGTCTACCATAACTATTTCCTTTCTTTTCTTCGAGACAGAGGATTCCACACTCATGTTTTTCAGCTCTTCAGCTCTTTTGATTAACGCCGACTGAGCTTGGGTTTGTATTGCCTTGGATAGGGAGCTAACAGTGAACTTGAGTTTCTTGGCAGCTGGTTCACCATCATCCACAGACTCGTTGGTGTTAACCAGAGTCAGGGACTTTGATGAATCAACTCCATTATTTGTCTGTTGCTCCCCCTTACTTTCATCCTCATCATCGGGTATGATCACTGGTGTGATGACTTGGAGAGGGACAGGTGAAGAAATAGTGTTATTAGCAGAGGTTGAGCCCTGTTTGGCAGATTCAAGGTTAAGTACCTTTTCCTTCTCCCCCTCACGTTTAGCCTGTCGTTTCAGACGTTTGGATGAACGTGCCTGAAAGTGCCTTGCAATCTGTTCAACAGAGGCAGCCATATCGCGTTGCCTGGTCCTTGAAGCTCAGGCAATCTTCAGCAGGAGGTTCCAATTTCCATTTGTGTTGCGATGAACACGATCAATGACAAAGTTTGTGTGACAAAGTTGCCTGTTGTGAACAGCTTCAAGCTCTCTATGCATTGTTAACTCATGAGCATTAAAAAGGACAGGGACCTCTGTGACGATGTCATCTTTGATTCGTGTGGACAAATGACTAAGTCCTTGGGACACTCTTTTTCTTGCACCATCTTTGATAGGTTCAATGACTGCATCCTTAACCGCCTGATTTATGATCCTTGGAAAGTTGACAGTGAAAGAATGCATCTCAGACTTGATAACATCCAGCTTTCTTGACAGGCGCTCCATATCAGATTGATGATGTTCAGGTTTAAGGTTGTGGATGTTCAGGCTTTGTCGTGCATAATCATCCTCCCTTGGCAAAATATCAAAGTTGGTTTGGGCAGGATGATCAAACATAAGGAACTCAACTGTCGGATCATAAGCAGGTCTTTGGAAGACTGTAGTGGCTGAGGTAGCAGAGGTGGGAGTTACTACATCTTCCTTGGGAGGAGGAGTGGTATCAGCAGCTGGTTTGGACACAGCTATTTCCTTCGAAGGAGACAGAGATTGCTGGTCATCATCTTCTTCATCGTCCTCCTCCTCAAACATCCCCTCAGGGATAATCTAGTCCTAGGGCATTGATTCAGGTTCAGAGAAATCATCAACTAATGAGAGCACTTCTTTTTCAATATCAAGCAGGGGCTCTTCTTCATTTAGCTGATCCTGAATTATTATACCAACTTCTTTTTCTGGCTGCTCCAGGGATTCAATGTTTGGCTGTACAATATCAGCCTGCAAATTGTTTTAAATTAGTAACAGGGAAATAAAGAAGGGGAATGGTCTCCAGTTTGCTGTCCCAGAGAGGCTGAGGGTGATTACTCAACCACTCCAAAGGATAAATCCTTGGTATTCGTTTAAGAGTGAAAAGTATGAGGTTAATGGTCGCCATTCGCTGCCCCTGGGAAAGCTGACTGTGATTATTCAGCCCCCCAAAAGGTTAAAACCTTTGGGACTCTTTTGATTGTGAAACATATGTTGTTAAGGATCGCCATTCGCTGCCCCTAGGAAGGCTGAGGGTGATTATTCAGCCCCCCAAAAGGTTAAGAAACCTTTGGGACTCTTTTAAGGATGAAACATATGTGGGTAAAGATCGCCTGTTACGCTGCCCCTATGAAAGCTGAGGGTGATGATTCAGCTCCCCCTGAAAGGATAAATCCTTTGGGATTCTTTTCAGTGTGAAAAAGATATAGGTTAAGATCGTCTTGTTACGCTGTCCCTAGAAGAGCTGAGGATGATTATTCAGCTCCCCTAAAAGTAAAACTTTTGGGATTCTTTTTTCTGAGGGAACCAAGAGGTTGTGTGAGGTACAGCTATTCAAGGTCGAGACATATATGTATTCAGGTTGTTTTTTGCCTGAATACTGTCTAGAGGGTGCAGGGTCATCGGGGTGCTTGAGAAACACAAATGAATCATTTCCTGGTGCATAGACAGGGTGTACAGAAGTCTTAAGGATTTCTAAGTGCATACAATGACTTATATGGGTCAAGGATTACCCTAACTTCACCACTCTCACCTACAGACATTTGAGAGTGGCTTCTTGTGGACCTCTAAAAATTATAAGACTGATTACCTGTGCGATATCAGCAGAATTTGGCGGGTTCCCTGTTGTCTCGGCTGACATCGAGACACTAGACCCTTGTTGTTGGTCAGCTGAAGTCTCTGATTCCACAGGAGTCTCTGGAACAGAGGAGGTTGTGAGGTTCACATTCTTCTTTGCCCTGGCCTTTGCAACAGTTTTGGTGGAGAAGAAGATGTGTTTTTCTTCTTCTTTGGCTGTTGGCCAGTTGTTGCCTTGGACGTTGTGGTGTGTTGCCCAAAGGTCAAAGACGTAGACTTGCCAGACACATCAGAGGTATTCACCTTCTCAGAAGAAGGGAGCAAGGACTTCACAACAGAGGGTTGTTTATTTGCTATGTTCAGCATGTGAGAGGTGACATGGACATCTTCAGGTCCAATCTCCTTGTATATGGCTCCAGTGATGTGATAGGGCTTCAGGGAAGTGAGTGCAGAGTTGTGATAGCTGTCACCCAACAGGCTTTCGAAGATGAGAGATAGAAAGCGAACATAGCAGATGTTTTTCTCCCTGACCTGGTTTGGTCCCTTTAACTTTTTCACTAGGTTGGAGAATAGTAGACTTCCCACATCAACGTCTGTGCCCCAGATCAGCCCATAAGCAATAGATTGGTGATTGAAAGACATCTGATCTTGGGATCCCTGCATTCCTCCTATGGATTTGACTATGTGAGTTAAGAGGACACCCCACATAGGGGAAAAGTACTTGATCTTCATAGGGGATTTGGAGAGAACTTCAGCAAGTGTAAGAGCAGGGTTTACATCATGAGTAGGTTTAAGCGTGGCAAGGGCGTCCTTTACAACCTTTTTGTCAACCATCTTCAGGCATTCATCGCCATGTCTTAACCCCGCCACACTTGTAAAGTCTTTTAGTGAGATGAGAAAGCAAAGGGGTGTTCGTTACATGAGAGGCTAAAGGTAATGGTGTCGTCAACAACTTCAGTAGAGTACCAGAATTCCCTAAGGTATTCTTAGTAGAAAATGGTTGGGGACTTTGTGAGTGCTTCACTTGCATCACAATTTTTCATGAAGTTCACCAGATCTGAGTAGGATTCGTTGGGAGCCTTGAGCCATCCAATGGAGTTTTTCGATGCAAGAATGCTTTCATTCAGTTCAAAGTTGACGTTTGCTACCTTGGGAACTGGAATGCCATGGAATCAAGATTGAAGAGAAACGAAAATAGAGGATGGGTTTAGAGAGAGAAAGCTTAGAGAGAGATGAGATTGTGTGAAATGAGAATAGTGGTGGGTGAGGAGAGACGTGAGACAATATATATATTCAAATTTGAAACAATTATTCAACCACATTTAATGCATAGTGGGAAAATGACTGCACATGTGGGTCTCTTGACCTTTCAAAAACTATTTGTCTCCTCGTTATTCAGAAAAGAAATGATTAAATATTGAGAATGTTTTTTAGCATTTACTTGGAAAGTAACTACCTAGTTTCATGTGAAAAACATTTAATATTGAATCAGATATTTAATGAACACATTTATTATCAAGCCATAGGCTTTGAGATATTGAGCATCCCTAGCTCAGCAACTAGCCTGTTGAACGAAGGTTCAGCCAAAGGCTTTGTGAAAATATCAGCTAGTTGCAGCTTTGTGGGAACAAAGTGCAGCTCAATATCTCCCTTCATTATGTGATCCCTGATAAAATGATACCTGATATCAATGTGTTTAGTACGAGAGTGAAGAACAGGGTTGTTGGAGATGGCAATGGCGCTGGTGTTGTCACAGAAGATTGGCACTTTGTCATATAAGATCTCATAGTCAGCCAATTGACTTTTCATCCAGAGCACCTGAGCACAACAGCTGGCAGCAGCAACATATTCTGCTTCACCTGATGACATGGCCACAAAGTTTTGCTTCTTAGCACTCCATCCAACCAATTTTCCTCCTAGGATTTGACAGCTACCTGAGGTGCTTTTCTTGTCAATACAGCATCCAGCATAGTCTGAATCTAAATAGGCCTTGAGATCAAAGCCTGATTCCTTGGGATACCATAGACCTAGGGAGGTTGTTCCTTTGAGGTACCTGAAAATTTTCTTAACAACCACTAGATGGGATTCTTTTGGGTTAGCTTGGTACCTTGCACAGAGACATGTGGAGAATTGGATATCAGGACGACTAGCTGTTAAATACATGAGTGACCCAATCATGCCTCTGTATAAAGTCTCATTAACAGAGACCCCTGACTCATCAGGACCCAGGTTGTTGGGTGGAAGCATGGGGCATTTCACTGATGCACAATCAGCTAAGTCATATTTTTAAGTAAATCTTTAACATACTTTTCTTGACAAAATGAAATTCCCTTAGGACATTGTTTAATTTCAAAACCCAAAAAGTAAGTTAATTCACCCATCATACTCATCTCATATTTCTTGGTCATTAATTTAGCAAAACGTTTACTAAGATTAACATTAGTTGACCCAAAGATGATATCATCCACATAGATCTGCACAATGATGAAATCACTCTTATCCTTGAAGGTAAAGAGTGTCTTATCAATAGAACCCCTGACAAATTTATTTTCAGTTATGGAATTAGAAAGAGTTTCATACCATGCTCTTGGAGCTTGTTTCAGCCCATACATGGCTTTGTGTAATCTGTACACATGATTGGGAAACTCACTATTCTCGAATCCTTCAGGATGTTCAACATATACTTCCTCAGCCAAATCTCAATTGAGGAAGGCACTCTTAACATCCATCTGATACACAGTGAAGTTCATATAAGCAGCATAAGCAAGGAAGATTCTGATGGCTTCAAGTCTTGCCACAGGAGCAAACGTTTCATCATAATCAACCCCTTTAGTCTGTGTATACCCCTATGCCACCAGCCTGGCCTTGTTTCTGATGATGTTTCCAATTTCATCCATCTAGTGCCTGTGATGTTCTTATCAGGTGGGGCTGGCACTAGTGTCCATACCTTGTTCCTTTTGAACTGATTAATTTCTTTCTGCATAGCAGCTACCCACCCATCTTCCACAAGAGCCTCAGCTACTCTCTTAGGTTCAATTTGAGAGAGAAATTCAGCAAAGAGACATTCGTTGGCTGAGGCTGACTCTGAGTCATGAATTCGTTGTCTAGTAGTAACCCCTGCATTAGGTTCCCTAATGATGTTGACAAGAAGAATCTGTTGATCTCTTGACCACTTAGTTTGAGGAGCTGGGGAATCATGGACAGGGACAATTATGGGGGTAGCTGGCACTATTTGAGTTTCATCCTGCTGACTAGGAGGGCTTTCTTCAAAGATGACTTCAGTGTCTGAGTCAACTTCAGCCATATCAAGGGGTACAAATTCATTATCAGCAGGAGAGTCTTCAAGGGTTTAAAGAATTGGTGAGTCATCTACAGCAGTTGAGGAAGAGGGATACAATAAGGTTGTGGTTCTTCTTCATCAAGTTCTTGAGAGGTAGGAACTTCAATGTTGTGTGTAGACAGAGGGTCAAAAGCAGGAACATAAGGAGTGAGAGTATTGGAGTGATGATGGTGATGACACGAAGGTCTTGGTTCTGAGAATTCATCACTTGGGAATGACACGTTTTCATTAAAATCAATTTCATCACCCTCTGTTCCTGTTCTCTGTATGACATCATCATCTTCATTGAATCTGACATGAAAGGTTTCTTCTACTTCTTGTCTTCTGGTGTTGAATACTCTGAAGGCGTTGGCTGTGGGAGAGTATCCTAAGAAGAAACCATCATTAGCTTTTTCATCAAATTTTCCAAGTTTATCCCTGTAGTTATAAATGAACACAGGGCATCCAAAAACATGGAAATAGCTGACATCTGGAGCTCTGTTTCTGAAAACTTCATAGGAAGTTTTACCATGTCTTTTGACAATGATTGACCTATTTTGGGTATAGCAATCAGTGTGAACAGCTTCTCCCCAAAATTGCTTTGGTAAAGCTGCACCATTTAACATAGTTCTGGCTGCTTCAATCAAACTCATGTTTCTTCTTTCAGCCACACCATTTTGTTCAGGGGTGTCAACTGGAGAGAAGTTTTGTGATATTCCTTTTTCATCACAAAAAGATTCAAGTTGATGATTCTTGAATTCAGTACCATTATCACTTCTTAGAGCTTTGACTCTAACATCAATCATATTTTCAACCTGTCTGATGAAGGACATGATGGTATCAGCAGCATCACTTTTCCTTCTGAGAAAGAAAACCCATGTATACCTTGAAAACTCATCAACTATGACCAAGGTGTATTTGTTGTGATTAATGGTCTGGGGTTTGACAGGCCCAAACAAATCCATGTGAAGGAGATGTAAGCACTTGTCAATAGAAAATGATTGACTGGTCTTAAAAGAAGACATGTGATGCTTTCCCTTGACACAGGCTGAACAAGTCTTGTCTTTAGAAAACATCACTGAAGGTAGACCAACAACCAGGTTTTGTGTGGCTATCTTGTTGATGTTCTTAAAGTTGAGATGAGACAGTCTTTTGTGCCACAACCAATTGACACTTTCAGAGGCTTTAACTAGAAAACAATTGGAGCTGTCTTCAGAGCAAACAGCCATGTTGATGACATATACATCTCTCCTTCTTGGTGCAATAAGCACTACATCATTGTTCTTGTTGAATATGGTTCCCTGAGTCTTTGTAAACAAAACCTTGTAGTCAGCATCACACAATTGGCTGATGCTAATAAGATTATGTTTAAGACCATTCACATATGCAACCCTTGTAAAAGTTATCCTATTGCAGTTCACTGAGCCGTATCCCTCTGTGTCACCTGAAGAATTATCCCCAAACACCACTTTAGGACCTGGCTCCTTTGAGTATCTGTGCAGGTTTTGTAGAATCCCTTTCATGTGTCTAGAACAACCACTGTCTAGATACCATACCGAATCCTTAAGATGTTTCTGCACAGATACATAGAAACAAGTTAGTTCCTATGGTGAACCTACTTTCCAGTGGGTTCCCTAAATTGCTGATTAGCAACTCTTGAGTTCCTGTAGAACTTTTGGCGATGGGAAGGACAATTAGTTGTCTCATGGGTGAAAATTCCACAAATATCACATCCTGGGAAGTCACCACACTCATCTGAGTGATGGTCTGTGAATCCACAAAATTTACAGGGAGGATAAGGTCTGTAGTTCCCTAGTTGTCTCTTAGAACCATGTTGTCTCTCCCTAGAAGGTGTTTGAGCTCTCTTAACAGCCATTTGTCTATCATGGTCTTTGGTCATGTGATGAGAGTTTTTACAGATATTGCAATAAGGTTTGACTATCCTTTCACCCTTGGGTTCACCTAGAATAGACTTAGGTTCACGAGAAGTAGAGCATTCAGCGGAAGGCTTAATGTGTTGTTTTAAGAGTTCTACTTCTTTCATTAATGACAACAGGCGTTCTTTAGTTGAGGACTCAACTTCGTTCACAGACTTTGTTGAGACAGGCTTAAAGGAAACTTGCTTAACAGATTGTTTTGCAGGTACAGAAAATACTTTAGCTGGTGGTTTCTCAACATCTGTTTTAGGTTCACCGTTAGCTCCTCTAGAGGAACTGCTGGGTTCAACTCCTGAGAGTTTGGGTAAGGGTGGTAATTCAGCCATATCTTTAGAGACAGGGTCATCAGTCAAGATGGGATCTGACATATGAATTGTCTCTGTATATTTGAAAACAATCTCTTTGGGTTTGGTGAGAATTTTCAGCTTATTTTTCTTAGCAGAGACATCCCTTTTAATATCACTAGGTAATTCATCATTAAGCAATTGATCTAAAGTGAACCTACTGCACAGCCATTTTTCAATAACCTTGTTTAATTCAGATACTTGATCATTTAAGGCACTATTCTTCAAGGTTAACCTATTGACTTCATTTTGAAGGGATATTTTTTCTAAATTAACCCGTTTGAGAGTTTCACATTCAGCCTTAGCATTTAACAGTTCATTTTTAACAGAGTGAAACTTATCAAGCAAGTTCTTTCTTTGTTCCTCAACAAAGTGCAAATCAACAATGGTGTAATCAAAGACATGTTTGCGTTCATCACTATTAGACATAGATAAAATCCTGTGTACCTTTTTCATTGTGATGTCAACCCATTGTCCTGATCTTTCATCACCTTTCCCAATAGCTGGTTCATCCTCAGCTATAGCCATGAAAGCCCTGACTCTAGTAGTATCTTCCTCATCTGAAGTCAGCGGCTCATCATTCCAATTATATGCTTCAGCTACCAACCCTTTCTCTGTCTTTTTATCACCCCCCTTTATTCTTAGACAGAGCTTCAAGCTTCAAATTCATCTATTCTAACTCAGCTTTAAGTGCCTTATACTTGTTCTTGTAATCCTTCTTCTCATTTTCTGAGGAGTTGAATTGGTGAGATGAGTTGTTGTGTTATGATTTGAACTTGTAAGGTTTGTTGGAAGATGATGGATAAGAAGGTGAGGATGTCTTTGTGGAAGGACAGTCTTTTTGGAAGTGTCCAAGTTTTCCACAGGCAAAGCAAGTTTCTTTTGATCTGTCGGTTTGTTTGCTAGCTGATCCTATTCTCCCTGATCTTTTATAGAATCTTCTTTGATTGGCTAGCAAAGCTCTTTCATGAAATTCAGCATTAAGGTCTGTCAAGAACTCTTGGATGCTGCGTGTGTCTTCTTCAACATCAGAGTCGCTGTCATGAGGGTGTGGGGTAGAGATCAAAGCTTTAGAAGTTGCTCCTTGAACTACAAATCTTTCTGTCTCTGATTATTATATAGTATCAATCAGCCCTTCTTCATAATTGTACTTTCCATAAAGCTGATCTAAGGTGTCATTCTTGATCGAGTTATTGGCTCTTTGAGTCTAATTCATACTCAGCCATTTTCTTGGAAGTCTGTTGACAAATGTGGCATTAATCTCAGCTTGACCAATGGTGACATCATTCATAGCAAGGTCATTGAGAAGAATCTTCAGCCTTGTATATGTTTGTTGAACCTTTTCACCTTCAAGTGCCTTGAAAGCATTGAACTGAAGTCTGAATACATGAATCTTGGTTTCTCTGGTTTCAGAGGATCCTTCATGACCAAGGATAAGGACTATCCACATTTGTTTGGCTGTGGGACACTGAATGACAGACTTCATGATGTGTTTGGGAAGACAAGATATGATGATGCTTTTAAGACGTTTATCTTGGTTTGCCAATTTCCTATCAGCTGGAGTCCATTGTTTGAGAGGTTTGGGAAGAGGGTTCTCATTAGTAGAGGTAAGCGCCATGGGAACATAAGGACCATTGTCTAGAATTTCTAGAAGAAATGGTTCAAGTCCGTCGAGATACACGAGGAATTGACTCTTCCAACTAGCAAAATCTTCTTCATCAAAGACTGGTACACTGGTGACATGAGATCCGCCTCTTGAGTCAAGAAGTTGAGGTAGATCATCTTCATTAGGAGGTGGTGGAGTGAGTCTTGGTGAAGTTGGTGGTGCATTGTTGTTTGTGTTCCCGGAAGACGATGGTGGTGCATTGGTTGTTTCCGGCATGGTGGATCTTGATTATAAAACTGAGAACGATGTTTCTTGAAGGTTTTAATATCAAACACCGCTCTGATACCAATTAAAAGTCCCTAAATTATGCTAGAAACACTAAACTTGACTAATCAACACACGTAATTACTTTTCAAACGTAATACTTATTATTGTATAATAAAGAATTACAAGTGTTATGGATAACACCGTTTGATGACAATGTGTTGTGCACACTTTGAACAACTAAAAACCCTAACTTATGAATACAGTCACAGCTGTTTGATTCAATAATTTTTAAGCATTAATGTGTGAATATTCTCAAAGTGTTAAACATTAATGCTTGGCTGCACATCCTATTTATAGTGATACGAGGTTGACCTAAGTACTAGTTGATGGTGACTACACAAGACATTCACTTTTTAGACATCTGTCACAAGATGCTCTTATATTCTTGGTAGTCTGCCACAATGCTTTAGGGAAACAGAGCTGACACAGTTTCCCTTTTCTTCATAGTCTCGTACACATAAATGGCATGTCCAAAGTGTGATGAGTGTTAACAGGGTATTGCCACCCCTATTAACCCTCAATCCCTCAGATTCCCTGATACATCTTGGTTGTTATCCATCACAGCCAATGAGTATGTCTTCAAGTAATCTTCGACTTCCTTGACAATGTCTCTGACATGGACTCCTCTGATGTTTCTCACAAAGACTTAGATCTCTGTGAGTCTTGCGATACTTGCCTGCCTCCTAGGCACAGGCAAGTGACTATCTAACAGCTTGATTTGTGTTTAAATCTATGATACAGGGAATCTAACAAACTTAGATTCCCAATAGGCAGTCCTTCATGCGATGACCAGTAAGGCCACACTTGTAGCATGTGTCGTTGTCGCGACGATATGGCCCTAGGTGCCTACGGTTGCATGTAGTGCAAAGAGGATGAGTATACCCTCCAGCAGGTGTCCTTGCTGGCTGAGAGCTTGATAAGAACAGTATACATGAGACATGGTTATAGTTACAAAGGACAATGCGGAAAATTCGTAAGATGTCATACCAGTGATAGCTGGACGGTTAGGCTGTGAACCTCTTTGGTTCTGGTCCCTCTCGTTACCGTGATTCCTGGTAGAAGATTGCTAATGTGTCAGAATGATGAACTATAGCATGTAACATAAGAAAATGAGTAAATGTAAGGACCTGCTGTTGTTGGAGTTTCCAGCGTTGTTAGGGTAATTATCGTTACCGCCACGCCTATCCGTAGCATAACGGTCGTGAGTCTGACCGTTTCCCTTGGGCTGAGTAGCCGGCTGAGACCGGTCCCCAGTCTTCTGCCTGGAAGATGCAGTTTAAAGAGATGTAAATATGGACATATACTGAAAAAATACGGTTTGGTCACCGCTGAATAATGAGTGTTTACCTCTTCCCGATTCTCTCTGCTTCCCCGAACTCTTCTCTTTCTTGCAGCATCTCCAGCTTACGTGCTGCATCGGCCACTTGTGCCACCGTGTTGAACGTAGCACACACTAAGTTGTTTGCGACCGATGTACGAAGAGCCCACCAGAAGTGGTATGCTTGCTCTTCGGGAGTACATGCTGTTGCGCCAAGAAAACCAGCCAAACGAAGAAAGCGCTGCATGAACTCGTTGCTGTTCTCCCCAGCTCTCTGTCGGATTCCATGGTACTCTCTCTTCAGCTTGTCTTGCTTAGCCTTAGGAAAGAACTGTCCCATCACCGATTCCCTGAACTAAGCCCAAGTCAAACCAGCCACCCAAGCATCACCTCCCTCAGACTGCTTCAGTGCCATCCACCATGATAGCACATCACCTTAGAACCGGTAGCAGGCCAACCTCGACTTGAAGACGGGGTCAAAGCCCATGGCATCAAAGATCTTCTCAATGTGAGCCAACCAGCTTTCAGCTTCACTAGGGCTATCTGTTCTCTCGAAAGTTCGATGGCGTAGCTTATTGAATCTCTCCAGCCATGTGACCAATGTTGTTGGAGGAGGAGGAGGAGGATTAGGCTGTTGGTGCTGGTTGTTGGCAGCCTGCACTTCAGCCCTGATTTCATTCCTCAACTGAGGAAGCATAGCTTGCATTGCAGCTTGGACTGCTGCATTGAGTTGTTCCTGTTCGCGTGTGAGAACCATCTGACAGTATAACATAAAAATACATGATTAAACTGATCAAAATATAAAATGTATACATGAAAAATATTTATACCAATAAATAATGAGAAACAGTTTATGCAGGAAAACTTGTATATGAATGCATGATGCAGTTTTATGAAAACTTTTATATGCGTGAGAGTGAACGCCTATGGTCAGTTCACTCAAAACAAAAGACATGGCGAGGGGACGCCAATGGGTCGGTCCCAAAGTTAAAAGTTTCGATAAAACACATACGACTAAATAGGGCCAGTCCTGTACCAACTATTACTTAGTCATAAACCTGCGACAATGACATATATATGTATTCATGAAAACGATCAGTGCATGAAAACCGAATGTCAGTTCTAGGAAGACCATAGTGACTACCCACTAATCACAGGTCGTGTTTTGAGAGCCTACAGGTCGAAGCCTTGGCTCTGATACCATAAATGTAACACCCCATTTTGGTAAATGGAATGTCACGCCTGATTATGGCGTGTCATCAAAGCATACAATGATAAATGTCTTAAACATTACATGATCATAAAGGAAATACCGGAAACAAACATCGGTACCCCAAAAGTAAAGCTCATCACACACAAACATAAGTACTGTAAATGAAAAAGGACTAAACAATGTCCATAGAAATGAGTATCAAAGTATGAAGAAATGCATAAAGTAATGAAGGCTAGGAAGCTTCCATTCCATATGCACGTACGCTTAAAGTCTACGAGCGTCCCTGAGTACCTGCCATTTTGGGAACATGAAAGGAAAACGGCTGAGCATAACGCTCAGTGCACGGATATACAAGCATAGAATGATTAACGTAAGCATATAAACATATAGCAGCGGAAATGACTAAGTCCTGGATAATCTGACATAACTTAGTAAAACTGGTTTTATAGATTGAAAAGCCTTATGTTTATCTTATAAAAACTGTTTAACATGTTTACCATTAGCCAATATAGGTCATGAAATATCAACGTGCATGAATACTTGGAGGGGTGACCTCGTCATGCAATTAGAGGGACTGTCTCTAATTAATATAAGTTTGGGTAGGAAGGATCAGCTCCTTGTGAAGGATGCAAGGCACACACCACATTCACCTGAATAATCTGTAAAAACATGTAACCTAGGATGCACCCATACTAGGGGTGTAATCGAGCCGAGCCGAGCTCAAGTTTAGTAGGGCTTGAGCTTGGCTTGATACTAAAATTGTAGGGTTGAGCTTGGCTTGATAGCTTGTCAAGCTTTACCAATCCAGGCTTGAGCTTGGCTTGATAAGGCTTAATAAAAGCTTGAGCTTGGCTTGAAAAGCTTGAATGTGTATAATTTTTTTTAATAAAACTCATCAATAAATATACGTATAAAAACAAAAAAAACAAAAATCATTACTTAAAATAAATTTGATTTATTTAATATTAATAAAACCAATAACAAAATTATCGTACAATCTTGGTTTCAAAATGTGTTTTGTACTCTAATACGATTAAGGTCCCAAAGGCCATTGCATGATGTGAATGCGAGCAAAATCTAGACACGTTGCATTTAGTATTAAGAAGAGTACAAAAAATATTTATACACATATTGTATTTCACTAACTACCGAGTAAATGCAATAATTAAATTTACAAAAATAAAGAATCATTTAAAATACAAAGAACTAAAATATAAATTTAATCAGCGTTAAAAGTCCTTATAAAATATATTATTTATTTATGAAATTAGCCCTTAAAATTAGGTTAATACTCAAAAAAATTAACAATTAGTTGCTTATATAAATTCATCATAAAAACATATTTTTGATAGAGTTTGAAAAAACTTGATAAGAACTCGAGCCGAGCTATCAAAAGCTTGAGCTTGAGCTTGATATAGTTTCGAGCTATTTTTTGGGCTTGAGCTTGATAAAAGCTTGGCTTGATCGAGCCAAGCTCAAGCTCGAGCTCGAGTTGCTTGATAAAAGCTTGGCTTGATTACACCCCTAACCCATAAGCCCCACATGATAACATAATAATATGGCCAAAAGCTAAAGGGACGCCACGAGCTATCACTCCGCCGTGGTGAAGTCATAACACTGGTGCCTCTAGTGTTATGGTTATGGTACCTTCATAACTAGGTGAAACTGGTCATTCATGTATATGGCTTAGGTATTTATTTAAACATAAGCAATCAAAACATATAAAACATATACTGGGAAAACAGTTGGCTGCATACAGGGAAATCCTAATAAGGAAAGAATGTCCATACTGAAAGGACGGAGAATCCATACCTTTTGTCCAGTGAACGAAGAAGACGAACGGAAGAGAGTCCTACTTCGAAATCACTAATGCTACATAAATAATATACGTATATAAGTATTCTGATTACTGAGTATGTAACTGGTTTTATATAATGTCTTAGCTTGTTTTATATGTTCATGTCATGTTTTACTGATTTTAACGTTATGCTGTGTTTATCATGTATTCTGAATATTCTGATTAAGTATCACTTTGTATTATTATACTTGTTGTGTAATAATAAGTAACTTTCTAAAAATAGCAGGTTTTCAAAAATAGAAAGTTTCCAAAAATAGAAAGTTTCCAGAAATAGAAAGTTCCCAAAAATAGAAAGTTTCTAAAAATAGAAAGTTTCCAAAAATAGAAATTTTCCAAAAATAGAATAGCTTCCTAAAATAAATAAGTTTCTAAAAATAGAAAGTTTCCATAAATAGATTAGTTGCTTAAAATAGATAAGTTTCTAAAAATAGAAAGTTTCCATATTTAGAAATAAGCTGGACTATTAAGCTAATAATATAAGCTTACGTTTTACAGATTAATATTCTAAGTCATGTGATTAATAGTATAGTTTATTAATTATTTCATGTAAATTAAATAAACTATAGGTTATAAGATTTAATTAAATATAACATGATTTAATTAAATAAAAGGTAATAATACTTAGGTTAAAACATGTATTAATATTGATTATTAATATAACCTAAGTCATAAAAATTAATTAATTATACCATTTTTTAATAATTAATTAATTACTTTAGTCTAAAATAATATCATAAAATACTTAGGTTAAAATCATGTATTATTACTAATAATAATTAACCTAAGTCATGTCTAAATTAAATTAATTATATAGCATGTTAAATTAATTTAATCAATCTTGTAATTATTTTACTTGTAAAATAATTAACTTGTAAAAATAAATCATGAACCAAACCCGTGTTTTAAATCTAAACATGTCGTGAACCGGTCCGTGAAACCCCTTGAACCGGATCTATAAACCCTTAATCGTGGCGAACTGCCACCGGCTTAAGCCGGTGGTGCGTGTGGTTTTTCAGCCGAGACCCCCTAATGACCACAAGGCCACCCCGACATATGTCGGGGTCCCTTGTCTTCTTGCGGCCGAGACACCCAACCCAAACCGAGACCTTGTGGTCTCGGTTGGTGGTGATCACACAACCACCGAGAGCTTGGCTCTCGGTTCTACATATCGGCCGAACCAAACACCCCTTAAAACCACATGTTTTTAATACCCCATGATTAGATCTAATTAATTAACATGTTTAATTAATAGTTTTTAATAAACCCATGATTCGCGTGCTCTTAGATCTAATAAATAATTAAAAAGAAAAGGTTTAAGGAATTACCGATTCGTGGATAACAAGGAAATAATAACACGCACGATCTAGCAAAAATTGGATATCCAAAAATCAATGAAACACCCTTTCTTGGTGTTTATATGCGGCGGCCAAAAGGAAAAAGGAGGAGCAGGGTTTTTGTGATTTTTCTAATATTCTGTATTATGAAAAATCTATTTTCTTCTTTTCCTTTTTAGTTAAATTTTAAGGTGGGCTTGACCCATCCCTTGTCTATGCTGCGGCTATGAGGGGCCCACAAGGGGAAACCCGTTGTTTTTCCATGTTCTATTTATTTACGTGTTCTCGTGTTGTGTTTACGTGATTTAATTATTAATCTTTCGTGTCGTAAAATATATTTATACGTAATCGTAATAAATATACGTAAATACATAATAATAGGTTCGTGATTATTTACGTTCATGAATTTCATGTTCGTGATTATAATTATTGTTGATAATAATTATCGTGTCTTAATACGTAATAAATACTTATCGTGTAATAACACGTACGTAATACTTGTAATTCCTATTCGTGAAACGTAAACGTGCTAAATAAGGAAAGTTCTAATCATGTACGTACAATTATATATGTATGTTCATGATAAAAGCGTACGGGTTTTACAATGCTAGTCATTCACGGACCATACGGACCCAATTCAAAAGGGTATGCCCCTTTATGAAAAGAGTCTGGGTCTCATGTAGGTCTTTCTAAATAATCTACTTTTATTTTGATCTCCTCTTCTCATTTATAGTCATTCATGTTGTATATTCACAATTTAACTCTTATATTCTAAATTCACTAAATCCCTTCTATTTTAAATCCACTTATCCTTTCTTTCATCACCATCACAATCCAAGTCTCTCAAATATTTAGATATCACATTCGTTACTACAATGCCTAAAGCTTGTGAATCCTTTCCCCAGACCACTGCAAAACACATCATCCGAGTCAGTGTCAAATTTTGTTGCCTAGTCAACCCGATACACTATCCATCACTCAAACCATATTGATGATGAAATTTCATTTTGGATGTCTTACCTCTTTCTATATCTCTTTGTCTTTACTCTTTGTTCTTATAATGACTATTATTTTACCTCATTTACTTCTTGACAACTTAATTATTTCATCAAAAATATTAAAATTATTTGCGAATTGTAGTTGTCACTCTTTCACACATGTTTCCTCTTCCTTGTAAGCGAAGTACACAAAGAATATTTTCTATCTTCAAGTGTTTCTGATTCACCAAATAACTATGTCAACTTCTTTCTTTTGAAACACAGTTTAGCTACCCTTATGTCATCACCATAAATGATTAACCTCGTCATATTCTTGTCCTCTAATGTTAGTAAACATTGACGACCAACAAAATACCACTCAAATCTTTGAATTTGTATCTTCCATCTCACCCTCAATAGGATCTTTTGTACATTTCCCTCTATTCAATTCTTGTCATTGTCTGTGCAACGACATATTAATCTTCCTTGTCATATTTATGTCAACATTTGTATAATTATTCTTGCTCATACCTCCTCTTTTTTGTTTCCCGCTCTAAGAAATCCCTCTTATGTCTCTTTCATGTTCTTTTTTTTGGCATTTTTGTCAACGTTCTAAGTGTCATTCGTCCTCTCTTAGAAGTCATCCAAACCTTTCATACAAGAACATTTGTGAAGTAGGTCTTCTCAAATATCTACTAACCACACTATTACACAAGTAGTAGATGAATGGGTACAACAATGGTGATTATATAGATAACACTTAACACAATCACACAAGTAAACTTTGAAGGATCAAAGCTTAGGTATAAAGTTCTTGTAAATGATCTTCAAGGAGAGTAAGATCTATATCACAAGAGACAAGAATGAGAGAAAGAATAAGGATTAGAATGTTAGAGAAATAAGAGATTAGAGAGATTATAGAGAATAGGGGTGGGTTGAGAGATTGAAGAATGCTTGGTATTTATAGGCAACATATCAGCTGATCACAGACCCTACATACCTAAATCCATTTTGGTCCGCCTCTTTGCGTTTGGGTCTGTGACCTCTGACTTTTGTTGTCTCATAAATGCTGATGGAGGCCCAAGTATTGAAGAACGGGCTGACATGTTTCTGGAGGCCCGAGATCGCGTGACGAAGAGGGTTTTAGTAAAATTGGCATAACTTTTGCATCCTAAGTCCGTTTTCAGCCTGTGACCTGTCAAAACGTGCGTAAAAAGGAGGCGAACGACGTTGTAACCACCTTTTAGCTGGTTGCAGATTTTCCAAGGCCCGAAAAGTCTTTATACTATCAGTTTTTTACATATTTATATTTTTTTCACTTTCAGTTGGACTTTGTCTTTGGGCTACGGTCCAACCCGTTGGATTTTTAGGGTTTTTCTTTGTTTGCAGTCGTTATTTAATGAATCTGCTGTAACTCTAGCAAGACAGTTATCAGTTTAATAAAAGTTATACCACTAGCCGTTGTGTTGCCGTATTTTACCCTAATTTTCGGGCATTTTTCAGAATCAACGACTATTACTAGAATTGTTTCTAGAATTCTTTTTTAATCAACAGATCAAATTACTTATCTTTGTTACTTTGTTTTTTAGTCTACATCAAATGCCTTGTCCAAGATCAGACTCAATCATGAGTACGCTAGTTTTAACTTTTGTTTATTAGAGATATGGAGAGAGTATAGTGTATTTTGCGCATGTTAACTTTATACAAAAACTTTATAAGTGTAGAAAACTTTTTACTAAAGTTAGAAACATAGAATCATTGATCCAAAGCTTTAGTGTTGTTTGTAACACAAGCTTAAAAATATATTCGATGCCTTGTCGTTAACAAAACTTAAGAGGATTAAAAAACATAAACATCGTTTTAACGCGATATTTATATTCACAAAGCTTATAAGCACTTTTAAATTTACGATAACAATTTAACGCACACATGGCCTACGATCATGTGTAATAGTGTGCAAGATCACGCGTCTAAGGTGCATCTAGGGATGAAACCATAATGTTTCGTATGGCTTCGAAATATTTATAATTTTCGTTCTAGTGTTAATTTTGAAAATAAAACAAAATTCTAAATCTATCTTGAACGCATTTCGTTCATCGAAATGTGTTTTTAGTGTTATTTAGTTAGTTAGTCTAATTTTATTTTTGTGCACCAATTCATATTCGGTTTTGTAGAAACTAGAAGGGGGGGGGGGTTGAATAGTTTCTTATAATTTACTTGTTAAAAGGTGGTTTTCAAAAATCCCTTTTCAAAAACTTAGACTTGAGGAAATGTGTGAAATCTTCTTATGCACAATATGAAAAATGATAGTGTAACTAAGCTAATACTAACAAATATATATGCACAAAGAATAAAGAATGTAAAGAGTTAAGGGTAAAGAAAGATCAAACCGAACACCAAGGATTTATGGTGGTTCGGCAACGAAGCTCACTCCTCGAGTACTCCTTACTCGAGAGTTCACTACACAACAAGCTCCTTATGGTGGAGAAAACCGTACACGTCGCTTAACCAATTTCCGACTCTAAGCTAAAAGTCGAGCCCTAATGGTAGCTAGGACCAATCTACACAACTATACTTAGTACATACACAACTTCCAAATAGACACAACTACTTGGATCTTCTCAACTAAGACACTACAACAAATGTATAAAAGTAGATCTTCAATGGATATTTGGTGGTGGACTCAACACTTCACAAGGATAGTGTTCTTCTCTTTGCACTTGGAGAGGAAGGGATGGAAGAACAAGATTCACTTCTTAAACAAGTAGTAATCAAACAAATGATCAAAGATTTGAGTGATTAGAGAAGAGAGTTTGAATCTGGAAATAGATGTGCAAAAGAGGTGATTTGAAAAGCTGAGAATGGTCCACTATTTATAGGACAAAGGCCCAACGGATATATCTGGCCGTGGTTCCTTAGCTCAACCGGCGGTTCCTTATCGATAAGGAACCGCCTAGGCACTAGAGAACCGCTGCCTAGACTCTGCTCCATTTTTTGTCCTTTAGTGGTGGAGGTCTTATCTGGATATAAAAAATATCCTAAAAGGATATTCCAAACCAAATAAGAATATTCCATTTTCAAATTTCAAATAATTAATTTAATAAAACATTTTCTTAAAAAGAAAGTTTAATAAAAACTTGTCACACTTAATAAAAAGTGAGTTTTAAGAAAGTTTAAATCACTTGATCACTTGATCACTTGATTAAGGTTAGTACTTGTTTATTAATACCTTAAGTGAAAATGGGTAAAATGAAAAAATACTTGAACTCAAGAATTCGTTTTTTCGTTGTTTTCGTAAATGCTTGTTTTTACATATTATCGTAATCAAAACAAAGTGAGACCGAAAAATGCAAGTAACGTTTTTAGGCATTATTGCATTAACAATCTCCCCCTTTTTGATTCCGACAATACATAAACTCAATCACACAAAAAACAAGATTTTCGAAGACGAGTTTATTCATTTCCCCCCCTTTGTCGAAGCAAAAAGGTTGCACAAGTCCGTGTAGAAGAAACGGACTTAGCAAAGACTCCCCCTTGGTGCTTACTCCCCCTAGCTTGGGGCACCGAGGAATCGAGGTATGGTGACAAGCTACATAGAAGGGTTAGTTGAACAAAGGAAACAACCAACAATATATAGCAATAGGTCACAAAAAATAAAAGAGAAGAAAACACAAAGACAAAGATCCAAGATAGGTTACTAAAAGAACATCATACAAAGAATTATGGAAAAAGAAACAAGCCAAAAGCATAAATCTAATCCTAGTTATTCTAGAATTCTAAGATTTGCTTGAATTTGGTGTCTTGTGGATAAGCAACCAATGCTTATATGAAAGACAAGGTAATGGCGGAGGGTGGTGGTGGTGGCTTGTTGGAGGTCTCATAGTCATAGTGAAGAGGAGGCTTGATTAAGAGACTCTTGATGTAGCTCAACTCCTCATAGATGTGTGCCATATCAAGATGTTGATATTTACAACAATGACAATATGTTCCATAGTGCATGACATTATCATGAGAAGGAGGAAGAACACTAAAGGGTGGTGGTGGAAGCAAAGAAGTTCCACAATCAACATTCTTGGTAGGAGAGATGTGATTAAGAGTGTTCTTGGGTGAATTTGGGTTGAAAGCAATTGGAGAAAATGGAGGAGATTCAAGGCTTTCATTGGGAGAATAAGACATTTTGGGATGTGAAGTATGGCAAAATGCTTAAGGTTTAAATAGGGAAGGTTTAAGGTATTTTGGGGTGGTCAAAGGGTTTGAAACAAAGATTCTCAAAAAATGTTGGAGCAAATCTGGAGTTTCAGAGAAAAACCCAAAAAAGGAAGGCACTGTATGCGGTTCCTTATCATGCCCGGCGGTTCCTTATCACTAAGGAACCGTGGTTCACTTATGGAACCGCCTACAGGGGCTGTGTTTGGTGTTTGGTGGAAGATTTTTCAGAAAATCTTATTTTTCTAGTCTAACTTATCATAGGGATATGCTTAAAAAGCAAAGATAGACAAAGAAAACATATACAAACTTACCAAATAGAGATTTGACCAAAGTACATGGATTAAAAGATTGATGTAGGAGGTGTGTAAGACAAGACCTTAAGTCATGACACAATGATCCTCCATGATTCTATCTTGTTCTTGCTATGTTTGAGAGAATCATACATATGAATTATGTAAGCTCTAGATAAATAGCAAGAATCTATGAAAAACCGTTTTTAGATTGAATTAACAATGTCAAAAGCATTTCTCAACCATTTTCGAAAGAGAGGGTTTATCAAAAAGAGTTTGGAAGACTCAATGACTCAAAGTGGTAAAATGAGACACACAAAGAGAAGAAGGTAATTAAGAAAGATGTTCCATTAATCCTAGACCTAGACGCAAGTAATTAAAAGGTTCACTCTTAAGTTGCTTAGTGAATATGTCGGCTAAGTTGTCCTCGGAGGGTACCTTCTCAATTGAAATGTTCCCCTTTTGAACATTATCCCTAAGGAAATGGTGTCGAATTTCTATGTGTTTGGTTCACGAATGTTGTACGGGATTCTTGCTAAGGTCTATAACGCCTTTATTATCGCACATGATGGGAACATCATCAAAAGAAATCCTGTAATCAACAAGCGCTTGCTTCATCCATAGATCTTGTTGGCATGCTTTTCCGGCACTCAAATACTCGGCTTCCGTGGTGGATATTGCAAGAGCGGTTTGTTTCTTGGAGAACCAAGAAGTTAAACAACAACCCATGAAGGTACAAACTCCACTAGTGCTTTTCCGGTCCACATAGTCTCCCGCATGATCCGAGTCCGCGTAGACAATGGTTTCTACGCCGGTCCCTTTAGGATACCATAATCCTAAATGTATAGTGCCTTTAATGTATCGGAAGATACGCTTAACCGCTTCAAGGTGAGAGGTTTTGGGAGCCTCTTGGAAGCGAGCACAAAGGCAAACACTAAACATGATATCTGGTCGACTTGCCGTTAGGTACAACAAACTACCAATCATACCTCTATATTTGGTGTTGTCGACCGACTCACAATCATCATCTACGGTGAGTTTAGTATCCGAGGCCATTGGGGTCTTCATTGGTCTAGATTCTTCTAATCCAAATTTCTTTAGCATTTCTTTAGCATACTTAGATTGACTAAAGAAAATACCATCATCCATTTGTTTAATTTGGAGTCCTAAAAAGAAGTTAAGTTCTCCCATCATACTCATTTCAAACTCATCATGCATGATTTTGGCAAAGTCATCACACAATTCTTGACAAGTTGATACAAATATAATATCATCAACATATATTTGTACAATTATGAGGTGAGAGCCTTTCTTCTTTGTAAAGAGCGTGTTGTCTACCATCCCTATGGTATACTCATGTTTAACAAGAAACGCTTTAAGTCTATCATACCAAGCTTTGGGTGCTTGTTTGAGTCCATAAAGTGCTTTCTTAAGCTTGTAAACATGATCCGGTTTCTCAAAATCAATGAAGCCGGGAGGTTGAGCCACATATACCTCCTCATTGATCAAACCGTTAAGAAATGCACTCTTTACATCCATTTGTTGAAGCTTAAAATCTAAGGCACAAGCGTAGGCTAAGAGGATTCTAACGGATTCTAATCTAGCTACCGGTGCATATGTCTCGTCATAATCAATCCCTTCTTGTTGATTATAGCCTTGAGCTATAAGTCTAGCCTTGTTACGAGACACAACACCATTCTCATCTAACTTATTCCTAAATACCTATTTGGTTCCTATAATGGTAGAACTTCTAGGTGGAGGAACAAGTTCCCAAACATCATTGGCAACGAATTGATTCAATTCTTCTTGCATCGCAATGACCCAACTCTCATCCGTCAAAGCTTCTTTAACATTCTTTGGTTCAATCAAGGAGACAAAACAAAAGAAGTTGCTTTGGTTTTAGACTTGAGATCTTAGGGTCCTTTGATATAAGTCACCAATGACATTATTGAGAGTATGATCCCTAGATTCCTTAATGTTTACTTCCTTTTCAACACTAAGGTCTTCAACTCCTATTTTTCTAACCTCTTTAGCTTTAACTACTTCTAATTCATCCAAGTCATCATCAACCAATGGTGGTGTCTTGGGTGAAGGAGGGGTTTCATCAAAGGTTACGTTGAGTGATTCTTCAATAACCCCCGAGGTTCTATTTAGGACTATGTAGGCTTTGCTAGTTTGGGAATAACCTAAAAGGATACCTTCGTAAGACTTTCGGTCAAACTTGGTAAGGTAGTCTTTGGTGTTGAGGATAAAGCACTTGCTTCCAAACACCCTAAAGTATTCCAATGAGGGTTTCTTACCTTTAAGAATCTTATAGGGGGTCTTTCCTATGAAAGGTCGAATAAGAATTCGGTTGAGAATATAAGTCGTTGTGTCCACGGCATTGCACCAAAACTTTTGAGGCAAAGATTGCTCGTTTAACATCGTCCTACTCATCTCTTGGAGAGTCCTATTCTTCCTTTCAACTACCCCATTTGATTGTGGAGTGCGAGGAGCCGAGAAGTTATGGGTAATACCATGAGCTTCACAAAAGGCACCAAATTGCACTTCATTATCAAATTCCCTACCATGATCCGTCCTAATAGAGACAATTGAACATCCTAGTTGATTTTGAATTCTTCGACTAAAGATTTCGAAGTGATCGAAAGCTTCATTCTTAGATGCCAAAAATCTAGTCCAAGTGAATCTAGAATAGTCATCAACTATAACTAGGGTATAAAGGTTACCTCCATAACTCCGTATGACGGAAGGTCAAAAAGATCCATATGTAGGAGCTCTAAGCACCGAGAGGTCGAAACCAAATTCTTGGCTTTGTGACTTGAGTGAACTTGCTTTCCAACTTTGCAAGCATCACAAACGTGACTATCAAACTTAATCTTGGGGAGGTGTCTTACCAACTCCTTAGAGACTAAAGATTGAATTAAACGCATGTTAGCGTGACCTAATCTCCTATGCCAAAGAGTAGAACTATCATCTATAGTCGCAAGACATATGTTGTCTTTTGACTTCTTATTGACCTTCATAACATAAAGCCCATGCTTTCTAATACCTTTTCCAATGACCTTTCCATCTTTTACGATTTCACTGTCATGTTCCGAAAAGATGACCTTACACTTATTATCACAAATTTGACCTATACTTAAAAGGTTAAACCCTAAGTTATCTACGTGCTCAACATTTTCAATGGTCATGGAGTCAAGAGAAACCGTACCTTTGCCAATGATATTACCACGTAGACTACTAGCGAATGTGACGTTACCTCCATCATATGCTTTGTAATGCGAGAACAAACTTCGATTACCGTCATGTGTTTAGAACATCCACTATCCTTAATCCACTCATCGGGCTCCAAATCAATTCCCAAGCATATCTAGGTAACAACACACAAGATCAAACATTTGGTCCCCAATATCTCCTGGGTCCAAAATTGTTAGTTCCAAACATCCCTTGCATTTGGTTGGGATGCATGAATGAAGGAGGGGTTCCCTATGGAGAACAAAATGGAGGAGGGTAGTAATTCATGCAACCATTTTATTGTTCATTATTTCTCCTAGGTGTATTTGATCTAGGTTTAGAGTTATGATTATTCCTTTTAGGTGTTGGAGTTTTACTTCTAGGCCGCGAATTGTTTTGATTATCCTTTCTAGGAGTTGTTGTTCTACTTCTAGGCTTAGACACATTTCGTACTCTAGGTGGAGTAGAAGATGTTCTTGATAAACTTCTATTTCCCATGAGAGGTTTACTTAATGGCTTGTAGAACTTATCAACGGTATCGTTGTCAAGTATGGGTAATTTTACTTTATTAACAATAAGATGCTTTGGTTTTTCATCTAACTTAGACTTTTCAGAAAGTTCAGGATTTTCACCAAAATCACCCTCTGGCCGCGGTACCTTATCTATGGCGGCGGTACCATAGTGATAAGGAACCGCCCCATACAATTTGGGACCGCGTACAGCAGACATTTTTTGTGAAAACCTGACTTGTTTTGGTTCACTAGTTGAGGCTTCATTTGAGTTAAAACCTACACCAAATGTTTCCTTTAAATGAACTTGTTTGTTTAACATGTCATCAAGAGCACTAGTACCTTTCATGAATTTTTTCAATTTAATGGAGGTGTTCTTGAGGTCTTCATTTTCTAATATAAGTTTCTCACAACTTAAGCAACTTAAATCAACCTCTTTATTTTTCTCAAGTTTAGCCAATTTCTCCCTAAGTTCATTGATCTCATTTTCGAGCTTAGTTTTGGTTGATTTTAAGGTTTTGTTCTTTTCTATGAATTTGAGACTAAGTTTGTGTAAACTATCATATTTGCCTTCAAATTCAATATCATCAAAGGTGGAGCTATCATAACTATAATATTCGGTTTCGGAATGTACCTCTTTAGAAGTGTGAGCCATAAGACATTTCTCCTCTTTGGGGTTGTCATCATCATCTTCACCGCTATCGCTCCAAGCGCCACTAACAAACGCCGTGTGGTTCTTATCGCGAGCGGGCTTTGGACAATCACCAATGAAGTGATTTGGATCACCACATCTAAAGCAATTCCTATCACCTTTTTCGTTCTTGGCAAACCGATTCTTTGAGAATGATTTCTTGTCATTGTTGGGTTGCCTAACGTTTTGACCTCGTTTCTTGAAGAACTTCTTGAAATCTCTCACCGCCAATGCATACTCCTTGTCATCGCTTTCCAAGGAACTATCGTGGTCTATTTGTGCCTTCTTGGCTTTAAGTGCAAGAGATTTCCTTTCACTCTTGGGTTTCACTAATTCCGAGTCCTTCAAGATTATCATCTCATGAACCTTCAAGTTGCCTATGAGTTCATCGAGTGATAAAGTTGAGAGATCTTTCGATTCTTCAATCGCCGTGACTTTTGCTCTCCACTTTGGATGTAAAGCCCTTAGAAACTTCCTAACATTGTTCTTGCTAGAAAAACCTTCATCAAGTGATTTTAGACTAGTAATAATGGTGTTAAACCTAGCAAATTGACTATCAATAGTTTCATCTTCTAAGATGACAAATTGTTCATATTGTTGGACAAGAAGATCGATTTTGCTTTCTTTGACTTGGCTATTACCTTGGTGGGTTACTAAAAGAGTGTTCCAAATATCTTTAGCGGTTTCACACATAAAAATTCTTTCATACTCTTTCTTAGGTAAAGCATTATAAATCACCATTTTAGCCTCATTATTTTTGAAAGTTTCTTTTTAGTATCGTCATTAGCTTTGTCAAAAGTGACCAATTCTTTTGTTTTAGAAACTTCATTAAATTGATAAGGTAAAAAATCACCATTGGTAATAACATGCCAAAGATCTAAATCTTTTGATTTCACATAGGTTTCAATCTATTTTTCCAATAGATAAAACTATCGGTTTCAAAAAGTGGTGGTCTTTGCATAGATTGCCCTTCTAGGTATTTGTTGGAATCCATAGATCGATTCAAGTTTTAAAATAAAATATACTTTAAAAATTCTTGAGCAACCACGCTCTGATACCAATTGTAGAAACTAGAAGGGGGGGGGGTTGAATAGTTTCTTATAATTTACTTGTTAAAAGGTGGTTTTCAAAAATCCTTTTTCAAAAACTTAGACTTGAGGAAATGTGTGAAATCTTCTTATTTCCAGTATGAACAATGATAGTGTAACTAAGCTAATACTAACAAATATATATGCACAAAGAATAAAGAATGTAAAGAGTTAAGGGTAAAGAAAGATCAAACCAAACACCAAGGATTTATAGTGGTTCGGCAACGAAGCTCACTCCTCGTTCCTACTCCACTCCTCGAGTATTCCTTACTCGAGAGTTCACTACACAACAAGCTGCTTATGGTGGAGAAAACCATACACGTCGCTTAACCAATTTCCGACTCTAAGATAAAAGTCGAGCCCTAATGGTAGCTAGGACCAATCTACACAACTATACTTAGTACATACACAACTTCCAAATAGACACAACTACTTGGATCTTCTCAACTAAGACACAACAACAAATGTATAAAAGTAGATCTTAAATGGATCTTTGGTGGTGGACTCAACACTTCACAAGGATAGTGTTCTTCTCTTTGCACTTGGAGAGGAAGGGATGGAAGAACAAGATTCACTTCTTAAACAAGTAGTAATCAAACAAATGATCAAAGATTTGAGTGATTAAAGAAGAGAGTTTGAATCTGGAAATAGATGTGCAAAAGAGGTGATTTGAAAAGCTGAGAATGGTCCACTATTTATAGGACAAAGGCCCAACGGATATATTTGGCCGCGGTTCCTTAGCTCAGCCGGCGGTTCCTTATCGATAAGGAACCGCCTAGGCACTAGAGAACCGCTGCCTAGACTCTGCTCCATATTTTGTCCTTTAGTGGTGGAGGTCTTATCTGGATATAAAAATATCCTGAAAGGATATTCCTAACCAAATAAGAATATGCCATTTTCAAATTTCAAATAATTAATTTAATAAAACTTTTTCTTAAAAAGAAAGTTTAATAAAAACTTGTCACACTTAATAAAAAGTGAGTTTTAAGAAAGTTTAAATCACTTGATCACTTGATCACTTGATTAAGGTTAGTACTTGTTTATTCATACCTTAAGTGAAAATGGGTAAAATGAAAAAAATACTTGAAATCAAGAATTCGTTTTTCGTTGTTTTCGTAAATGCTTGTTTTTACATATTGTCGTAATCAAAACAAAGCGAGACCGAAAAATGCAAGTAACGTTTTTAGGCATTATTGCATTAACAATCTCCCCCTTTTTGATTCCGACAATACATAAACTCAATCACACAAAAAACAAGATTTTCGAAGACGAGTTTATTCATTTCTCCCCCTTTGTCGAAGCAAAAAGGTTGCACAAGTCGGTGTTGAAGAAAGGGACTTAGCAAAGACTCCCCCTTGGTGCTTACTCCCCCTAGCTTGGGGCACCGAGGAATCGAGGTATGGTGACAAGCTACATAGAAGGTTAGTTGAACAAAGGAAACAACCAACAATATATAGCAATAGGTCACAAAAAATAAAATAGAAGAAAACACAAAGACAAAGATCCAAGATAGGTTACTAAAAGAACATCATACAAAGAAGTATGGAAAAAGAAACAAGCCAAAAGCATAAATCTAATCCTAGTTATTCTAGAATTCTAAGATTTGCTTGAATTTGGTGTCTTATGGATAAGTAACCAATGCTTATATGAAAGACAAGGTAATGGCGGAGGGTGGTGGTGGTGGCTTGTTGGAGGTCTCATAGTCATAGTGAAGAGGAGGCTTGATTAAGAGACTCTTGATGTAGCTCAACTCCTCATAGATGTGTGTCATAGCAAGATGTTGATATTGACAACAATGACAATATGTTCCATAGTGCATGACATTATCATGAGAAGGAGGAAGAACACTAAAGGGTGGTGGTGGAAGCAAAGAAGTTCCACAATCAACATTCTTGGTAGGAGAGATGTGATTAAGAGTGTTCTTGGGTGAATTTGGGTTGAAAGCAATTGGAGGAAATGGAGGAGATTCAAGGCTTTCATTGGGAGAATAAGACATTTTGGGATGTGAAGTATGGCAAAATGCTTAAGGTTTAAATAGGGAAGGTTTAAGGTATTTTGGGGTGGTCAAAGGGTTTGAAACAAAGATTCTCAAAAAATGTTGGAGCAAATCTGGAGTTTCAGAGAAAAACCCGAAAAAGGAAGGCACTGTATGCGGTTCCTTATCATGCCCGGCGGTTCCTTATCACTAAGAAACCGCGGTTCACTTATGGAACCGCCTACATGGGCTGTGTTTGGTGTTTGGTGGAAGATTTTTCAGCAAATCTTATTTTTCTAGTCTAACTTATCATAGGGATATGCTTAAAAAGCAAAGATAGACAAAGAAAACATATACAAACTTACCAAATAGAGATTTGACCAAAGTACATGGATTAAAAGATCGATGTAGGAGGTGTGTAAGACAAGACCTTAAGTCATGACACAATGATCCTCCATGATACTATCTTGTTCTTGCTATGTTTGAGAGAATCATACATATGAATTATGTAAGCTCTAGATTAATAGCGAGAATCTATGAAAAAAACGTTTTTAGATTGAATTAACAATGTCAAAAGCATTTCTCAACCATTTTCGAAAAAGAGGGTTTATCAAAAAGAGTTTGGAAGACTCAATGACTCAAAGTGGTAAAATGAGACACACAAAGAGAAGAAGTTAATTAAGGAAGATGTTTCATTAATCCTAGACCTAGACGCAAGTAATTAAAAGGTTCCCTCTTAAGTGGCTTAGTGAAGATGTCGGCTAAGTTGTCCTCGGAGGGTACCTTCTCAATTGAAATGTTCCCCTTTTGAACATTATCCCTAAGGAAATGGTGTCGAATTTCTACGTGTTTGGTTCGCGAATGTTGCACGGGATTCTTGCTAAGGTCTATAGCGCCTTTATTATCGCACATGATGGGAACATCATCAAGAGAGTTTATATCACTTGATCACTTGATTAAGTTTAGTACTTGTTTATTCATACCTTAAGTGAAAATGGGTAAAAGGAAAAAATACTTGAACTCAAGAATTCGTTTTTCGTTGTTTTCGTAAATGCTTGTTTTACATATTGTCGTAATCAAAACAAAGCGAGACCGAAAAATGCAAGTAACGTTTTTAGGCATTATTGCATTAACATGTTTTGTTGCCGTTTTTGAGTGTCACTTGGGCACATAGGACTTGTCTTCCTTATTAGGGCGCCGCCATAGCACACGTCTTCAACACTAAAAATGGACTCCGTTTTATGAATGTCTGAGTATTAGTTTTCTTTTTATGTGTTATGTTTTTTAGTGCGTATATATGTGTTTAAGTAGGGCATTGTCGTATTGGTGATAAAGTCGATTTTCTTATTACACTATTGTTTGTAAAAAAAAAATCTTATATTGTTTTAAGATGAGTAGGATGAATGTGTAACATATGTGTTTAAGTTAGTATTTTTTATTATGAAAGTCGGTTATTTTTTAAACAAAAAAAAATCGGTTATTTTATTACACTAAATTATAATTACGTTGTTTGTAATAATGAAAAATATAACAAGACTAAATTGACAAGATAAATGTGTCATTGAGTTCTCTTTACGAAAACACGGTCTAACATTACACTAAGAGTAAACGGTGTCACGGCGAGGGGCCCTCGTCGGTCCGATGTGGCACCCTCGTCGGTGCTCGCCGTGACACCGACCCCCCTTCGCCGTGAGCCATTCGTCAGACTTCAACGAGAGAAAAAGAGAGATTTTTAGGCCCCACTCAATTTTAAACCGTTTGACAACGGTTATATTTTAAAATTTTTTTAAATTTATTTATTTTCCTATATATACACACACTACATACACAATATACACACACTACATTCACAAATTTACACCTACAATCACAAAAAAATGTTAAACTTCCCAAATGATTATCCTCACCTCTCCTACTCGCAACTTCTTAACCAAAGCACGGATCCGAATCAATCTCGTCCTCTTCTCCGGCGACGCAGTCCGGCCAAGGCTCCGGTTAATTCGCAGCCCTCCCACCATTTTCGCAACAATACTTTCCAAACTTGTCACCCAAACAAATCTACTATAATCAACCTAGCTTTGCAACAATCTCAATTTAATCCATCTCAGTTTAATCAATCGCAGTTTAATCCTAATCCATCTCAAAGTCAACAAGTCCCTGAAACACAATTCAAAATACCAGCACCACAACCTCCACCACAAAAAAGTAGTAGTTCATAAAGGAAAATGGGGTTAAAAAAAATCTATCGCGGTTGATTTGTCCGCAGACGAAGACGACATCGATGACGAAGTCGATGTTGTGGTGGAGTTGACACCCCAACGGTGGACACCTGCTGAGGAGGTCATACTGGCCGAGTGTTAGGTCGGCGTTTCAGAAGACAAAGATCGCGGGACTGATCAAACTGAAGAGTATTTTTAGAACACGATTTATGACGATTTCAATGGTCGTAACGCAAATCGTCGTACCAAGAATATGTTGACCGGGAAATGGTCAAGGATGCACCCCGATGTTCAAAAGTTTCACGCTAACTTCAAAGGTCTTAACAAAAAAAGCGGTCAAAACGAAGATGACGTGATTCATGCTGCAAAACTTGAATTTGCGGCTTGTAACAATGGAAGAAAATTTACGCTTGACCATGTGTGGAGGGTGCTTAAAAACTACTCAAAATGGGACGCACCCGAGGGTCTTGACGAAAATGATCATACCTCCGTATTCGGTCCAGATCCTCGAGCTCGACCAGCCGACAAACAGAGACCCGCCAAGAAGACCCGATCAGAAACTACTGGCAGCAACACGGGTAGTGGTTCGAACACTTCGAAGGGAGAAATAAACGAGGCTTTACTCCTCAAAATACATGCAGGTAGAGACATGTACCACTCGAGGAAAGCTAGAGCCGAAAGCGAGAAAGCTAAAGCCGATGCCGAGAAAGCTAAAGCCGATGCTGAATTGGAGTTCAAAGAGATGGAGTTTCTCTCGATTAGAACCGACAATTTGCCTGAACCGAACAAGTCGATTATCGAAAGAATACAGGCAGAAATCGCGGCGAAATATGCAGTCGATGATTAGGATGTTTTTTTTCCGTATTGGTTTTTTTTCCGTATTTTTCTAAATATTTGTATTTTTATTTGAATTATTTGTAATTTTTAATTTTATGAAATGAATTTTTATTTTGTGTGAAAAAAGAAAAAAGAAATAAAATGGTTGGTTTTTTGTTTTGGTTAGTTGAGATGATGTAGCGCTGAGGTAACACAAGTAAAGAGAGTATTCCACTTCATGACACCTTTTACTCTAAACCAATTAACATGAAACCTTATTAATAATTAAAAAGTGGATAAAAAATAGAGCTAAATCTACAAATGTTTTTAAAAAATATTCTTTTAAATGTCCTAAAGATATTCGAAAGATCAGAACTCGAGAGATTTTCAACGATGTTTTGACAAACATCGAAAAGATTTGGGCAACTGAATATTTAGGACACTTGTCAAAAAAAATTTGTTAACTCTACTTGATTTTTCAAGTCTCCTTAGAGGATGTGAGGTTTTTTTATTTGAGACATTTGTAGGCTTAGCAATATATACAGTAGAGGATGACAGTGAAAATGGTAAATAAGTGAAAAAAAAAAGTTGTGGGGAGAATTGTCGGGGTGTCGGCATCGAATTTTATGTTTTATAATTTTTTATCTTTAGATTATTGCCTGATCTTGATGTCCTTCGTCTTGTTGCCACGTGTCACTAACAGACAAATTTAACATTTACTCGTTTTTGATTATACAATCACAAGTTAAATATTTTAAAATGAAAAGTTTGTCCTCATACGAGCTTAAAAAACTAGTGCAATCGTACGTGCTAATTGCAACAGTTTTGTCTCTAAACAAAATGAGCAAGGTTATTAACACCCTAAAAACCTCATCTATACCCTTTGAGATTGGGAGGTGATTTATACATTTTTAAAATTGATTAAGATACTTAAAAATATATTATTTTGACATATATACCTTTAAATAATTATTATTTATATTCACTCTTACAAGAGCATAAATGTCAAGACAACGTATTTGTGAGTGTGTCAATCAAATTTAAAAGTGTGCAAATCACTTCCATTTGAGATTTGCATTTTTATTTTTATTTTTTATTTTTAATAATTTTTATTTTGTTCTAAAACTGTGAAACAGAAAATAAGAAAAATAAAGTTTAATAACAAGGTTGTCAAAATCCCGATCTTGATATTAGAATCTTACGATTTTACGATACTGCAAAACAAAAAACGATCCGGATCTTACATAGGATCTTTGCATGCTTAAGATCTTATAGGATCCCGATCTTGATCATAGGATCTTAGGATCTACTACGATCCGATCTTACTTTTTCTCGAACGACAAGCTAAAAAGTTACAAATTTATAGGCTCTATTTTGTATAATCTAAAAACCACATGTAAATCTTCTTATAATTTCATAATCATAATTTAGGGCTACATTCTTATGAAATTTTCGCAAAATTTTGTGTTTATCATACATATTAATTTGTAGATTTGTAAAATATTGCAAAGACTATTAAGAAAACTACATTATAACAGGATCTTACGATCTCGATCCTACTTTACGATCTCGATCTTGTAAATACGAAAATGATCTTAGGTAAGATCCCGATCTTAACAACATTGTTTAATAAGTCAAAACTGTTAAACTGACAAAATTACGGAACAAAAACTGGTAAAAACACTGTCCAGAAAATGATAAGGGACAAAAATTACACAAATAATTTACTTTTTGACCTTTTTCGATGGGTCAGGAGGGATACATATAGTAGTACCCTTTCACTACATGTTTAATGACTTTATAGATACGGATTAGTTGATCAATGAAACATTCTAACTTTTGCGTTATGTTTTCGAGATCATTTATTAAAAGAGAAAAAGTGAATAAAAGTAAAGTGAAAAATGTTATTTCTCAAGTTTTTCATTAAGGAAATAGAAGTAAAGTGAAGAGTATTTGGTTGAGTTTGAAAGGAAATGAAAGTAAAATGTTTCATCTTAATATTGGGTGAAAAACTTTATTTCCAATTTTTTTTTTATTTTTTTTAATGAAGGTTCTTGAAAAGAGTCTAATATGGCGTGAATGAAGGTTAGAAAATTGATTGAGTATTTGTAAACTACAAACATATAAACTATAAGGTTTTGAAAATATCGGATCTTCTAGTTACGTCAAGACGCACAAGATTTTGTGAGGAGTTTTCACTGTGTATTTTAGTTTATCTGAAAGTGACAAAATAAAGTAGTTAACGTTCGTCAAAGGGCTATCAATGGTGTTAAAATAGAGGATATCTTCTTATCGTGCAAAGGATTTAAAAAAGATTAGATATCGGCATATTGCAAATCCTTCGCCCTCGATCAGAGTTGTTGGATCTCTAAGCCGTTTGGGTTTTGGACGACCTAAAACATGTCTAGCTTAAACTAACGTGCCAATATTTTGTACGGAGCATATTTTTATGTTAAAAACATAATGAGTTTGTGATAAATGTCTCACACAAGTTCTAAAAACTCGAGAGACTACTAAGAAAGAGTAAAAAATAAAATGTTATTCTTGTAAAAGTACGAGGCGACCTGAGCGACTTAAAAGCTCGCCTCTATCACTGAGGTATCCTAAATCACCTTGAGACATTGAAGAAAAAAACATTTTTATGCGTTATTTATCACAAACATCTTTATACTATGAGTCATCTATAATTTGCCTTTATTTCTATACATTTTAAGCCATACACTAATGCGAGGGCAAATTTTTTAAATTCCCCATAGTATAAAAGTGTTGTGATAAATGACTCACAAACTATTAACTCGTCGTTCAAAAAAAAAAAAAAAAAAAAAAAAAACACATCTTTTTTCTCAAATGTTCTAAAGCGACTTGAGAGACTTAGTGATTGGAGTGATTGCCTAATTTACCAAGGTCGCCTCGTACTTTACAAATATAACATATCATTTTTTGGTATTTTTTTAGAACAGTTTCCCAATTTTTTCAAATCTTTCACGTCGCTTTGAAACAATTAAAAAACTTAAAAAAAGTTTAAAACATTTATCACAAACCTCTACACGCAGGGGCGGAGTTAGGGGTTCCTCGGAGTTGCACGAAAACACGATGGAATTTTATCGCTTAGTGTATATATTTGCTAAAAATATTTATTTCTTTAAAATAAATTCGGTCCTAAAACTATATGCTACATATATATTCGTATTAAAAAATTTATACACCCGATAACTTTATACTCTGACTCTACATGTTTATACTTTAAACCATTCATATTTGCCCATAATGCTATGATATACTAAATAGTATAATGAGATGTACAAGTTTAACATTACTGATTTCATGTTTGACAGATAACGAATATAACATGTACACAACACAACTTAACATTGAAGAAATTTATAATTATTTTACAAACACACTAGGATCCTTCCAAGTAACTCATCACATGGTCTCTTGTCTCCTCTCAACCTCCATTTTTACAAGCCTTTATTCATTTCCAATCAATTCTCTACATAATTTTCAATTATTATTATTATAATCTAAAAAAAATATTTAAAAAAACAAGCTCAAAAAACCAGCATTTATTACTACAATCTGTCCCATTTTGGCACCTTGCCTTTCATCTCCTCCATTTATACCATCCTTCTGCACCATTTCTTTCTGCATCCTGAAGGAATATGTACACGTAAATAGTATATGTCCGGAAGTCGTCCCGAGCTTAAGGAGACGCACGCGTTAATACGTAAAACAATTATACATTAATATATTATCGTAATATATTAATTAGTGATAAGCTATTACGAACGTTAATTAATTAGTTAGTTAACGGGGATTTTACAAACAATAATTAAAGGTTAATTATAATGTAAAATAATAAAAGAAATTTTACCTTTTGTTTACTACGTTTTACTTTTCCTAATTTGATTAGGAGTAAAAGTCACCGACCTATGAATGGTATAAATATTAATGAAGTATGGTCATTATATGAATTGATTCAACGATAGATTCTAAAAGGTAAAAAACAAAAGCAATCGATTTTGTGATTTGCTTCACATTGAAATTCATTGTTTTATATTGCGATAAACTCCAACACAGGTTGTTGGTTTTTATGAATATTTGTTTTAACAAATATCAATAGGTTTTATCACTTTTGGTACTAGCATACTTAATTGTTTGCTATAACGTATTGTGTGCGTATTCTTAGAGAGATTATTGTTTGATCTTTGGGTTTTCGTTTATATTGGTGGTTCGATAAAGGTGTTTAATCCATCGCTAAAAGGTACGTGTTTCTTTATCGTTTTTGTTAATTACTTGTCTATACGTGACCCTATATTCCGCTGCGTACTCGTGATTATTAATGTGTTAATATGGATAAAAGGTTTTTTTATAAATTCCAACAGTGGCATCACGAGCCGTTCGTATAGCTTTTAATTACATTAAAAATAACGAAAGAGATAAAATTGTGTAAACTTACTATGATGGCGTTTGAATTATTTTATTTGAAGATTAGTTTTTCATAAACCCTAATTAGAGTTAATAAAATTAATTAGACAAACCCTAAGTTGTATGCAATTTTTGTTGATAAATATGTTGTTAATTGTTAATTAGTCGTTGTTAATTGTTAAATAGTCGTTATTTATCACGTTGTTAATTGTTAAATTTATGGTTCGATCCATGGGAATCATGCAAGTTTACCGTGGATCATGTGTTCTTGATTAATTGTTTTAATTGAAGTCATTATTGATGTGGTATGCATGAAGTATGTGATTAATTGTTAATTGGGTATATGTTTTAGGTTCATGTTTATTTGTTTTGCTTTTGATTATAATTGTTATATGTCATGGTTCAAGCAAAGGGTTTTTCGAAAATTAAAAATAAACCGGACTAAAACTATATGAAATTTGATTTATTATAATCTTGTTCTTGCACGATCATATGTGGCAACAAATGAGTCGCCCTTACATGGTTTTAAATCTAACTCACGCCGTGATTAGCAAGAATCTAGTTTATAATTTGTTTTCTACTTTAAAGTTGTAAAATTTTATTAATGACGTAATTTGCAAAAGTACTATCTAGTTGCAAGGCTAAGGTTCGGGAAGACTCATCAAGACTTCGGTCTTGTAGATACCATTGCCCTATAATACCTGACTATTTGTAGTCTCCTTATCTTGCATACTATTTAGGAAGCCGCAAATGGTCTAGGGTTTGAATGATTTTAATCATTCTTTAAGCTTTTCCCGTGATAAAATTAAACTTCTTTAAATAGAACACATGTTGAATCGTCAATTTTTTATGATATCACTATTTATATAATTGAATTGTAAGTTAAATAAGTGATGTTTATAATTAACAAATTGAGTAAATTTTATAAATTATCATGATACAAAGATGTTGCATGCTTCTTTGTACATGTTTTGAATTGTCAAAATTTATACCCTTTGAAATAAGTTTATTTGCCATCCAACGTGTAAAAGCACTTGCACTTACTCTTTCACCATACGTGAGACTGTGGTGATTTTGTAACCCAAGGTGATATAATACACTCGATTGTGAGACGTCGGTTCTATATAATCACAGTTTTTAGTTGGACGACTTAAGCAAGTTAAGATAGGTGAGACCTTAACTCGTGGCAATAGATGGGATAAACATGCTCGCTTTTTCACTTTTGAATTGTCACAAGTGATGGATATAAAGTAGAGTCCCATAATTCTAGAAGTTGTATTGGATGCAATTATTGAACGTCAATTACCCCTTGAATATCATCATCACTAGCAGATCAACTGATGCAGTGGTGGTATGTCTTGGTGGATTCTAGCTTTTAGAAAATTAATTGTTTATTTATAAACATGGGTATTTAATTTTCTATAAAGGAAGTATTATCGAAAATACTAAATTATTGAACTTTGTTTATTTGTAGATGGCAACGAACAATGCCCAAACCAAACAAAACAGTTCACCTTTCAGGTCGATGCTTGAGAAGCAACATCTTACTGGTCCTAACTTCAACGAGTGGTTACGCGCGCTCAAACTAGTTGTGCGTGTGGAGAAGCTACAGGATGTGTATGACAATCCTTTGCCTGACCATCCTGGTGCTACTGCTACTAATGAACAATTAGTAGAATGGAATGCTCTTTATGATCGTCATAATGAAGTTGCTTGTTTAATGCTTGGAACTATGTCTCCATCGCTTTATCAGCAATTTGAACACAAAAGTCCTAAGGACATGATAACTGAGCTCCAAAAGATGTATGGAAAGCCTCCTGGTGTCGAACTACAAGAGTTAGTACACACTTTCCATTCATGCAAGCAGGAAGAGGGTCAATCCGTTAGCGATTATGTTCTATTGATGAAAAGCTATTTGGATCATTTGGCAACTCTCAACTATGTTCTTCCAGAAGCTGTCTCTGTCAGCTTGATCCTCAATACACTTTCAAGTGATTTTGAGGGCTTTGTACAAAATTACAATATGCAAAGCATGGGGAAGACAATTAGTGAAGTTCATTCTTTGCTTATTGAATTTGAGAAAGGAGTTAAGAAGAACAAGAAGTCAAATATTGCATCTTCTTCTACACCACAAGTGATGGCGATCCAAGGTGGTAGGATCCATAAGTACAAACCGCAAGGAGGTAAGGCTAAAGGTAAAGGTAAGGATAAGGGTCCTAAAAATTCTTATCCTCCTAAACCTAAAAAGCCTCAACCTTATAAGAAAGAGCATCCGGCAAAAGATTCCATATGTCACCACTGCAAAGAGGTTGGACATTGGAAGAGGAATTGTCCTGTTTATCTAGCTGAGTTGATGAAAAAGAAGAAGCAAGTTGGATCGTCCACTTCTTCAGGTATTTATACTATTGAATTATTTGCTTGTTCTAAAAATTCCTGGGTGTATGACACTGGTTGTGGTACTAATATTTGTAACACAAAACAGGGACTTAGAGGAGCAAAGAAGCTGAAGCAAGGTGCTGTCTACTTGTATGTTGGAAACGGCGTACGTGCTGAAGTAGAAGCGATTGGAAGTTTTGACTTAGTTTTACCTAATGGTTTAATTCTTGTTTTGGATGATTGTCATTATGCACCTATTATAACTAGAGGTGTTGTTTCAGTTTCTTGTTTGCATAATAAAGGATTTATTCATAAATTTACAGATTCTGGTATGACCATTTCTTTTAATGATATGATTTATTTTAATTGTATCCGTGTTAATGGTATTTATGAAATTGATATGCATGATCCCACTTTGCAAATTGTGAATTCAATGTATTCAATTAGCAATAAGAAATCTAAAGCAAGTTTAGATTCTACTTATCTTTGGCATTGTCGACTTGCTCATATTAGCAAGAAGCGAATTGAAAAGTTGCAACATGATGGACTTTTAAACTCAACGGATAGTGAACCGTTTGATCAATGTGTTTCTTGTATATCGGGCAAGATGACAAGGAAATCTTTTTCGCATAAAACAGAAAAGGTGAAAGATCTACTTGGATCAATCCATACCGATGTATGTGGTCCACTTAGACATGTGTCAAAGCAAGGTGCTACATACTTCATTACCTTTACTGATGATTATAGTCGTTATGGTTATGTTTATTTACTTAAACATAAACATGAAGTCTTTGAAACATTCAAGGTATTCAAAAATGAAGTAGAAAATCAACTCGGGAAGACTATTAAAGCCATTCGATCGAATCGTGGTGGTGAATATATTAGTCAAGAATTTAAAGATTATCTAAAGGATAGTGGAATTGTCCAACAGCTGACTCCTCCTTACACGCCACAACACAATGGTGTTTCTGAGAGGAGAAATCGAACTTTGCTAAACATGGTTCGATCAATGATGAGTCTTTCTACTTTGCCACTATCCTTTTGGGATTATGCTCTAGAGACTGCTGCACGCATTCTCAATATGGTTCTAACCAAGAAGGTTGACAAGACTCCATATGAACTATGGCATGGAAAAGTTCCTAACTTGTCTTACTTAAAGGTCTGGGGTTGTGAGGCTCATGTGAAACGTCACACGCCTGACAAACTTCAATCAAGATCGGTTAAGTGTGTCTTCATAGGTTACCCTAAAGAAACTGTGGGTTACTATTTCTACTACCCACCTGAAAACAAAATAGTTGTTGAGAGGTATGCAGATTTCTTTGAAAAGAATCTCATAGTTCAAAAAGAGAGTGGGAGGATTGTAGAACTAGAGGATGAAGATATTTTACCTTCTGAAACTACTAGCGAACATCCAATTGAGGAAGAAAGTCTTGCACCTGATGTAACTCAAGAAGAGGATGTTGTCCCCATTCGTAAATCAAAAAGAACAATCAAAGCACCTGAACGACTATGTCTAAATGTAGAAGTCGAGGAACATAGTTTAGGGGATCTTAATGAACCCACTAACTATAGAGATGCAATATTGGATTCTGAATCTGATAAGTGGATTGTTGCTATGAATGCGGAAATGCAATCTATGTATGATAATCAAGTCTGGAGACTTGTAGATTTACCACCTAATGCGAAGGTCGTAAAGGGTAAATGGATTTACAAGAAGAAGACGGACATGGATGGCATTGTACACACCTATAAAGCTCGATTTGTAGCAAAAGGGTTTACACAAACTTATGGTGTTGACTATGAGGAAACCTTTTCTCCTGTTGCAGATTTGAGAGCTATTAGGATTCTCATAGCTATAGCAGCGTACTATGACTATGAGATATGCCAAATGGATGTAAAAACCGCGTTCTTGAATGGTTACTTGGAAGAAGAAATCTATATGGAACAACCGGAAGGTTTTGTTGATCCTAAGCATCCCAGAAAAGTATGTAGGCTTCAAAGATCCATTTATGGACTTAAGCAAGCATCAAGAAGCTGGAATAAAAGATTTGATGAAGAAATCAAAAAGTTTGGTTTTGATCAAAATCTGGATGAGCCATGTGTATATCAAAAAGCTAGTGGGAGTAATGTTGTTTTCCTAATCTTGTATGTTGATGACATAATCATTATGGGAAATCATATTCCAAGTTTACAAGAGGTAAAGACCTATCTTGGGAAGTGTTTTTCTATGAAAGATTTAGGGGAAGCGACATTTATTCTTGGAATCAAAATCTATAGAGATAGATCGAAGCGGTTAATTGGACTAAGTCAAAATGCATATCTTGATAAGATCTTGAAGAAGTATAGAATGGATAATTCCAAGCGTGGTCTCATTCCTATGCAAGTGCACACCGACTTAAATAAAACACAAGGTGCTACTACATCTGCAGAGATGAAGCGTATGCAGAATGTTCCTTATGCTTCAGCTGTAGGATCTATTATGTATGCTGTGAGGTGCACTAGACCTGATGTTGCGTTTGCGCAAAACATTACAAGCCGATTTCAGCAAAATCCAGGTGAAAGTCATTGGACTGCTGTGAAAAATATTCTTAAGTATTTAAGACATACTAAGGATACGTTTTTGGTTTATGGTGGAAATCCGGAAGCTACTGAGCTACAAGTTAATTGTTATTGTGATGCTGGATTTGAAACTGATAGAGATGACACTAAATCTCAAACTGGGTATGTTTTCGTTTTGAACGGAGGCGCGGTAGTATGGAAGAGCTCCAAACAAAGTACTACTGCACAATCTACCACAGAAGCTGAATATATCGCTGCTTCTGAAGCTGCAAAGGAAGCTGTTTGGATGAGGAAGTTTATTGGAGAACTTGGTGTAGTTCCTACCAATGAAGAACCTATAAAGATGTATTGTGACAATTCAAGTGCAATCATCATAGCTAACGAACCGGGAGTTCAGAGAGGCGCCAGACACTATCAAAGGAGATATCACTATGTTCGAGAATGTATCGAATTGGGTGAGATTGATCTAGTTAAGGTTCATACAGATAATAATCTAGCAGATCCTTTTACGAAGGCTTTACCTGGTAAAAAGCTTACTCAACATGCTAGGAGCATGGGACTTCGTCCTGCTAGTAGTTTCATGTAATTTGTTTTAGTATTTGGATAAAGGATATTGTTAAACAATATTTATTTTATGAATTGAAGTATTGGATATATTCGTTTTCTTTAATATTTATTGGTCCTATTTTTTCATGTTTAAATCCTTGAATAATATGTTATTCTAAATTGTCTATGTCAATTAATTATATGGGAATATAATTAAATTAAGACATATATGAGAGATGGTAATATTCGTAGAATATGCAAGAACGGTTCACCAACTCATACGATATCCAAAAGTTGTATATTGGACATCTCCTACTAACAAGTCAATCACTTTATGGATCGGCGTCTTTAAGTGAAACTTGTAAATGATTTACATTACTAAATCCTTTGACTTGAGATGCAAGTAGGTCTTATATATGTGGATGGTACTTTTTGCTATAGTTCTAACGCTATCCTGAATAAGGTAGTAATAAAGACTATAATCATTTGTATCTTGAAGCATGTAAGAGACACGTGTAGTCAAGATAGAATTTGTTCATTCAACTAGGTTTGAAGAATAATGCTACTGGGCCCCTCGTTAATTAATTAGATGTTTGTATGGCCATACCCAATGGTAATCTAGATTTGTCTCGATTAGATTGGTAATCTAAATTAATTATGTAATGCGAGAAACAGAATAGTTAAAATGGAATGACTTTGATCCATATCCATTATTAACATGGCATTTGAGAAACAAAGGGATTGTAAATGTTTAAGTAATTTAAATGTACTTTATGGAAAACTACACTCGAGAACTTCCGGGAGCATTGGCGTGTTGCTAGACGCTAACCAATGTTATTATATTATATTATTGTACATGTCCAAGTGGGAGCTGAAGGAATATGTACACGTAAATAGTATATGTCCGGAAGTCGTCCCGAGCCTAAGGAGACGCACGCGTTAATACGTAAAACAATTATACATTAATATATTATCGTAATATATTAATTAGTGATAAGCTATTACGAACGTTAATTAATTAGTTAGTTAACGGGGATTTTACAAACAATAATTAAAGGTTAATTATAATGTAAAATAATAAAAGAAATTTTACCTTTTGTTTACTACGTTTTACTTTTCCTAATTTGATTAGGAGTAAAAGTCACCGACCTATGAATGGTATAAATATTAATGAAGTATGGTCATTATATGAATTGATTCAACGATAGATTCTAAAAGGTAAAAAACAAAAGCAATCGATTTTGTGATTTGCTTCACATTGAAATTCATTGTTTTATATTGCGATAAACTCCAACACAGGTTGTTGGTTTTTATGAATATTTGTTTTAACAAATATCAATAGGTTTTATCACTTTTGGTACTAGCATACTTAATTGTTTGCTATAACGTATTGTGTGCGTATTCTTAGAGAGATTATTGTTTGATCTTTGGGTTTTCGTTTATATTGGTGGTTCGATAAAGGTGTTTAATCCATCGCTAAAAGGTACGTGTTTCTTTATCGTTTTTGTTAATTACTTGTCTATACGTGACCCTATATTCCGCTGCGTACTCGTGATTATTAATGTGTTAATATGGATAAAAGGTTTTTTTATAAATTCCAACACATCCTAACACCTTTTCTCTCTTCAGAATTGGTCTAGTATTTAGACCAACATTGCCATTGCACCAAGATTAAAAAAAAATGGAGGTTTTTATGAGAATGGCAACTTGTTTGTTTCTTGTTATTGGGATGATTGTGCCTTTAGCTCTAGGTGGTGGACATAACTATGGTCAAGCTTTAACCAAGAGCATTCTGTTTTTTGAAGCACAAAGATCTGGTTACCTTCCTGGTAACCAAAGAGTCAAATGGAGAAGTCATTCTGGTCTCATGGATGGCAAAGCCAATGGGGTATGTAAATAAATACTTTTTTTTTTTTACTTTTTTACTACTTTCTAAACTAAATTTAAGATAAGACTAGAGTACTAGACACTTAAGTGTTGTTTTTACTTGTTATGAATTGTTCAGGTGGATCTTGTTGGAGGGTACTATGATGCAGGAGACAATGTGAAATTTGGTTTGCCAATGGCATTTACAGTGACAATGATGTCATGGAGCATAATTGAATATGGTAAACAATTAGCTCAAAGTGGTGAGCTTGGTCATGCTATGGATGCAGTCAAATGGGGCACTGATTATCTTATTAAAGCTCATCCTCAACCCATGTGCTTTATGAAGAGGTAAAATAGTAGTAAAATTTTACTACTGGTAGTAATTTTGTTTTTGCATGATATTGTGCGACCCACATGGTTTACTGTTTTAAAACATGTTTAAGGTTGAATGTTTTGTACTATTGTTGTTTTTGTAGGTTGGAGATGGTAATACTGACCATTATTGTTGGCAAAGGCCTGAGGATATGACTACTTCAAGAAAGGCTTACAGAATTGACCAAAATAACCCTGGTTCGGACCTCGCTGGAGAAACTGCGGCCGCTATGGCCGCAACTTCTATCGTGTTTCGTCGCTACAATCCTGCTTATTCTAGATTGCTCCTCACTCATGCTACACAGGTCAGTAAATAGCTCACGAAGTCCCTAGCACCTGAGTCATAACTAATTAGACATATACGTGACTGAAATTTGTACATTTGGGCCACTATGTATATGAAAAAGCCCAATTTCCAAAATTTGTACGTTAGCAAAGTGGTTAATATAGTTGTATATTTGTATATTTGTATACTTGGTAGAAAAATACACCAGATTAACCAGGTTAAAAGTTTACATATGGTCAGGTGAGCAGAAACTGCACCGAAACATGCTAAAAAATCGCACCACGACAAAAATCGATGGATCTGTTTTAAGAAAAAAAAAAACCATTGAATATGGTGCGGTTGCGGTCTTATCGATAACACCGGACCACAAAATCGTACCGCACTGCACATTAAATATTTAATATTTAAAAACGTCACAGTAATTATTTTACGTGTATTATAAAGCTTTTAATGCATATTATCATTAATATTTTCATATGTTATAAATATACTATTTATTACATTTAATTTATACATCACTTAAAAACGTGAACATTTATTTTAAAACGAATATAGTAATTTATAGGGGTATTTCCCAAAATGGGGCCTTTTGCATTATCTTGTTTTGTATTTGTCACACAAATGGCCCGAGACAAGTGAGGCGATCTATCTTCCTTGCGTGATAATTGTATATTTTAGAATATGGAGGCAACCGATGCAATCGAGGCAACCGATGCAATCGAGGCAACCGAGACACAAGTCGCGTAGGGAGGATAAGTTGACTCAGTTGTCTTGATTGACTCGGTTACCTTAAGTCATTTTGAAAAACCTGAAGATTGTTGGCCAAAATTGTATATATTTGCCTGTATTTTTCGGTCATTGTGAGAAATACCCCTAACTTATAAACTAAAAATTACAAAAACACATTAATATCCAACTGTATGCATATTAATGAGGGTATGGTAGCAAGACAGTTGAAGTAAATTTAAGAAAGATTTTAGGGTTTTCATGGTTTTACTGTCAGAAGACAGACTAGATTAGACTATAGACTAGGCTGGTGGCTGGTCGTTGCTTGGTGCCATGTGTAAAAGTTTAAGTTAGCAGCATAGTGACCGCATTTATGCGCATATTATGGACTACTCATTACTTTTACTGTACTACATTAGAATTATTGTTGCAACGTTAATTTTGTCTTTTATTTATATTATATTAAACAAATCATTTTGTGCAACTTAATGCGAAAAAAATGTTAAACTAACTAAAGTTACATAATAAAAATTAAAGTACCATAAAAAATTCAAAAGTTACACATACCAAAAGAATGCCACTTTTGAAATTTTTTACATTTCGTAAACTCAAAACGGGTAAAGTCCGTGCTACATCCGACACCTATGTAAATCCATACTTGAGATGTTTTCATTAAACAAAACAACATGCTAAAGTAGGGGTGTTCAGTGTTTGGTTTGACATCGAACAAACCGAAAAGTAAATTGGACCAAATCCGAATAAAACCATACCGAAACTATTAATTGATGTATGGTTTGGTTTGAATCCGAACCGCAGTATTTAGTTGGTGTTTGGTTTGGTTATGGTTTGACAAAAATGAAACCAAACCAAACCGAAAAAACAGAATAACTCTATACACATGAAATTTATAACTATATATACATATATTATATCTTACTATCCTAAATAGTTAACTTTCAAACTAATCACTCACCGGATTAAATATGGATGTATATCCCGAGAAACTGAACAAGAGTTTTGCCTACTTGATTCATATATATTCCTATATATAAAGTAAGTTTGAAGTATACTTGTGTTTTGGATGTGTGAAGATGTACTATTCAAGTTATAAGTTAATAAGAATTTTGAAGACTTTTTTCAAAGAAAATTAGTTTACCTCTTTTTGCTTTCATTTGTTAATAGTAAGTTTTAAACCTTTAGTTTTTTTAAAAAAAATTTGTCGATTTACTTGAGCACTTTTAAGAGCTTATAATTTGTTATGTTTACTTGAAAATTTAAGCTTTTGTTTCTGACTTCTATTTAATAATTTGGAGTTTACTTGAATTTGATTTTCTTGGTTTAAACCGAAACTAAACTGAATTTGAATTTGGTTTATGGTTTAGTTTTATCAGTATTATAATTGGTTTGGTTTGGTTTTTGTTTTGACTTTGTAAAATTTCAAACCGATTAACCCGAACCATACAACCTACAAATCCGAAAACCGAACCAATGAACACCCCTACTAAAGGCCTTAAGTACTTTTTTCTGAAACAGAAAGGCCTAAAGTACTACAACATGCTTAAATTCTTTATTTATCAATTACTCAAAGGACAAAATGATTTTTTTTACTACATTGGTAGTACATGTCTACGTTCTTTATTTAACCTATAATTTTGTCCTTTACGACACGTATGATCCGCGTCGTTAGCAGTTTAAAACGAGCCTTTCTTTGTAATCCGAGCTCGAAATCTCTAGGGGTGCTCAAAATCGTCTAATTGACGTTGGTTAATACGAGGTTAGTTTGTACTAAATGATAGTTCTCGAAAGTGTAAAAAAGATCAAATCATATCTAAAATAGTACTAGGATTAAAATTTTAAGGTATATGTGCTTGTTGTTACTTTGATATCTAGAAAGATTATGTTGGCGCACATGTTGGATCACGTAGGTTACATCAAGAAGGACATGTGTGTGAGTCTACCCACCGTAGATCTTGTTAGGACCACAAATATTAGCCGTAGATTGAAGCTAGTTAGCCACGTGGAGCCGTAGGCTGTCGGTGAACACGTTACGTATGGTCCCGCGACACTTACACCTCGTAGTCGTAGGATCGGGACCGTTTTGATATATTAGTCGACTAACTAAACACATGATATATTTTAGAAAGATTTAGTTTTTTTAGCAAAAATTTACATTAGACGAGTCCGCCCTCGTGTACAACGTACACTGTGAGAAGAGCGGACTCGTTACATTGTACATGGATAAAATGTCATTTGTAACCATTTAATACGATTTAGGTTCACTAACTTTGTGTTGTTCTTTTCTCAGTTATTTGATTTCGCGGACAAGTACAGGGGTAAATATGACAGTAGTATTACCGTGGCGCAAAAGTACTACCGGTCTGTCAGTGGATACGCGGTACGTGTTGACTAGTTTTAACTAACTTCATTTCGTTTATCAATGGTGATTTACGTTTTAACGTGTTTTAATTTATTTGGTTTTTAGGACGAGTTGCTATGGGGAGCTGCTTGGATGTACAAGGCGACAAACAATCAGTATTACTTGAATTACCTAGGTAGAAACGGTGACGTCCTCGGTGGGACTGGTTGGTCCATGACTGAGTTCGGTTGGGATGTTAAGTATGCTGGTGTTCAGACCCTTGTCGCTAAGGTCAGTTACTTGCTACATTGCAACTACGAGTGTGTTTTTTGATCATTTGGTCAATGTATGTAAGGATTTTGGTTGTGGTTTATGGTATGTAGTTCTTAATGAGCGGAAAAGGCCGTCGACATCATGGGGCAGTGTTCGGAAAGTACCAGCAGAAGGCAGAGAGTTTCATGTGTTCATGCCTTAGCAAAAATAGCCGCAATGCTCAAAAGACACCTGGAGGCTTGATTTATCGCCAAAGATGGAACAACTTGCAGTTTGTCACAAGTGCATCTTTCCTGCTAACTGTTTATGCCGATTATCTGACTTCTGCCCGGAGAAACTTAAGGTGTTCTTCCGGTACTGTCACCCCACCTCAGCTTCTAGCGTTTGCGAAATCTCAAGTAAACTCAAGCTTCCGTACATTTTGGCTTTAAGTCAACAGTTGCTACTTTAAAAAACGTGTTTTGATCGGTTTTGATATTTATGTAGGTGGATTATATTCTTGTAGACAACCCACGAGCAACAAGTTATATGGTTGGATATGGGAAGAACTATCCACGTCAAGTGCACCACAGAGCCTCCTCGATTGTGTCTTATAAGGTTAACCCTTCATTTGTAACCTGAAGAGGAGGTTATGCTACGTGGTTTAGCCGAAAAGCAAGTGACCCAAATCCCCTAATGGGTGCTATTGTTGGTGGGCCCGATGCATATGATAATTTTGCCGACCGAAGAGACAACTATCAGCAGACTGAGCCAGCTACATATAACAACGCTCCTCTTCTCGGAGTATTGGCAAGACTAAATGCTGGTCATGCTGGCTATAACCAGCTCCTTCAAGGTACATTGTCAATTAACCAAGTCCCATTGGTCCGGTGAAGAATATCCGGGTCACGAAACAATTTAGCGTCAAACTTACAGCTATCAGTTTTTAATCTTTATTTGATTTTTTTTACAGTTGAAGTCCCTCTTCGTAGTGCTGACGCTATTCAACCACAACAAACTCTAGAAGCTAAAGTAACTCCATCTGCAGCAGGTAAAATCTCGATAATAAACATTATATTAGCAATATAAGTGATCATAACTTTGTTGGATACGAGATTAACTGATTCATGGTCCTATCTTTAGGTTTGATTGATATTGCGCAGAAGACTACAAGTTCATGGACCGCAAACGGTAAAACACACTACAGATACTCAGTCACATTGACTAACCAATCTAACAAGACAATCAAGAACGTTAACATATCGGTAACAAAGCTCTACGGTCCACTGTGGGGTCTTACCAAGACTTCAAGCGGTTCATACGGGTTCCCAACATGGGTTAGTTCATTAGCAGCCGGAAAAAGTATAGAGTTTGTGTACATTCATACTAACTCTCCAGCTGAGGTGTCGGTTTCAAGTTACACATTGGCTTGAAAGGTCAAAGAAGACCAAAATATTGTGCGATTGTGGGAGGTATACGTGAAGCTTAGGAGGAAAGTCCATTTTTTGTGATTTTTCTTTCAACGCGTTAATTTAAGAATAAGGTCTGAAGAACGGAGGACGAATGGAGTGACGAGACAGTTTAAAACAGAAGTGCTCATCCTCTTTCTCCTCCTCCTTCATTAGGTCTTTGAGACAATTCGTCGAGAAAGATACTAGAAAAAGGTATACTTCTAAACAAAATAGATCAGAAGAATCCTTTTGTCTTTTTTTTTAAATCCCTTTTTTTACTTCAAGATAGGTTGAAGTGTTTATCTTTTCTTGTGTGTGTGTAAATTTGGCAACTTTTTATCTTGTTTTGCAATGAATATAGATTTGAAACATTTGTGCGATAGTTTCGTGTTATTAATATGTTTTCAAGTCATTGCCTGTCGACGCAAACCAAGGGAAAGGTCGTTTGACACATAATCCTATCACGCATCGAAGTAAATAGAAGTTACCATCTTAAAGGGAGACTTCACTTGATTAACATCCTTGTACATATAATCAGTTGCAACCTGCAAAGACGCTAATTCAGAAAGACGTGTGCAGAAAATCCATCATAGTATTATGTCGCAGAGTCTTTGCCTGTGTACATTATTGTGGAGACGCATTTCAGTTAGATGATGAATGTATAAAGATAACATGAGTGCAGATGCTCACAATCGACTAAAACTCATTCGACAAATGTATTGCAAAACCAGACTTTCGGATTTTGTTCATTTCGTTGAAGATTAACTTTACCAAAGCACATTGGCACTAATTAGAATCAACAGAGTTCAGACATTTTTGACAGCAAAACATGAGTTAATAATAACTCCGAAACTTGTAATACACAAGTCACAAGTCTTACCACCTATGGTGTGCACGCTCATAGAATCGGGTTACTATAGAGAAAATCGTGTTCCTGAAATTCCGATACCATATGTTTTCCAGAAAAGTTGTGATCTCTAGTCGTATTAGATATCAGAAAATCGGATCACCTTCTATTTTGGCAAAATATTAACTCACCAACTTATAAAAGATTAAGGGCTTAAACAAGTTCAGTCGCGTTTCAGATGTGAGATTCACTCACACCCGTTGAATACATTTACCGGAGAGACCCTTTACCCAAAATAAAAACTTGCGCGAAAAATCATTTCTGAATTTGAAAACACAGATTTCATAATATCTTTTGTTGCAGGGTTACTCACCAAGCATAAACACATCAGTGCCCCGTAAGAGAATCGATAATTGTCTTATTGCACACGGTAAAAACAACGATAACAGTTACAACAGACACTTATATAGTTAAGGTCATTACTCATCTGTCTATAACAAGTTTCTAATATCCTACGGAAATGTGAAGACCCTCTTTTCCTTCTAGCAAGCAAAAATATTACATCAAGAGAATTCTTTGAGAAACCCTCAAACCTCACCGTCCCTTGTGTCGATATGTCTGGCTATATAACGTCAAAATGGATAAAAAAATAATATAACAAATAAGTTATTACACTTATTCAGTGGCCGTATGATCAAAAGCTTTGAAACCGTAAACTTCAATCGCTGAAACCTTATACTCACCTCCTCTTGTTCTTCTTTCTTCCATTAACTTCTTTCTCTAGATTTTTTATCCTATGGCTGAGAACTGACGATGATGACACTCTTGGATTTGAAGACTTCTGTTCTGAGCTTGGCTTTTTACTGAGAAGCGGCGTTGATGAAGCTATGCTCGAATTTGTTTGTTCTGCTTGTCGTTGCTGATATGCTTGTGCAGCAGCATACTTTTTCAAGCCTTCAAAAAAGGAGAAAGCTGGCTTTGATGCACCCGCGGGAGGTGGTGGTGGAGGTACTATTATTGGTATGTTCAAGAGCTTCTTCACGGACGGTTTTTTCATAACTGAATCATTCATCAAAAGAAATTTTGATTTTAGATGCCAACTTAAATCACTAATTTGCGGTTTCTAGGTTGAATAGAGAAACTTACTTGCTCCATATACAAGAGAGAACAAGTTGGACGTGATCCAATAACAGAAGAGAGCCTGCACATCGTGAACAATGATCTTTAATGAGAATCTACGCGGGCTGCACTCAAACAATCATATGATAGCTTTGATGTGACTCATGATCCAACTACATTGACCGTGATCTGACCCACTGGCTAAGAGATCATGGTCTGACATGGAATCCACCTAATCAACATAGTTGGCTACCCATTTATGTTATTTGATTTTCTTACCTACGAGGCTAAGATACCAAACCCTATTACCCCCTTCCCTAACTACCGCTTCCCCCCCACACCGTCACTTTCACCCCCCAAGAACCACATATCGACCGAACTCCTACCTCTACCTAAAGACTCATCCCGGCATCCCGCCCGGACAGCCCACCTCTGGCCCGTGACATAGTGTTTCGCTATATGTTGCAAATTTAAAGGGATGTGCAGTCACAGATATGGATATTTACAAACATCTACGGCAACTATATTGTTGTCTATTATAGTGTATAAATATGGACAAATGGTCATATTTACCTTTGGGAAACTAGCTGTAAGGGGAACTGTAAGAGCAGCAAAACCCCTCGAAACATTTTTCATTGTGTTAGCAGCAGGGTTACCTTCCAAACCTTCTTGCATGTTGAACTGAAAAACTAAACGAGCTTGTCAGACCATAACAGTCATGTTTTAGGTACATGCTAGATAGCAGGTTAAAATATATTCAGATCAAAACATGCCTCTTTTCAGTGGGGGTGAAAACAGTTGGGTCGTGTTGGGCCAACCCACTAACACTTCGTATCAATTTTATTACATTTCATATATAATTGCTGTGCTAAACTTGCTTTATATCGTTACAAAAGAATCGAACTTTCTTAATTAAGAAATTTAGAAGGCGTCTGCACCTAAATACACTTCAGATAAACCATAACCTAAATCGAGCCATTTACATGAGAATGGGTCAAAATTGCCACCTATAGTGTACGGTCTCACGATAATGATTTATTTAAAATGTGACGGAAGTCTAAGTGTATATGATCACAGAGAAATTGACGTTTAAGATACACTCGATTAAGCAAAACAGCAGTAAAGTAGTTTTCAGCTTAAAGGAAGATACTAGATGGTACCTCTACGGTTATCCAGAATGAAAATGCAGTCAAACAAGGAAGGAAATAGAAAGCATCGGCAGTTGTAAGATCGAGGAACCAAGATGCCCCACCAGTTGTAAAGGACGGAACCTTTTCCACCATGTTTTGAATCTGCAAATGAAATGGTAACAATATTAAAAAACCATTAAATATAGTTAGAACAAAGATCGTGAACTGATTAAAGTTGTCATATGGGATATAATATTTCTACTTACAGCAAGAAAAAAGCTAACAAAAACCGGGCCTTGGATGAAGAGCCCCTTCAAAGGAGTAAACGTACTAACACCATGCCTGCAGAAGTTTTAAATTCGAATCATATTAAAACATCTAATAATCATGTAAAAACAACTAATCACTTCTCACAATAAGGAACATGGAAAAGTTCTTACTGAGTGAATACCGCCTTCATTTTGGTCTGGCCTTCAGCAACAGCTGACGGGCTCATCCCCTGAAAAAGGTATTTAAGGAATATCAGAGATAAGTAAAACTATATCTAATTTAGCTTAAAGAAAATCAAATGACAACAACCAATATGCAGATATCAGGAACACGTGAAACAACGTTGAGCTACATACCTTATCTTGCATTTCCTGCTTAATCGCCTCCAACTCTGGTCTCAATATCTGATGCAAGAGATGAATAAATCAGTGCTACTTTAGAGCATAATATAAAACAAAATAATATATATATATATATATATGAACTTAGTTTTCAGAAGGAATGAGAACCGACTACAGAACAAAAACATTCAGACAGCGATATTATGAAAAAGTGACTAGTGACAATTTAAGTTACAGTATCATGTTGCTGCCAGTTGTACAAAATAATAGTAGTAGATATGTTATGCAGTAAAACAATGAGTAAAGGAAATACGAAGAAAAAAAATAGAGCTTACAGTTAGCTTTGAGGTAGCCTTCAGCTGATTAATCATGATTGGAACTGACAACGTTCTAATAATCAGGGTTGTTATTACTATGCTTCCCCACCTGACAAAATGAAAAGACACGAGACTATTATTTCACTGTATATGCCCCCTAAAAGAGATGTATGGAAATATTGAACAAAACTTGTATGCTAATGTTTCATGACAGGGCAACATTGTATTAAATTTGAATTCATCGAAGTATGAACTAAAGCTTATTTGTCACCAACTCACTATCACTATCTTTTGAGTCTTTCATTGAGATTAAGCCAATAAGCAATGATCCACATACAAACTAAACTCGACTAAACCCCTACACAACCATTTTCCTAATGGTACTTTGAGCTTAAAAGCACACTAATATAATTCGCTGCTCCATTCCTCCGCAAATGTTTCATGTCAATAACCAACAAAACCTAAGACCCACATAAGCATATGGTAAAAAAGTTCACACTTTTCATTGTTTTGCTGATGCTGATGAGCTGACGAATCAGGATCATTTTACACTTGCATAACTAAACTTACCAGGATTATCACATAGACATTCAAAACTATTAAAAACTAGATAATCACTTTCAAAACGAAATGCCAAACAAAAACAATAACCAATCCCGCATTCCCTGCGTAGCAGGTTATGGGGGATGCCGAATGTGGTAGAGAAACGGCTTCCAGAAAGATATTTGGCAAGGACATATGAAGAAATATCTGTGAACATACATATATCATTTGTGTATGCATGGGCCCGGACTGTTTTAGGCTAACATTCTTTGTTCTTGCTGGTGTGTGTTGCATAAGTTCAATCTTGAGCGTATTATTAACCACAAGAATCAGGCCTGTTTACCAGATGCTTTATGCTAGTGGTTCATTCCGTTTGCCTGGCCATTGAAGATGAGGGGTTGGTGCGGCTTGATCAAGAAAAATGCTTATGTTTACGAGTTATCATTTTGAAAGCTGCAGAGTAACCTAACTTGAGTTTTATATATGTAATGCTGATGTATACGCAAACAACTCCCTTATTTTGGTAGTGCTAACATACGACACCGTATTCAAAATATTCTTTGGCATTTATTTGGTGGAATACTTGTAACTTTGTTGTTGTGTACATACCGTGTGACTTACGATTGTAATTTGATATGCTGTAATGCATACTGATGTATCAATATATAATACTTTTGTGCTGTTTCTAAGACTGTTCACAAGTCATGACATGCCTTACTGGTTTTCAAGTGACTCGAAAAGTTTATAGTCGTCTTGGGCTCATAACTCATTATCGTTGGGAACTTTTGAAGCTAGAAGGACTTCTGTAAATGACTACATGTTCTAGGGACATTTAGTCATGAGTCGATACATGATTGAGTATGCCTATAGAAAGTGTACGGAAGGCGTGACAGCATACAAGTATATATGAGCCTAGCTTAAAGGGTTGAAGCAAATATGTACACATGCCAACACCAAATCTCCTAAAAAGCCTATACTAAAACCGTAATAAAGACACAATAAACCATACGAAACACAATAATCCTAAACAAAATCATAAAAAAACATATCTTTCATCAAATGTACTCACCAATTACACCCCGTAAAATTATGCACCCCATCAATGGCATACTGCAAAGCCGCAACCGGCAACCACGAATCCGCAGCCGCAACCGCCACTTCACTAACCGCAGGCGCAGCCGCTGCCACATTCGCCACACCTTCCATCCCTTTATCACCCAAAACCTCAGCCATATCACTCAACGGCTCAATCCCTTTCTCCCCACTCCCAATCCCACTACTCATATTCCTCACAAACAACATCCTGCTTATCCCGGGTATCGAATGATCCTTAAAACCAACCCCATGAAATGACCCAAATGACCTCCCAAATGACCCAAATGACCTCCCAGATGACCCAAATGACCCAAAGGTTGGAACTTTATGATGTGGGTATTGTTCTTGGTCATCTTTTTGGTGATTAAAGTGTGAAATTGAAGGATTGGGTCTTTGGGTAGTGAATATTTTTGATGATCTGAGTGTGAGTGTTCTTCTGTACGCCATTGATGTTGTTTAACCAATCTTGATCAAGATTTTTTTTTTATAAAAAAAATTGAAAAAAAGATTGTAGATTTAGGATTGAAATATGATGTTAGTACTAGATTTAAGGTTTTGAAATGAAATGAGGTAAGGGTTTAATGTTGTTTTATTAGGGTTTAGGTTTGGGATATTGTCTCTCTGTTTTGCTCTGTTTTTGGTAATGGAGGGATCTGGAATACAATGATGGTTGTTTGCTGATAAGTCCTTTAAGTTTATACCTTACGCCATATAAGGTACAACAATGTCTTTTTTTTTATAACGGCAATTTTTTACAACTCACACTAACTATCTCACAAATTTTATCTCACATGTCTCTACCGAGACTTGAACCCACAACCTTTAGGTTAGATGGCCACTCACATACCGCTGGGCCAAGAGGCCTTTGGTGGTACAACAATGTCATAAGTGTTTATTTTAACTTTTCAAAATAAAACTGATTCAACTTTAACCTTAAAATATATTTTGTGTACTATATAATAACTGAACAAAATAATACCCCGCTTAAAACTCAATTCATTTATATATTTTGCATGATTGCATCATTATATATTATATATAACACATACATAGTTAAAGTCAAAGTTAAAGGAGTTTGACTTGAAAAGTTAAAATAAACATTTATTTCGAGACTTTTTTTATTCACGATGAGCATTGAACAATATTGCCAGAATTTGGTAATTCGCGAGGCAATTGCTATTTTGTAAGGCTACCCGCAACGCTGACGAAATATTTCGGTCGATCGTCGGTCGCGACCGAGTCGTCCCGTTGCGGCGATTCGGTCGCCGGAGTCAGTCAAGGGGTAATCGACCTTACACACGATCCATTTGGAAAAAAAATGATAAGTGGGCACTGGGCTGTGTTTGTGTTTGTGTATAAAAAAAACTTTTTTTTTAAATAATTTAAAATTTGGTCAGCATGTTTGTGTGTTGTGTTTGTGTGTTTTATAAAAAAAAACATTTTTTTTCTAAATTTAACATGTTTTAATCGTGTTTTAATTATATAAATTTATAAAAAAATTCTAAATTTTAATATATTAAGCCTTGTTTAATTCCTCCCAACATATATTAATTTGACAATTTTTGGAATTAATTTCATTTAATGCATTATACCCTCTTTACTTCTAATGTTTCGTAATGTTTTTTTGTTTATGTAATGTTTTTTAGTGTAATGTGTGTTGTATGGAATAAAATGTTTTTTTTTGGAATAAAATGTTATTTTTATTGAATATAAAATGTTATTTTTATTGAATATATAAAAAAAATTGAACTAGGTCGCACTAGGTCATCGGGTTGGGCAAATAGGTCGCACTAGGTCGTCGAATGAAAAAACTAGATCGTGACCCTTTAGCGTTGTGCCTAGCCTAATGGACCGCGGACGAGTGTTTTAGCTTATTATAAACTTTAGCAGTGGAAGGTGATTTCTGCACATCTTATTTCATACACAACAAATATATGTTTTGGAGATCTATATCCTCAAATGTATATATTCAAGGGTATAAGTTTCCAAACAAATATATTTCTCAAGTTGTTGGATTCTAATTTTAAGCTAGATAGCTAAGAGCTTCTCAGGAATTTTAAGCAGCTGATAAGTTATCAAAATGCGTCTAACTGCACTGAAGGCGAGGCTGACCATCACACCAAAAGCAATAGAAAACATACACATAGATACCAGATTACAAGCAACTGAAAATATGTAAAATTACAAACTGTTCATCAATCCTATTATCCACCACACTCTGCTACTAAACTGTCAACTTCCTGCTGCTGCTGCTACGGCGTACTACTGTTCAATCATTAACAAAAACTAGTGTGTACATGTTTCCAGTCTCCCTTCAAATATTCACAACCTTTTATGCCCCTGATCTACTCCAATCAACACACGGGACGCTTACCTGATGCACCAAACGTAGCATATAGGTATATAGTCATTAAATGTTCATGTACGACTTGATATAATGAAGTGCAATTTAGTAGCAGCGTAATGGTTTGATTTGACGCCACTTAATATGTTTTGCTTTTGTCTCCACATTTTTAACAATGTAAAGACTCGAATAATTGAAAGAGATGGAAAAAGAGACCATAATGATTTGTTACCCAACCTGCCCATCATGCAACCTCAGCTATCATGTACGCTGAAAATAAAAGTAATTGTTCAATAAGAATGCGTACCAGTTAATATTAAAGATTTAGTTCTGAAGAGGTGACCCAGGCTCCGAACCATACACAGAAGAATACGATATTGTATCTTCTTTGGGTATAGCCACGAAGTTTAGTGGACCCGTGGTTAACCTTCTCATTTCCTTAGAATACCCATTTTGACGTCCTGAGTATGAACGGGGAGTCATAGGCTCCGCATTTGGACTCCCTGCTGAGCTTCTACGAGGTGTTGGTTCCGTTCCCACGATACCCGCTACCATTCATCCTAAAACTAAGTTTTTTTTTTTTTTTTTTTTTTTTTGGAATCTAAGAGCTCTAGGTACAGTCGAGCCGTCAAACTCGCGTTGTGGACAAAAAGTGATGTCACATCACTTTTTTCTCCCATCACACCAAAACTCCCCACGACGACACAACCCCTCCTTGGTTAACACGAGAATTCTCGTGTCGTCGTCACCCCAACGTTTTTTTTTTCAACAATTTATTTTAAATAAAATTTTTCATTAATAAAAATAAAAATACAATCACTTAAAAAAACGAAGTAGACGAATTCGGTATTTAAGTAGTAGGAATTTGATTTTGAGGATTGGAAAAGAAATTGTTTAACCATTGATTCGCGAGCCACGGTGTGGTTGGCTGCGCCATGGTGTCGCATCGTCACCCACGGCGTCGGCTGGTTGAAGCCAGCCCAAACTCGACGACGCGATCAACGGTACGGTTGGCGCCGTCGTCGTCTCGTGCGCCGTGGTGGCCAGCCGAGCGACCAACCACCGTACCGTGCCCTCTAAGGGGTATATACCCTCTATGGCACCAAAAATACCTCATGGCACCACAAATCACCACTCTCTCTAAAAAGTGGTGCCATAACATTCTCGTGCCATAGCCTATTATGTTGACATGACACCACTTTTTTGGCTATGACACCACTTCTACGGCACGACGACTCCCTGTTCCCTGTGCTCTTAAACTTAACCAAAAATATCCTTAATATCCTTGTCATCAACTAAAGCTTAGAAGTTGAAGCGAAATTAAGGTGGGAATAGAGTAAAGCTTGCAACTCTGTATAAAAAGAAGCTCTCTCAAAAGCTATTAGTAATAAGCTAGTTGAAAAGCTTAAGCTATGTTTTCGAACAAGGAAATGACAACATTAAAACCATAACTAAATTTAACCACAACAACAACTCCAACAATAACCATTAACAAAAGCTTTAAATAAGAAATAAACAAAAAAAATCTGTTTTCCTCACTTGTAAAATATTAAGATTTCAATAAAACAAAAAGAAAGATGGAATATCAAACAGAAAGAACAAAACAAACATGTGTAATTCACATCAAACCCCACCAAATTTCCTTTTTTTTAAGCATAGAAAGACATGTTAGGTTGTGTTTGGCACCAAGTTTTTGAAGCATTTTGGAGTACTAAGCGATAAACGATTAGCAGTTTTAATTGAAAGCTTGTTTGATATGAAGCGATTAAAGTTTGAATATCATACAACTGTTCTTATTTGAAATGTTTGATACGAAAAACATTTAAAAATTTCTGCTTGCCAATTTTCTATAAAATTATAAATATATTTTCTTTTAGTTTCTTAATAAGTTTGTTATTTTCTTAATTATTTTATAGCTTTCTTCATAGTTTTATAGTTTTTAATTAACATTACTGTTATGTTTATCAAACAATTTTTAAACAAACAACTATTATTTAGGAGTGGGAATCGGGTCGGGTTGAATTTGGGTTGAGGGTAAAAATAATTTACCCGAACTTGATCCGAGTTGAACTCATGTTAGTCTGGTTCGGGTCAACCCGAGTATGGGTAAAAAATTTAAATTTTTTTTTAAATAGAAATTAAATAAAATTTATACATAAAAATAAAAATATAAAAAAACATTCTTATTCGGGTCAATCGGGTTGACCCGAATCCGAATTAGATATAAATTTTTTACCCGATGTCCGACCCGATTTTGAATTCGGGTTAATCGGTTGATCTAATTAACCTGAATTGAAATTTGAACCCGACTAACCTGACCCGAATATGCTCGAGTAGGAAATAGGTCGGGTCGGAAAAACATAAGATTGTGAGTTGGACCGAATCTAGTATTTTTACTTGGCCCAAGATTGTTGGTATAACCAATATTACATATTTTTAGAGAAAGTAGTTGACGCGAGAAAAATGGTAGGATCATATATATATACTCATTTTGTTACAAGAAAATAAAATCAGAAAAAGTGAACTTTTGCCGTGGCTGGTCTGGTGGACGCCAGAACCTTTGACACGAGTAGGGATGACTCGTGCCAAAGAGTTTTTATGGGGATTTTTTTTTTTTTTTTTATATAGAAAAACAACAATGTATATAGAACCATAAAAGATGCTATCCAAACAAACGGCATTCCTCTTTTGCAAACAAGACGATTTAAGTGACATGGACCCGAACAAAATATGAATTCGAAAATGTCTTTATAGTTTCTATCCCAGTGAGCCGAACCAAGTATTCTATTGTACAAATCAAAATATGAATTCGAAAACGGCATTCCTCTTTTGCAAACATTTTTTTGTTGCCCAAATCATTTATGTACACAACAAAGTGAAGTGTGTTAGAATCACTTTTCCTCCATTAATCATATCTTCCATTTCGGAACAAATTGTACTTAGATCATGATTTTTAGTACTTTTTGTATCGTGTTTATGCTCAAAAAATTACAAAATGTGGTGTTTAGTTCCTAGGTACAAGAAAAGATAAGATTACAATCTACATCCACGCTCCACGGGCAGACTTAAATAAGAGCTGGGTATGATACACGCTACACTTGATTTGAAGCTACGAAATATAATTTTTTTATTTTTTTTACAACTCACGCCGACTATTTCATAAATAGTACACAAAAAGTACAAAATATTCTTTTTGTCCCCTCCCTGCTTCAGCCAGACACAGTTTTTATCAGTTTTTGTTCCGCGTTTTTTGTCTGTTTAATTTTTTTGAGTCACAAAAACTTATTATTTTTTTTCCGCACTTTCAGTTTCACAGTTTTATAACAAATACTAAATTATAAAAATTTAAAAAAAAATAAAAAAAATAAAAAAAATAGAAAAAGTAAGGGGGGTATAGCTTGTAAAAATGGGGGGGTCTTGATAACCTTGCCCATACTTTTAAGACAGCAAAGATTACCAGTCAAACCATTTGGGAAGAATGTATCTCCCAACTCAAGCAATACCCCCTACTTTTTGCCTAACTTGCCTAGAAATTTGGAACTTAATTAAATAAGTAAGGATGTGTTTAGTAAATTGAGCACTATGTCGTTCAAAAAAAAATTGAGCACTATGGTCTACGGTCGAACATTTTTGTTAGAACGGTAAATGTTAGTGGTTAGTGGGTCGAGTCGTGCAATGACATCCAAGCGGTAAAATGTATTCTTCGAACCATCGCATAGTTATATTAGACTCTTTATCCGTTTCGTTTGAAAGTGCCCTTTGTCATGTCTTGAAACCAAAAACCTTCAGAAAACCTCCTCCAAATAAACAATTTAATGGAACCTTGGTGGTCAACTAAGCTAAACAATTTCGTTAGGTTCTGTTTTCGATTGATTTTCTTAGCCCTAGTATGATCGATCACCTCTCGTGGTGGAAAGTCATTACGCGTCAAGAACCAACTTTTTTACTTGTTTATCTGCATCACCTAACAAATTGTAATGTTTTTTTTGTTCGTGAATATATGACGGAATGTTGTGGAGTATGTTTGTTTATACTCAGTTATTTTAGTAATTTTTTTTTATATGTGGGTTTGTTAGTGTCAATAGCACCTAAAAGATGACAAGTTCTGTCAGTGTTGAATAATGATGCGACGTTAAAGTGTATTGTGTCCGGCCTAAGCTACAATGATTTATACGAACAAGATTTTCAATTTTAATTGTGGATCACTTCACTTAATTTGAAGATCCGAATATTAGAATATAAGTAGCAGTGAGAGAACAAGTGCAAGAATCGGATCCTAGTCGAAGCACTTTTGCAAGTGTCGGCCATTGTGAAGGTTCGAAAATGAAAATCACACACTACAACTACGTTCGTTCAAATGAAACGGGTTTGTCAACATAAACGAACAACCACGCGACACGGTGGTCTAGAAACGCGAAAAAAGAATGAGATCGAAGTGTTGCATTCTCATGTATTGGCATAATTCGAACTTTTAGTAAAGTGTATAGAGAATTAGTAATATGCCCTAGTTTTTGTTCTTTTCTTTGGGAAACGGTTGATTTCGGTTGGAATAAAGCTTTCAATGTGGTTCACATTTTTGACCACTTTCTACTTTTGTCATGTTTTTGCATATTATTGTTTTTGTCATAAGAAAATAATGAACATTTTCGGCATTATCTTAGAATTCACAAGTCATAACAAAGTAGGAGCATTGGTACCTAGCGTTATTTTTTTTAACGGCAATTGTGAGTACATGTCTCCTAGTCTAGAAGGCGTAGCGAGCCCACACAACCCTATGGCAATATGGTACCTAGCGTTATTGGGCGCTTGATTGTACAAGTATAACGCAAACGAACAACCATCTGGCAATATGACTTCAGGCGACACCTTTTTCGTGTCACACGTTTCATCGTCAAATTCAATGTCGAAACTATTCGTGTTTTGTTGATTTTTTATGTCTTTATGTACCTGTTCTATTTGCGTTTTATTGGGTCAAGTATGAAGCTGGAAGGTGTCCTATGAATAGAGGGTGTTTTAAGTTATGTCCTATGTTTTGAGTTATTGAGAAAATTGCTGAAGTGACGACACTTTTTATTATAGAATGATGCTCTTTACAGCTCATGAGCGCCTATTGATCTAAAAGTTTAGGTAGTTTATCTCATATCACTCAACCGGACTCAAAATTTATACACATTAGAATGGACAACTAATGATTGAGTCGGTATGCTTGGTTGGTTTGAGTGATGTGTCAGATCCTATCGACTTGCGAACATTGCATGGTTTTCTATTCGAATCGGTTTGATTGTTTGGTTCGATTTAGTTTTATATATATACACAAATAACACAATCAATGGGTAAAATATACCTCATGCCTTTGGTATTGGGATATATATGGGCTAAAAAACGATAGAAAATAAAGTCAAAACTCAACTAATCTTGAGCGGGTAATTATTAGTTTGCTTATATGAGTATTAAATAAACTCATAACTTAAGTATTCTTAGTCTTAAATTATTATCATCTATAGATTTTTTTTTCTTTTTCTCTTCAACTTTGACTTTAAGTATTTTTTTAGTTGTATTATATAATATGTTTGTGCAAATATTACGATATTTAATCTATACATCTTTATTTGTTTTGTTGATGACAAACATGTAACTTGTAATACATAACGTAAAATGTACAAGTTATTTGTAATCATATTTTGTCTCAACATACTTTTCATATTACTACAAATCTTTTTCTAAACTTATGTATTTTTGTATATGTTTTTTGGGTAAAAGGGACAAACCTCGGTAAAATATATTACACCAAAAAACGTTGAAGTACAATCGAATGTAGGTTGCCGTTCAATAAAAAAAAACAATCGAATGTAGGTTAAATCCTAACATCACGGCCCGTTAGATGGGCAATAACCAACACATACACAATGTGCACACCCAAAAACCTACATAAAAGTGACATGCCACTTTTATGACCGACAAATAAATTGAAACGACTACACATAAAATAAAAACATTTAGCTGACGTTTCCAACTTATAGAACCTAAGAGCAGCAATTTCGTCATAAGATAAAAGCTTCCAAATGGACGTACTTGACCGCTACACCACTCTCAACTCACCATGTTAATCAACACGAGTGACCAACATGTGACCACCACATGGTCTACCAATCTCCTAAACCCCACGCTATGCCATGACCAGCAACATACAACCTCCATCATCGGCACAATCTCAAAACCTCGAACCAACATGGGCAGTGTTAAGGATCGAAGATCCCCGTTGTCAAAAAAACCAATCCAATAACGGGGATCATGAAACCACATAGCATGGTAACCTTGACAACGAACCAACCACCTAAGCTCCTAGTGTTGCAATAAAAAAATACCTAAAAACCACGGATAGGGAATCAACCATGAATTTTATCAACCACTGGGATATGATGATGATCAAAGACCATACATCAAATCGGCAACACCTTGATAACGAAACCAGAAATAATCTTTCAATCAAAGAGAAAATCCTAAAAAATTAAGGTTTTTTTATTTCGTCACCAACAACAATCAAAGATCGCCAACACGATATCCATGTCAAATCACTAGGAATAGATAAACCATGAAAATAATTTGTGACAAAAACCACAAACCATAGATGTACAACATATGATCCAGATCAGCGAAAATACAAATATTAAGCATAGATCGTAGAACATAATATTGAAACCCTAAATCATAAACAAATCTGATCCCTAAAAAATAAGGTTAGGGTTTCGTCCAAAGAGGGATGATATACAAAAGATTATGAGTTTATATGATCAGCACGCCCCTTATAAGATAATCACAACCCCCATACCCGATTTCATACCACTCACAACGATCTAGTAATTTCTAGAAAAATATATTAGATCATTTAATGGGATCCTTCGAGGAAGAACACCTAATACAGAAAATGAAACACATGATCAATCATGAATGATAGAGAGGCGATTATAGGGGATGTTTTTGGTCGAAAAATAGTGTAGAAGGGGCGGCCGAAAATCTCCCTAGGGGAGAAAGAATTTTTGTATAATGTTACAAACACAAAAATAGTACATGCACACTCAAATAAATCTGATTAAGAAAGTCAACTACAATGTAGTAATGACATTGAGTGTAATCTTGGACAAGAGATTTGATATTTATGACAAATTCAAAGTCATGTCCCATGGACCCCTTTCGTAAAGGGAGAGACCCCTTTGATTTGGGTTTACGGGGTCCGCGTACTATTGAGCTTGGTACCTATAAATACCAAGCATTCTCTAAGCTTATACCTCACCCTTTTCTATCATATTATCTCTATCCTTCTCTCTATATATGATCTTCTATCACATACTTCTTCTCTCTAACATATAGATCTTCGATCTATACTTGTTCTTCTCTTAGTGTTTCTTTTAGTAGATATGGAGATCACTTAGGTTGAATGCAAGATATCCGAGATCAATTTTCATCTCGGCATCGTGTCTAAGATATCTCTTTTCTGAACTTTAACACTTGAAGATCATCCTCAAGAAACCTCTCTAAGCTTTGATCCTTCATTGCTTAATTGTGTGGATGTATCATGTAACTCCCCCATTTAGTAAATTAGAATATCACAGTAATATATGGCGTGTCATCAAAGCATGCAAGGTAAATATCTAAACATTTATGACCATAAAAGTAAATACCAGAATCAAACATCGATAGTCCAAGTGACTCAATACAAGCAAATATACTGTAAAGGGAAAGGACTAAACAATGTACAACATAAAATAAAGTAAGATAAAGTATGATAAATGCATAAGATATAGAAGGCTGGATAGCTTCCATCCGAATGCACATACTCTTGAGATCCTACTTGCAACCTTGGGTACTTGTCGTTCGAGAACATGGAAATAGAAAACGGCTGAGCATAACGCCCAGTGCACGGATATACAATAAAGCATGGAAAACGTAGAATAACGAAAGCATAACAAGAGCATATAAAGCATGAAAGCAGCGGAAATGAATAAGTCCTGGGAAACCTAGACGTATAACATGTTTAGTGGTTTTAGTTCTGAAATCATAGCTTATGTTTACTTATGAAAATCTGTATTAGTTTAATATACCAAAAGCCAATATAGGTCATGAGGTCAACAACGTGCATGAATACTTGGAGGGGTGACCTCATCATGCAATTAGAGGGGATGCCTCTAATTAATAAGGTTTGGATAGGATGGATCAGCTCCTTGTAAAGGATGCAAGGCACACACTACATTCACCATGAAATTCTGACTGACACTATAACTAGGATGCACCCATACGCCTCACATGATAATATAATAGTAATAAGGCCACATAAACTGAAAGGGACGCCACGAGCTATCACTCCGCCGTGGTGAAGTCATAACACTAGTGCCTCTAATGTTATGGTTATGGTACCTCCATAACTAGGTGAAACTGGCATGCATGTATATGGCTAAGTTAACTAATAAAACATAAGCATTTAAATCTGTAACTACTGGGAAAACAGTTAGCTGCATACGGGAAATCCTAATAAAGGGAGAGATTGTCCTTAACTAAGGACGGGAAATTTGTACCTTGTGTCCAGTAGAAGCTAACGGAAACGCTGAAGAACCTACTCCGCCTTGACGGATAATACTACACAAGAATAGGGACGTGTATGAGTTGTCTGAATTACATGTGTTTTACTGGTTCTGTGTGTTCTTAGTTTATTATTCATGTTCAGTCATGTTTTAACTGTTTTAAGTGTTAATCTGTAATTATTCTTGTACTATGTTGTTTATTATTCATGTAATAAGCTATTATATTACTTGTATTGTAATACTTAGTAACTTTCCAAAAATAGCAGGTTTCCTAAAATAGTAAGTTTCTAAAAATAGAAAGTTTCCCAAAATAGTAAGTTTCCATAATTAAAAATAAGTTGGATTGAAACATAAGGTAAAGTTTATTAGTCAAAATACAAGTCATGGATTAAGTATTATAGCTTATTAAATAAATGACTTGGTTAATTTAATAAACTATATATTATAAGAATTTAATTAAAATACATGTTTAATTAAATTAAGCTAAGTAAATACTTAGGTTAGTTATAAAATATTAATTTTAATATTTTAACCTAAGTAATGTATTTAATTAAATTAAATAGTCTTGGATAATAATTTAATTAAACTATTAAACTGCTTTTAAAAACTCCCGAGCCCGAACCCGTGTTTAAAAATTACACCGAGCCAAAAAATGCCTAGCCGACACCAAATAGTCGGCGGCTAGTGGTGTCAGCCGGCGGCTGATCATCAACCGCAGCCCTACCAATGGCAAGACCGGCTAGCCGGTTGCCACTGGTGGCCTTCGGTTCCCACTGCCGAGCCCAACTAGCCACTGCCGAGCCCGGTTCACCCCGGCTGAGGCCGGTTCCTACTGTTCTTGTTAACCCGAGCCACACCGAGACCCTAGTGGTCTCGGTTAGCCCAAAATCAAACCAAAAACGAATCCAACCATACCCCGACTCTACGTCGGGGTCCCTTTGTCGTGCGACCGAGCAAACCAAGCCAAACCGAGGCCCTTGTGGTCTCGGTGGTAGTGCAATAGCCACGCCGAGAGCTTTAAGCTCTCGGTTGTGGGTCTCGACCGAACCAAACAAACACCAAACATCCCTAAATCATGGTTTTGAATTAATCCTAACATGTTTTCATGACTTGTTTTTAAGATTAATTACATGAAATCATAAAAAGATTAAAAATAATTAAAAAGAAAAGGGATTTGATTATACCGAGTGCGTAGTAGAAAAAGGTTTAAGATCACAAACACGTACACACAAAATCAAAGAGCAAAATCGTCCCGAACACCCCTTTTGGTGATCTACAGCCGACGGCAAGAAGAAAAAGGAGGCAAGGATTCTTGATTTTTTTCTGTAACCTAATTAATGATAAAAACTTCCCTGTGTTTTTCTTAAACATGGATTGGCAATGGGTCATGGGCCAAAAGGCCCATTCCTTTCTTTTCTATGCTCTTAGCCGCGTCCAACATGGAGCCCATGAGGAAAACCCGTAGGTTTTCTAGTTAAGCTAAATACTCGTGTACGTTCATGTTTTAATTGTCGTGAATTTATATATCGTAAACACGTCACATTTATGATATACGTAAATACATGTTATTTAATGTCGTCACACGTGTAATATATTATAAATGGAAAGTTATAAATTTATTGTATTTTCGTGTATTTACTGTTCACATTTACTGTTCATGGTATTTTAATGCGGGTTTTACATATTAAGTGTCACATATACATCCACCATTGTTGTATCTTTTATACATCTACTACTTATGTAATAGTGTGGTTAGTATTTTAGTCCTCAAAATACATAGTGTGAAGGAAGTTGTTGTACCCGTGTGAAAAAACACGACATCCTAGCTTAGGTATTGGAAGATACTATACGCGATATAAAAGGATGTTGGTATTATCCATTGTGCAAGGACCCGATGTTAAGCTTAGTACCGGATAAAGTGTAAGCAATGTAGCTAGGAGTTGTTATACCCATGTGAAAGAACATGACATCCACCTTCCATCCTCATGTGAGTGACCATTTGCAATACACATAAAGTCTTGTCAACTACTTCCATGAGGAAATAAGGTTCATCCTCAACAAAATTCTCTAATAAATTAACGCTTTGCTTCATCCTTCTCCTTATTAGTAGGATGTGATATCTAGGGCTTCCTCTTTCCTCGAGTTTATTTTTCTGCACTTTTATTGTATATTTTGTCTATGCCCGTAACACCCCATTTTGGTAAATGGAATGTCACGCGTGATTATGGCGTGTCATCAAAGCATACAAGGATAAATGTCTTAAACATTACATGACCATAAAGGAAATACCGGAAACAAACATCGGTACCCCAAAAGTAAAGCTCATCACACACAAACATAAGTACTATAAATGAAAAAGGGCTAAACAATGTCCATAGAAATGAGTATCAAAGTATGAAGAAATGCATAAAGTAATGAAGGCTAGGAAGCTTCCAGTCTATATGCACGTACGCTTAAAGTCTACGAGCGTCCCTGAGTACCTGCCGTTTTGAGAACATGAAAGGAAAACGGTTGAGCATAACGCTCAGTGCACGGATGTACAAGCATAGAATGATTATCGTAAACATATAAACATATAGCAGCGGAAATGACTAAGTCCTGGATAATCTGACATAACTTAGTAAAACTGGTTTTACAGTTTGAAAAGCCTTATGTTTATCTTATAAAAACTGTTTAACATGTTTATCATTAGCCAATATAGGTCATGAAATATCAACGTGCATGAATACTTGGAGGGGTGACCTCGTCATGCAATTAGAGGGGCTGCCTCTAATTAATATAAGTTTGGGTATGAGGGATCAGCTCCTTGTGAAGGATGCAAGGCACACACCACATTCACCTGAATAATCTGTAAAAACATGTAACCTAGGATGCACCCATACGCCCCACATGATAACATAATAATATGGCCAAAAGCTGAAGGGACGCCACGAGATATCACTCCGCCGTGGTGAAGTCATAACACTGGTGCCTCCAGTGTTATGGTTATGGTACCTCCATAACTAGGTGAAACTGGTCATGCATGTATATGGCTTAGGCATTTATTTAAACATAAGCAATCAAAACATATAAAACATATACTGGGAAAACAGTTGCCTACATACGGGGAAATCCTAATAAGGAAAGAATGTCCATACTTAAAGGACGGAGAATCCATACCTTGTGTCCAGTGAACGAAGAAGACGAACGGAAGAGAGTCCTACTTCGATATCACTAATACTACATAAATAATATACGTGTATAAGTATTCTGATTACTAAGTATGTAACTGGTTTTATATCATGTCTTAGCTTGTTTTATATGTTCATGTCATGTTTTACTGATTTTAACGTTATGTTGTGTTTATCATGTATTATGTATATTTTGATTAAGTATTACTTGTATTTCTTGTATTATTATACTTGTTGTGTAATAATAAGTAACTTTCTAAAAATAGCAGGTTTCCAAGAATAGAAAGTTTCCAAAAATAGAAAGTTTCCAAAAATAGAATAGCTTCCTAAAATAAATAAGTTTCTAAAAATAGAAAGTTTCCATAAATAGATTAGCTATTTAAAATAGATAAGTTTCTAAAAATAGAAAGTTTCCATATTTAGAAATAAGCTGGATTATTAATCTAATAATATAAGCTTAAGTTTTACTGATTAATATTCTAAGTCATGTGATAAATAGTATAGTTTATTAATTATTTCATGTAAATTAAATAAACTATAGGTTATAAGATTTAATTAAATATAACATGATTTAATTAAATAAAAGGTAATAATACTTAGTTTAAAACATGTATTAATATTTATTATTAATATAACCTAAGTCATGGAAATTAATTAATTATACCATGTTTTAATAATTAATTAATTACTTTAGTCTAAAATTAAATCATAAAATACTTAGGTTAAAATCATGTACTATTACTAATAATAATTAACCTAAGTCATGTCTAAATTAAATTAATTATATAGCATTTTAAATTAATTTAATCAATCTTATAATTATTTAACTTGTAAAATAATTAACTTGTAAAAATAAATCATGAACCGAACCCGTGTTTTAAATCTAAACATGTCGTGAACCGGTCCGTGAAACCCCTTGAACCGGATCTATAAACCCTTAATCGCGGCGAACCGCCACCGGCTTAAGCCGGTGGTGCGTGTGGGTTTTCAGTCGAGACCCCCTAATGACCACAAGGCCACCCCGACATATGTCGGGGTCCCTTGTCTTCTTGTGGCCGAGACACCCAACCCAAACCGAGACCTTGTGGTCTCGGTTGGTGGTGATCACACAACCACCGAGAGCTTGGCTCTCGGTTCTACATACCGGCCGAACCAAACACCCCTTAAAACCACATGTTTCTAATACCCCATGATTAGATCTAATTAATTAACATGTTTAATTAATAGTTTTTAATAAACCCATGATTCGCGTGTTCTTAGATCTAATAAATAATTAAAAAGAAGAGGTTTAAGGAATTACAGATTCGTGGATAACAAGGAAATAATAACACAAACGATCTAGCAAAAATTGGATCTCTAAAAATCAATGAAACACCCCTTCTTGGTGTTTATATGCGGCGGCCAAAAGGAAAAGGAGGAGCATGGTTTTTATGATTTTTCTAATATTCTGTATTATGAAAAATCTATTTCCTTCTTTTCCTTTTTAGTTAAATTTTAAGGTGGGCTTGGCCCATCCCTTGTCTATGCCGCGGCTTTGAGGGGCCCACAAGGGAAACCCGTTGTTTTTCCGTGTTCTATTTATTTACGTGTTCTCGTGTCGTGTTTACGTGATTTAATTATTAATCGTCCGTGTCGTAAAATATATTTATATGTAATCGTAATAAATATACGTAAATACATAATAATAGGTTCGTGATTATTTACGTTCATGATTTTCATGTTCGTGATTATAATTACTGTTGATAATAATTATCGTGTCTTAATACGTAACAAATACTTATCGTGTAATAACACGTACGTAATACTTGTAATTCCTATTCGTGAAACGTAAACGTGCTAAATAAGGAAAGTTCTAATCATGTACGTACGATTATATATGTACTTTTCATGGTAAAAGCGTGCGGGTTTTACAACTCTCCCCCCCTAAAAAGAATAATTCGTCCCCGAATTATGGATAACGTAAACTGGAAAAGAAGAACATACCCGAATTCAAAACTTGAAATGAGGGTATGAAGCCCGGATAGACTCCTCTGTTTCCCAAGTGGCTTCCCGCTCGTTATGATCCCTCCAAAGGATTTTGACGAATGGAATCGTCTTCCTCCTCATGACTCGTTCTTGTCTGTCAAAAACTTGCTCGGGTTCTTCTATGAAGGTAAGATCTTCACGAATCTGTTTCAGTGGATACTGAAACATGTGAAGGGGATGATACTTGTACCCTCTGAGTAAGGACATATGGAAAACATCGTGAACATGAGAAAGCTGCGGAGGTAACGCTAAACGATAAGATACTTCACCGACTCGCTCAATGACATCAAACGGTCTTATGAATCGAGGATTGAGCTTTCCTTTGATTCCAAAACGTCTAACACCACTTGCCGATGATACCTTAAGGAAGACGTGATCTCCTACGTTAAAGTGTAAGTCCCTATGATGCTTGTCGGCATAACTCTTCGGACGTGACCCTGCTTCTTGCAGTTTCTGCTTAGCTACTGCGACCTTCTCATTCGTCAACTCTATCATTTTTGGTCCTTCAAGTGTTCGCTCACCAACCTGATCCCAGCAGATTGGGGCGCGAAACTTTCTGCCATACAACATCTCGAATGGAGCACACTTGATACTTGCGTGCCAACTGTTTTTGTATGCAAACTCTACCAGACAGATGTAATCGTCCCAATCTCCCGTCCATTCCAACGCACATGACCTCAACATGTCTTCCAATGTCTGAATCGTTCGCTCCGATTGCCCGTCTGTTTGAGGATGAAAAGCCGTGCTAAGCTTAAGTTTTGTACCCCAAGCTTTCTGTAGACTTCTCCAGAATCACGAAGTGAAACGAGGATCTCTGTCTGAGATGATGTTGGATGGAGCACTATGACGTCTCATGATCTCCTTCTTGTAAGTATCAGCAAGTTTACTGACCGAATCTTCCTTGCGGATCGGTAGCTGACTTGGTAAGTCGATCAACGATAACCCAAATCGCATCGTGCTTCCTCTTTGTCTGCGGAAGACCGGTAACAAAATCCATGGTGATCTTGTCCCACTTCCACTCTGGAATATCTAACGGTTGTAGAAGATCGCCAGATCGCTGATGCGCGATCTTAACCTGCTGGCAAGTAAGACATTTGGAGACGTAAGTCGCAACATCCTGTTTCATACCACTCCACCAAAAGTATTGCTTGATGTCATGGTACATCTTGGTCGAACCAGGATGAATAGAGAATGGGAGCTATAAGCCTCATCTAACAATGCTTCCCGGAGTTCTAGATCACCAGGAACATAAAGTCCCGTGCCCTGCCATAACATACCGTCTGCATCTACTCGAAATTTTGTATGCTTCTCCAAATTCTGAATTATCGCCCAGATTTCACCATCATCCTTATGAGCTTCCTTGATCCAAGAGAGTAACTCAGGTTCTAGTCTAAGATTAGCCCAGTAACCCTGCTGTCCACGTACCATGATCTCCATGTCTAGTCGCTCCAAGTATCTAATAATTTCCTCCTTTATTTCAATGCCGTTTATCATTCCAGACTTTCTACTAAGTGCATCTGCCACTACATTCGCCTTGCCGGGATGATACTGCAGATTAATGTCATAATCCTTCAACAGCTCTAACCATCACCTCTGTCTCATGTTCAATTCACGTTGAGTGAAGATGTACTTCAAGCTCTTGTGGTCTGTGAATATGTCACATGATTCTCCATACAAGTAGTGCCTCCATATCTTCAATGCAAACACGACTGCTGAAAGTTCCAAGTCATGCGTAGGGTAATTTCCCTCATAAGGCTTAAGCTGTCGTGAAGCGTACGCGATCACTTTCCCATGTTGCATGAGAACACAGCCAAGTCCCTTCCCCGATGCATCACTGTAGATCTGAAATCCACCTATACAAGATGGGAGAGTAAGAATCGGTGCAGATACTAACTTCTGCTTTAGGTCTTCAAAGCTCTTCTCTCTTTCTTCAGTCCAGACGAATTTCTCCCCTTTCTGCATCAGTTTGGTCAATGGTAGTGCTAAACGGGAAAAGTTCTCTACGAACCTACGGTAGTAACCAACTAAGCCTAGGAAACTGCGAACCTCCGTCGCTGATGTCGGTCTTGGCCACTTGGTAATAGCCTCAACCTTTGTTGGGTCCATGGTGATTCCTTCTGCTGATACAATGTGACCTAAGAATGCCACCTTGTCTAACCAGAACTCACACTTGGAGAATTTAGCATACAGCTGCTTCTGGCGAAGAATCTGTAACACTGTACGGAGATGGTCTTCGTGTTCCTCCTTGGACTTAGAGAATATTAGGATGTCGTCAATGAAGACAATGACGAACTTGTCTAGAAATTCATGGAAGATTCTGTTCATCAAATCCATGACACTGCTGGAGCATTGGTAAAGCCAAATGGCATAACTACGAATTCGTAGTGCTCATAGCGTGTACGGAAAGCAGTCTTGGCGATGTCCTGCTCTTTAACCCGTAGTTGATGATAGCTCGAACTCATATCAATCTTGGAGAAATGTTTGGCCCCTTGGAGTTGGTCAAACAGATCGTCAATGCGTGGTAGAGGATATCTATTCCTGATGGTGATCTTGTTGAGCTCACGATAGTCTATGCAAAGATGCTTACTGTCGTCCTTCTTCTTAACGAATAAGACCGGTGCGCCCCATGGAGATGCGCTCGGTCGAATGAAGCCTCGTTCCAGAAGTTCTTGCAATTGATCCTTCAGCTCCTTTAACTCTATGGGAGCCATGCGATAAGGAGCCTTGGAAATCGGCTCAGCTCCTGGGACGAGCTCGATATTAAACTCTACTTCACGTGTAGGTGGTATGCCCGGAAGTTCTTCTGGAAATACGTCTTGAAATTTTGACACTATCGGCTAATTCTGAATTGATGGAGATTTAGCGTCCATGTCATGAACAGAAGCTAGATAGCCCTCGCAACCATGTGAAAGTAATGCACATGCTTGTAGGGTTAATATGATTTGTACAGACCTTCCGGGTACGAACCCGTTGTGAATGTACTCTGGTGCATTAACATCACCGAAGATAACCTGATATGTAAGGCAATCTATGGTGGCATGATGTTTGGATAGCCAGTCCATGCCTAATATCATGTCAAAATCATTCATTTCCAGCGGAAGTGCGTCAACAGGACGAACCTTGTCATCAAATTCTAGGGGAAGACTCTTGTACACATGGGTTATGCGTACAGAGTCTCCTATAGGCGTGGAAATGTTTAACACATTCACTAATGGAATACGGGATATCCTAATATTTTTAGCATAAGTAGTAGAAATGACCGAGTGAGTAGCACCCGTGTCAAATAAAACACATGCAGCTTGACCATACATGTACAAGATTCCAGTGATGGTACCTGCAGGCTTGTTGGCCTGATCGTGAGAAGTCGTGTAAACGCGTCCACTAGTAGGAGGCGTCTTAATATCAGCATGTCCCGATGTGCCCTCCATCTCGCCCTTGCGGCAGTAAAAGTCCCTAAACTATGCTAGAAACACTAAACTTGACTAATCAACACACGTAATTACTTTTCAAACGTAATACTTATTATTGTATAATAAAGAATTACAAGTGTTATGGATAACACCGTTTGATGACAATGTGTTGTGCACACTTTGAACAACTAAAAACCCTAACTTATGAATACAGTCATAGTTGTTTGATTCAATAAGTTCTAAGCATTAATGTGTGAATATTCTCAAAGTGTTAAACATTAATGCTTAGCTACACATCCTATTTATAGTGATACGAGGTTGACCTAAGTACTAGTTGATGATGACTACACAAGACATTCACTTTTCAGACATCTGTCACAAGATGCTCTTCTATTCTTGGTAGTCTGCCACAATGCTTTAGGGAAACAGAGCTGACACAATTTCCCTTTTCTTCATAGTCTCATACACAAAAATGGCATGTCCAAAGTGTGTTGAGTGTTAACAGGGTATTGCCACCCCTGTTAACCTTCAATCCCTCAGAGTCCCTGATACATCTTGGCTGTTATCCATCACAGCCAATGAGTATGTCTTCAAGTAATCTTCAACTTCCTTGACAATGTCTCTGACATGGAATCCTCTAAGGTTGGTCATAGAGACTTAGATCTCTGTGAGTCTTGCGATACTTGCCTGCCTCCTAGGCACATGCAAGTGACTATCTAACAGCTTGATTTGTGTTTAAATCTATGATACACGGAATCTAACAAACTTAGATTCCCAACAATCTCCCCCTATTTAAACATAAATACAGCTAGATCTATCTAAGTTAAGGTAAGTGAGATAACAGCTTCTTCTTACTCATAACAGATCTAAACAAACATACCTCATGATTTTATTCATACTTAAAGAAAATTACAAGTACAATACAAAAGTGAAATAAAATATGAAGGTAAAATTTAGCTGTGAAATCCTTCAATAGTCATCATTTTTGATTTTTTCTTCAGCTTCAGCTATGTCTGTCCTAGTATCCAATTCTGTCTACAAAGCTTGTGAAAAAACCTTGGAATACTATGTGTTAATCTTGAGTCCCTTTTTGAGACAAATCAGCTGAATTGCTGACGCTAAGCCTAGCTCATCTTCCATTTGGAATGCATATTGGCAAGCTCTGTTCATGAAGGCCATACCACTTTCAGGCTCTGTGTAGGTCTGACCATCAATAGCACCAATGATTCCATTTGGTAGTACCAAATCCCTGTGCATTCCATCCACTTGAACATCATCTGTGACGAAGGTTTCCTTAACAAGTTGAGTCATCCTTCTTCTTTTCTTTCCAAACTTTTAGGGTTCTTGTTCAAACAGCTGTGGTGGGGGATCTATTTTGAGCTTGACTGTTGTTTCTTTAACCCAGTTAAACTTAGCTTTGAGGGTCTTAAGAAGGGTAAAATTAGCCTGACCAGTTCTTTTAGCAGCCAAGGTTTCAAGTTCAAACCATTCAGATAATCCAAGTTTTTTAACCTGAAGTCCTCAAAGACATCCATATTGGCCTGTTGGTTATCTCTCCACAAAATCATTTGTGGTGTGTTAGTAGACTTGTGAATGGTGTATTTGAACTTGGTGATCTTTCCAGGTGCATACCTGTTGTTGACGCAGGCATCATAATTAGCTTTTACCTTTTTTAGTGCCTCTGTGCGTTTAGCTTCCATTTCCCTCAACCTTTGTCTTGGCTTCTCCCTTTCAGGTGGAGTCATCTTTCTCAGAGTTTCCTCATTAAGCTCATTGGATTTCTTGATTTCATTCAGCCTTTTGAATTCAACAGCCTGTTTCTCAATCTCTTCAGGTGTTAGAGGATTCTCATTAGAAGGTGTGAAGGTTGTAAATTAGGATAGGTCTGTGAGCATCGCAGCTATTTTCTTTAGTTTGGCGTTTGTGTCTACCATAACTATTTCCTTTCTTTTCTTCGAGACAGAGGATTCCACACTCATGTTTTTTAGCTCTTCAGCTCTTTTGATTAACGCTGACTAAGCTTGGGTTTGTATTGCCTTGGATAGGGAGCTAACAGTGAACTTGAGTTTCTTGGCAGCTGGTTCACAATCATCCACAGACTCGTTGGTGTTAACCAGAGTCAGGGACTTTGATGAATCAACTCCATTATTTGTCTGTTGCTCCCCCTTACTTTCATCCTCATCATCGGGTATGATCACTGGTGTGATGACTTGGAGAGGGACAGGTGAAGAAATAGTGTTATTAGCAGAGGTTGAGCCCTGTTTGGCAGATTCAAGGTTAAGTACCTTTTCCTTCTCCCCCTCACGTTCAGCCTGTCGTTTCAGACGTTTGGATGAACGTTCCTGAAAGTGCCTTGCAATCTGTTCAACAGAGGCAGCCATATCGCGTTGCCTGGTCCTTGAAGCTCAGGCAATCTTCAGCAGGAGGTTGCAATTTCCATTTGTGTTGCGATGAACACGATCAATGACAAAGTTTGTGTGACAAAGTTGCCTGTTGTGAACAGCTTCAAGCTCTCTATGCATTGTTAACTCATGAGCATTAAAAAGGACAGGGACCTCTGTGACGATGGCATCTTTGATTCGTGTGGACAAATGACTAAGTCCTTGGGACACTCTTTTTCTTGCACCATCTTTGATAGGTTCAATGACTGCATCCTTAACCGCCTGATTTATGATCCTTGGAAAGTTGACAGTGAAAGAATGCATCTCAGACTTGATAACATCCAGCTTTCTTGACAGGCGCTCCATATCAGATTGATGATGTTCAGGTTTAAGGTTGTGGATGTTCAGGCTTTGTCGTGCATAATCATCCTCCCTTGGCAAAATATCAAAGTTGGTTTGGGCAGGATGATCAAACATAAGGAACTCAACTGTCGGATCATAAGCAGGTCTTTGGAAGACTGTAGTGGCTGAGGTAGCAGAGGTGGGAGTTACTACATCTTCCTTAGGAGGAGGAGTGGTATCAGCAGCTGGTTTGGACACAGCTATTTCTTTTGGAGGAGACAGAGATTGCTGGTCATCATCTTCTTCATCGTCCTCCTCCTCAAACATCCCCTCAGGGATAATCTAGTCCTAGGGCATTGATTCAGGTTCAGAGAAATCATCAACTAATGAGAGCACTTCTTTTTCAATATCAAGCAGGGGCTCTTCTTCATTTAGCTGATCCTGAATTATTATACCAACTTCTTTTTCTGGCTGCTCCAGGGATTCAATGTTTGGCTGTACAATATCAGCCTGTAAATTGTTTTAAATTAGTAACAGGGAAATAAAGAAGGGGAATGGTCTCCAGTTCGCTGTCCCAGAGAGGCTGAGGGTGATTACTCAGCCACTCCAAAGGATAAATCCTTGGTATTCGTTTAAGAGTGAAAAGTATGAGGTTAATGATCGCCATTCGCTGCCCCTGGGAAAGCTGACTGTGATTATTCAGCCCCCCAAAAGGTTAAAACCTTTGGGACTCTTTTGATTGTGAAACATATGTTGTTAAAGATCGCCATTCGATGCCCCTAGGAAGGCTGAGGGTGATTATTCAGCCCCCCAAAAGGTTAAGAAACCTTTGGGACTCTTTTAAGGATGAAACATATGTGGGTAAAGATTGCCTGTTACGCTGCCCCTATGAAAGCTGAGGGTGATGATTCAGCTCCCCCTGAAAGGATAAGTCCTTTGGGATTCTTTTCAGTGTGAAAAAGATATAGGTTAAGATCGTCTTGTTACGCTGTCCCTAGAAGAGCTGAGGATGATTATTCAGCTCCCCTAAAAGTAAAACTTTTGGGATTCTTTTTTCTGAGGGAACCAAGAGGTTGTGTGAGGTACAGCTATTCAAGGTCGAGACATATATGTATTCAGGTTGTTTTTTGCCTGAATACTGTCTAGAGGGTGCAGGGTCATCGGGGTGCTTGAGAAACACAAATGAATCATTTCCTGGTGCATAGACAGGGTGTACAGAAGTCTTAAGGATTTCTAAGTGCATACAATGACTTATATGGGTCAAGGATTACCCTAACTTCACCACTCTCACCTACAGACATTTGAGAGTGGCTTCTTGTGGACCTCTAAAAATTATAAGACTGATTACCTGTGCGATATCAGCAGAATTTGGCGGGTTCCCTGTTGTCTCGGCTGACATCGAGACACTAGACCCTTGTTGTTGGTCAGCTGAAGTCTCTGATTCCACAGGAGTCTCTGGAACAGAGGAGGTTGTGAGGTTCACATTCTTCTTTGCCCTGGCCTTTGCAACAGTTTTGGTGGAGAAGAAGATGGGTTTTTCTTCTTCTTTGGCTGTTGGCCAGTTGTTGCCTTGGACGTTGTGGTGTGCTGCCCAAAGGTCAAAGACGTAGACTTGCCAGACACATCAGAGGTATTCACCTTCTCAGAAGAAGGGAGCAAGGACTTCACAACAGAGGGTTGTTTATTTGCTATGTTCAGCATGTGAGAGGTGACATGGACATCTTCAGGTCCAATCTCCTTGTATATGGCTCCAGTGATGTGATAGGGCTTCAGGGAAGTGAGTGCAGAGTTGTGATAGCTGTCACCCAACAGGCTTTCGAAGATGAGAGATAGAAAGCGAACATAGCAGATGTTTTTCTCCCTGACTTGGTTTGGTCCCTTCAACTTTTCCACTAGGTTGGAGAATAGTAGACTTCCCACATCAACGTCTGTGCCCTAGATCAGCCCATAAGCAATAGATTGGTGATTGAAAGACATCTGATCTTGGGATCCCTGCATTCCTCCTATGGATTTGACTATGTGAGTTAAGAGGACACGCCACATAGGGGAAAAGTACTTGATCTTCATAGGGGATTTGGAGAGAACTTCAGCAAGTGTAAGAGCAGGGTTTACATCATGAGTAGGTTTAAGCGTGGCAAGGGCGTCCTTTACAACCTTTTTGTCAACCATCTTCAGGCATTCATCGCCATGTCTTAACCCCGCCACACTTGTAAAGTCTTTTAGTGAGATGAGAAAGCAAAGGGGTGGTCGTTGCATGAGAGGATAAAGGTAATGGTGTCGTCAACAACTTCAGCAGAGTACCAGAATTCCCTAAGGTATTCTTAGTAGAAAATGGTTGGGGACTTTGTGAGTGCTTCACTTGCATCACAATTTTTCATGAAGTTCACCAGATCTGAGTAGGATTCGTTGGGAGCCTTGAGCCATCCAATGGAGTTTTTCGATGCAAGAATGCTTTCATTTAGTTCAAAGTTGACGTTTGCTACCTTGGGAACTGGAATGCCATGGAATCAAGATTGAAGAGAAACGAAAATGGAGGATGGGTTTAGAGAGAGAAAGCTTAGAGAGAGATGAGATTGTGTGAAATGAGAATAGTGGTGGGTGAGGAGAGACGTGAGACAATATATATATTCAAATTTGAAACAATTATTCAACCACATTTAATGCATAGTGGGAAAATGACTGCACATGTGGGTCCCTTGACCTTTCAAAAACTATTTGTCTCCTCGCTATTCAGAAAAGAAATGATTAAATATTGAGAATGTTTTTTAGCATTTACTTGGAAAGTAACTACCTAGTTTCATGTGAAAAACATTTAATATTGAACCAGATATTTAATGAACACATTTATTATCAAGCCATAGGCTTTGAGATATTGAGCATCCCTAGCTCAGCAACTAGCCTGTTGAACAAAGGTTCAGCCAAAGGCTTTGTGAAAATATCAGCTAGTTGCAGCTTTGTGGGAACAAAGTGCAGCTCAATATCTCCCTTCATTATGTGATCCCTGATAAAGTGATACCTGATATCAATGTGTTTAGTACGAGAGTAAAGAACAGGGTTGTTGGAGATGGCAATGGCGCTGGTGTTGTCACAGAAGATTGGCACTTTGTCATATAAGATCTCATAGTCAGCCAATTGACTTTTCATCCAGAGCACCTGAGCACAACAGCTGGCAGCAGCAACATATTCTGCTTCACCTGATGACATGGCCACAATGTTTTTCTTCTTAGCACTCCATCTAACCAATTTTCCTCATAGGATTTGACAGCTACCTGAGGTGCTTTTCTTGTCAATACAGCATCCAGCATAGTCTGAATCTAAATAGGCCTTGAGATCAAAGCCTGATTCCTTGGGATACCATAGACCTAGGGAGGTTGTTCCTTTGAGGTACCTGAAAATTTTCTTAACAACCACTAGATGGGATTCTTTTGGGTTAGCTTGGTACCTTGCACAGAGACATGTGGAGAATTGGATATAAGGACGACTAGCTGTTAAATACATGAGTGACCCAATCATGCCTCTGTATAAAGTCTCATTAACAGAGACCATTGACTCATCAGGACCCAGGTTGTTGGGTGGAAGCATGGGGCATTTCACTGATGCACAATCAGCTAAGTCATATTTTTAAGTAAATCTTTAACATACTTTTCTTGACAAAATGAAATTCCCTTAGGACATTGTTTAATTTCAAAACCCAAAAAGTAAGTTAATTCACCCATCATACTCATCTCATATTTCTTGGTCATTAATTTAGCAAAACGTTTACTAAGATTAACATTAGTTGACCCAAAGATGATATCATCCACATAAATCTGCACAATGATGAAATCACTCTTATCCTTGAAGGTAAAGAGTGTCTTATCAATAGAACCCCTGACAAATTTATTTTCAGTTATGGAATTAGAAAGAGTTTCATACCATGCTCTTGGAGCTTGTTTCAGCCCATACATGGCTTTGTGTAATCTGTACACATGATTGGGAAACTCACTGTTCTCGAATCCTTCAGGCTGTTCAACATATACTTCCTCAGCCAAATCTCAATTGAGGAAGGCACTCTTAACATCCATCTGATACACAGTGAAGTTCATATAAGCAGCATAAGCAAGGAAGATTCTGATGGCTTCAAGTCTTGCCACAGGAGCAAACGTTTCATCATAATCAACCCCTTTAGTCTGTGTATACCCCTATGCCACCAGCCTGGCCTTGTTTCTGATGATGTTTCCAATTTCATCCATCTAGTGCCTGTGATGTTCTTATCAGGTGGGGCTGGCACTAGTGTCCACCTTGTTCCTTTTGAACTGATTAATTTCTTTCTGCATAGCAGCTACCCACCCATCTTCCACAAGAGCCTCAGCTACTCTCTTAGGTTCAATTTGAGAGAGAAATTCAGCAAAGAGACATTTGTTAGCTGAGGCTGACTCTGAGTCATGAATTCGTTGTCTAGTAGTAACCCCTGCATTAGGTTCCCTAATGATGTTGACAAGAAGAATGTGTTGATCTCTTGACCACTTAGTTTGAGGAGCTGGGGAATCATGGACAGGGACAATTATGGGGGTAGCTGGCACTATTTGAGTTTCATCCTGCTGACTAGGAGGGCTTTCTTCAAAGATGACTTCAGTGTCTGAGTCAACTTCAACCATATCAAGGGGTACAAATTCATTATCAGCAGGAGAGTCTTCAAGGGTTTGAAGAATTGGTGAGTCATCTACAGCAGTTGAGGAAGAGGGATACAAGAAGGTTGTGGTTCTTCTTCATCAAGTTCTTGAGAGGTAGGAACTTCAATGTTGTGTGTAGACAGAGGGTCAAAAGCAGGAACATAAGGAGTGAGAGTATTGGAGTGATGATGGTGATGACACGAAGGTCTTGGTTCTGAGAATTCATCACTTGGGAATGACACGTTTTCATAAAAATCAATTTCATCACCCTCTGTTCCTGTTCTCTGTATGACATCATCATCTTCATTGAATCTGACATGAAAGGTTTCTTCTACTTCTTGTCTTCTGGTGTTGAATACTCTGAAGGCGTTGGCTGTGGGAGAGTATCCTAAGAAGAAACCATCATCAGCTTTTTCATCAAATTTTCCAAGTTTATCCATGTAGTTATAAATGAACACAGGGCATCCAAAAACATGGAAATAGCTGACATCTGGAGCTCTGTTTCTGAAAACTTCATAGGAAGTTTTACCATGTCTTTTGACAATGATTGACCTATTTTGGGTATAGCAATCAGTGTGAACAGCTTCTCCCCAAAATTGCTTTGGTAAAGCTGCACCATTTAACATAGTTCTGGCTGCTTCAATCAAACTCATGTTTCTTCTTTCAGCCACACCATTTTGTTCAGGGGTGTCAGCTGGAGAGAAGTTTTGTGATATTCCTTTTTCATCACAAAAAGATTCAAGTTGATGATTCTTGAATTCAGTACCATTATCACTTCTTAGAGCTTTGACTCTAACATCATTCATATTTTCAACCTGTCTGATGAAGGACATGATGGTATCAGCAGCATCACTTTTCCTTCTGAGAAAGAAAACCCATGTATACCTTGAAAACTCATCAACTATGACCAAGGTGTATTTGTTGTGATTAATGGTCTGAGGTTTGACAGGCCCAAACAAATCCATGTGAAGGAGATGTAAGCACTTGTCAATAGAAAATGATTGCCTGGTCTTAAAAGAAGACATGTGATGCTTTCCCTTGACACAGGCTGAACAAGTCTTGTCTTTAGAAAACATCACTGAAGGTAGACCAGCAACCAGGTTTTGTGTGGCTATCTTGTTGATGTTCTTAAAGTTGAGATGAGACATTCTTTTGTGCCACAACCAATTGACACTTTCAGAGGCTTTAACTAGAAAACAATTGGAGCTGTCTTCAGAGCAAACAGCCATGTTGATGACATATACATCTCTCCTTCTTGGTGCAATAAGCACTACATCATTGTTCTTGTTGAATATGGTTCCCTGAGTCTTTGTAAACAAAACCTTGTAGTCAGCATCACACAATTGGCTGATGCTAATAAGATTATGTTTAAGACCATTCACATATGCAACCCTTGTAAAAGTTATCCTATTGCAGTTCACTGAGCCGTATCCCTCTGTGTCACCTGAAGAATTATCCCCAAACACCACTTTAGGACCTGGCTCCTTTGAGTATCTGTGCAGGTATTGTAGAATCCCTTTCATGTGTCTAGAACAACCACTGTCTAGATACCATACCGAATCCTTAAGATGTTTCTGCACAGATATATAGAAACAAGTTAGTTCCTATGGTGAACCTACTTTCCAGTGGGTTCCCTAAATTGCTGATTAGCAACTCTTGAGTTCCTGTAGAACTTTTGGCGATGGGAAGGACAATTAGTTGTCTCATGGGTGAAAATTCCACAAATATCACATCCTGGGAAGTCACCACACTCATCTGAGTGATGGTCTGTGAATCCACAAAATTTACAAGGAGGATAAGGTCTGTAGTTCCCTAGTTGTCTCTTAGAACCCTATTGTCTCTCCCTAGAAGGTGTTTGAGCTCTCTTAACAGCCATTTGTCTATCATGGTCTTTGGTCATGTGATGAGAGTTTTTACAGATATTGCAATAAGGTTTGACTATCCTTTCACCCTTGGGTTCACCTAGAACAGACTTAGGTTCACGAGAAGTAGAGCATTCAGCGGAAGGCTTAATGTGTTGTTTTAAGAGTTCTACTTCTTTCATTAATGACAACAGGCGTTCTTTAGTTGAGGACTCAACTTCGTTCACAGACTTTGTTGAGACAGGCTTAAAGGCAACTTGCTTAACAGATTGTTTTGCAGGTACAGAAAATACTTTAGCTGGTGGTTTCTCAACATCTGTTTTAGGTTCACCGTTAGCTCCTCTAGAGGAACTGCTGGGTTCAACTCCTGAGAGTTGGTGGTAATTCAGCCATATCTTTAGAGACAGGGTCATGAGTCAAGATGGGATCTGCCATATGAATTGTCTCTGTATATTTGAAAACAATCTCTTTGGGTTTGGTGAGAATTTTCAGCTTATTTTTCTTAGCAGAGACATCCCTTTTAATATCACCAGGTAATTCATCATTAAGCAATTGATCTAAAGTGAACCTACTGCACAGCCATTTTTCAATAACCTTGTTTAATTCAGATACTTGATCATTTAAGGCACTATTCTTCAAGGTTAACCTATTGACTTCATTTTGAAGGGATATTTTTTATAAATTAACCCGTTTGAGAGTTTCACATTCAGCCTTAGCATTTAACAGTTCATTTTTAACAGAGTGAAACTTATCAAGCAAGTTCTTTCTTTGTTCCTCAACAAAGTGCAAATCAACAATGGTGTAATCAAAGACATGTTTGCGTTCATCACTATTAGACATAGATAAAATCCTGTGTACCTTTTTCATTGTGATGTCAACCCATTGTCCTGATCTTTCATCACCTTTCCCAATAGCTGGTTCATCCTCAGCTATAGCCATGAAAGCCCTGACTCTAGTAGTATCTTCCTCATCTGAAGTCAGCGGCTCATCATTCCAATTATATGCTTCAGCTACCAACCCTTTCTCTGTCTTTTTATCACCCCCCTTTATTCTTAGACAGAGCTTCAAGCTTCAAATTCATCTATTCTAACTCAGCTTTAAGTGCCTTATACTTGTTCTTGTAATCCTTCTTCTCATTGTCTGAGGAGTTGAATTGGTGAGATGAGTTGTTGTGTTGTGATTTGAACTTGTAAGGTTTGTTGGAAGATGATGGATAAGAAGGTGAGGATGTCTTTGTGGAAGGACAGTCTTTTTGGAAGTGTCCAAGTTTTCCACAGGCAAAACAAGTTTCTTTTGATCTGTCGGTTTGTTTGCTAGCTGATCCTATTCTCCCTGATCTTTTGTAGAATCTTCTTTGATTGGCTAGCAAAGCTCTTTCATGAAATTCAGCATTAAGGTCTGTCAAGAACTCTTGGATGCTGCGTGTGTCTTCTTCAACATCAGAGTCGCTGTCATGAGGGTGTGGGGTAAAGATCAAAGCTTTGGAAGTTGCTCCTTGAACTACAAATCTTTCTGTCTCTGATTTTTATATAGTATCAATCATCCCTTCTTCATAATTGTACTTTCCATAAAGCTGAGCTAAGGTGTCATTCTTGATTGAGTTATTGGCTCTTTGAGTCTAATTCATACTCAGCCATTTTCTTGGAAGTCTGTTGACAAATGTGGCATTAATCTCAGCTTGACCAATGGTGACATCATTCATAGCAAGGTCATTGAGAAGAATCTTCAGCCTTGTATATGTTTGTTGAACCTTTTCACCTTCAAGTGCCTTGAAAGCATTGAACTGAAGTCTGAATACATGAATCTTGGTTTCTCTGGTTTCAGAGGATCCTTCATGACCAAGGATAAGGACTATCCACATTTGTTTGGCTGTGGGACACTGAATGACAGACTTCATGATGTGTTTGGGAAGACAAGATATGATGATGCTTTTAAGACGTTTATCTTGGTTTGCCAATTCCTATCAGCTGGAGTCCATTGTTTGAGAGGTTTGGGAAGAGGGTTCTCATTAGTAGAGGTAAGCGCCATGGGAACATAAGGACCATTGTCTAGAATTTCTAGAAGAAATGGTTCAAGTCCGTCGAGATACACGAGGAATTGACTCTTCCAACTAGCAAAATCTTCTTCATCAAAGACTGGTACACTGGTGACATGAGATCCGCCTCTTGAGTCAAGAAGTTGAGGTAGATCATCTTCATTAGGAGGTGGAGGAGTGAGTCTTGGTGAAGTTGGTGGTGCATTGTTGTTTGTGTTCCCGGAAGACGATGGTGGTGCATTGGTTGTTTCTGGCATGGTGGATCTTGACTATAAAACTGAGAACGATGTTTCTTGAAGGTTTTAATATCAAACACCGCTCTGATACCAATTAAAAGTCCCTAAATTATGCTAGAAACACTAAACTTGACTAATCAACACACGTAATTACTTTTCAAACGTAATACTTATTATTGTATAATAAAGAATTACAAGTGTTATGGATAACACCGTTTGATGACAATGTGTTGTGCACACTTTGAACAACTAAAAACCCTAACTTATGAATACAGTCACAGCTGTTTGATTCAATAATTTTTAAGCATTAATGTGTGAATATTCTCAAAGTGTTAAACATTAATTCTTGGCTGCACATCCTATTTATAGAGATACGAGGTTGACCTAAGTACTAGTTGATGGTGACTACACAAGACATTCACTTTTTAGACATCTGTCACAAGATGCTCTTCTATTCTTGGTAGTCTGCCACAATGCTTTAGGGAAACAGAGCTGACACAGTTTCCCTTTTCTTCATAGTCTCGAACACATAAATGGCATGTCCAAAGTGTGATGAGTGTTAACAGGGTATTTCCACCCCTATTAACCCTCAATCCCTCAGATTCCCTGATACATCTTGGTTGTTATCCATCACAGCCAATGAGTATGTCTTCAAGTAATCTTCGACTTCCTTGACAATGTCTCTGACATAGACTCCTCTGATGTTTCTCACAAAGACTTAGATCTATGTGAGTCTTGCGATACTTGCCTGCCTCCTAGGCACAGGCAAGTGACTATCTAACAACTTGATTTGTGTTTAAATCTATGATACAGGGAATCTAACAAACTTAGATTCCCAATAGGCAGTCCTTCATGCGATGACCAGTAAGGCCACACTTGTAGCATGTGTCGCTGTCGCGACGACATGGCCCTAGGTGCCTACGGTTGCATGTAGTGCAAAGAGGATGAGTATACCCTCCAGCAGGTGTCCTTGCTGGCCGAGAGCTTGATAAGAACAGTATACATGAGACATGGTTATAGTTACAAAGGACAATGCGGAAAATTCGTAAGATGTCATACCAGTGATAGCTGGACGGTTAGGCTGTGAACCTCCTTGGTTCTGGTCCCTCCCGTTACCGTGATTCCTGGTAGAAGATTGCTAATGTGTCAGAATGATGAACTATAGCATGTAACATAAGAAAATGAGTAAATGTAAGGACCTGCTGTTGTTGGAGTTTCCAGCGTTGTTAGGGTAATTATCGTTACCGCCACGCCTATCCATAGCATAACGATCGTGAGTCTGACCGTTTCCCTTGGGCTGAGTAGGTTGTTGCTGAGTAGCCGGCTGAGACCGGTCCCCAGTCTTCTGCCTGGAAGATGCAGTTTAAAGAGATGTAAATATGGACATATACTGAAAAAATACGGTTTGGTCACCGCTGAATAATGAGTGTTTACCTCTTCCCGATTCTCTCTGCTTCCCCGAACTCTTCTCTTTCTTGCAGCATCTCCAGCTTACGTGCTGCATCGGCCACTTGTGCCACCGTGTTGAACGTAGCACACACTAAGTTGTTTGCGACCGATGTACGAAGAGCCCACCAGAAGTGGTATGCTTGCTCTTCGGGAGTACCTGCTGTTGCGCCAAGAAAACCAGCCAAACGAAGAAAGCGATGCATGAACTCGTTGCTGTTCTCCCCAGCTCTCTGTCGGATTCCATGGTACTCTCTCTTCAGCTTGTCTTGCTTAGCCTTAGGAAAGAACTGTCCCATCACCGATTCCCTGAACTGAGCCCAAGTCAAACCAGCCACCCAAGCATCACCTCCCTCAGACTGCTTCAATGCCATCCACCATGATAGCACATCACCTTAGAACCGGTAGCAGGCCAACCTCGACTTGAAGACGGGGTCAAAGCCCATGGCATCGAAGATCTTCTCAATGTGAGCCAACCAGCTTTCAGCTTCACTAGGGCTATCTGTTCTCTCGAAAGCTCGATGGCGTAGCTTATTGAATCTCTCCAGCCATGTGACCAATGTTGTTGGAGGAGGAGGAGGAGGATTAGGCTGTTGGTGCTGGTTGTTGGCAGCCTGCACTTCAGCCCTGATTTCATTCCTCAACTGAGGAAGCATAGCTTGCATTGCAGCTTGGACTGCTGCATTGAGTTGTTCCTGTTCGCGTGTGAGAACCATCTGACAGTATAACATAAAAATACATGATTAAACTGATCAAAATATAAAATGTATACATGAAAAATATTTATACCAATAAATAATGAGAAACATTTTATGCAGGAAAACTTGTATATGAATGCATGATGCAGTTTTATGAAAACTTTTATATGCGTGAGAGTGAACGCCTATGGTCAGTTCACTCAAAACAAAAGACATGGCGAGGGGACGCCAATGGGTCGGTCCCAAAGTTAAAAGTTTCGATAAAACACATACGACTAAATAGGGCCAGTCCTGTACCAACCATTACTTAGTCATAAACCTGCGACAATGACATATATATGTATGCATGAAAACAATCAGTGCATGAAAACCGAATGTCAGTTCTAGGAAGACCATAGTGACTACCCACTAATCACAGGTCGTGTTTTGAGAGCCTACAGGTCGAAGCCTTGGCTCTGATACCATAAATGTAACACCCCATTTTGGTAAATGGAATGTCACGCGTGATTATGGCGTGTCATCAAAGCATACAATGATAAATGTCTTAAACATTACATGATCATAAAGGAAATACCGGAAACAAACATCGGTACCCCAAAAGTAAAGCTCATCACACACAAACATAAGTACTGTAAATGAAAAAGGACTAAACAATGTCCATAGAAATGAGTATCAAAGTATGAAGAAATGCATAAAGTAATGAAGGCTAGGAAGCTTCCATTCCATATGCACGTACGCTTAAAGTCTACGAGCATCCCTGAGTACCTGCCATTTTGGGAACATGAAAGGAAAACGGCTGAGCATAACGCTCAGTGCACGGATATACAAGCATAGAATGATTAACGTAAGCATATAAACATATAGCAGCGGAAATGACTAAGTCCTGGATAATCTGACATAACTTAGTAAAACTGGTTTTATAGTTTGAAAAGCCTTATGTTTATCTTATAAAAACTGTTTAACATGTTTACCATTAGCCAATATAGGTCATGAAATATCAATGTGCATGAATACTTGGAGGGGTGACCTCGTCATGCAATTAGAGGGGCTGTCTCTAATTAATATAAGTTTGGGTAGGAAGGATCAGCTCCTTGTGAAGGATGCAAGGCACACACCACATTCACCTGAATAATCTGTAAAAACATGTAACCTAGGATGCACCCATACTAGGGGTGTAATCGAGCCGAGCCGAGCTCAAGTTTAGTAGGGCTTGAGCTTGGCTTGATACTAAAATTGTAGGGTTGAGCTTGGCTTGATAGCTTGTCAAGCTTTACCAATCCAGGCTTGAGCTTGGCTTGATAAGGCTTGATAAAAGCTTGAGCTTGGCTTGAAAAGCTTGAATGTGTATAATTTTTTTTAATAAAACTCATCAATAAACATACGTATAAAAACAAAAAAAACAAAAATCATTACTTAAAATAAATTTGATTTATTTAATATTAATAAAACCAATAACAAAATTATCGTACAATCTTGGTTTCAAAATGTGTTTTGTACTCTAATACGATTAAGGTCCCAAAGGCCATTGCATGATGTGAATGCGAGCACAATCTAGACACGTTGCATTTAGTATTAAGAAGAGTACAAAAAATATTTATACACATATTGTATTTCACTAACTACCGAGTAAATGCAATAATTAAATTTACAAAAATAAAGAATCATTTAAAATACAAAGAACTAAAATATAAATGTAATCAGCGTTAAAAGTCCTTATAAAATATATTATTTATTTATGAAATTAGCCCTTAAAATTAGGTTAATACTCAAAAAAATTAACAATTAGTTGCTTATATAAATTCATCATAAAAACATATTTTTGATAGAGTTTGAAAAAACTTGATAAGAACTCGAGCCGAGCTATCAAAAGCTTGAGCTTGAGCTTGAGCTTGATATAGTTTCGAGCTATTTTTTGGGCTTGAGCTTGATAAAAGCTTGGCTTGATCGAGCCAAGCTCAAGCTCGAGCTCGAGTTGCTTGATAAAAGCTTGGCTTGATTACACCCCTAACCCATACGCCCCACATGATAACATAATAATATGGCCAAAAGCTAAAGGGACGCCACGAGCTATCACTCCGCCCTGGTGAAGTCATAACACTGGTGCCTCTAGTGTTATGGTTATGGTACCTTCATAACTAGGTGAAATTGGTCATTCATGTATATGGATTAGGCATTTATTTAAACATAAGCAATCAAAACATATACTGGGAAAACAGTTGGCTGCATACAGGGAAATCCTAATAAGGAAAGAATGTCCATACTGAAAGGACGGAGAATCCATACCTTTTGTCCAGTGAACGAAGAAGACGAACGGAAGAGAGTCCTACTTCGAAATCACTAATGCTACATAAATAATATACGTATATAAGTATTCTGATTACTGAGTATGTAACTGGTTTTATATAATGTCTTAGCTTGTTTTATATGTTCATGTCATGTTTTACTGATTTTAACGTTATGCTGTGTTTATCATTTATTCTGAATATTCTGATTAAGTATCACTTTGTATTATTATACTTGTTGTGTAATAATAAGTAACTTTCTAAAAATAGCAGGTTTTCAAAAATAGAAAGTTTCCAAAAATAGAAAGTTTCCAGAAATAGAAAGTTCCCAAAAATAGAAAGTTTCTAAAAATAGAAAGTTTCCAAAAATAGAAATTTTCCAAAAATAGAATAGCTTCCTAAAATAAATAAGTTTCTAAAAATAGAAAGTTTCCATAAATAGATTAGTTGCTTAAAATAGATAAGTTTCTAAAAATAGAAAGTTTCCATATTTAGAAATAAGCTGGATTATTAAGCTAATAATATAAGCTTACGTTTTACAGATTAATATTCTAAGTCATGTGATTAATAGTATAGTTTATTAATTATTTCGTGTAAATTAAATAAACTATAGGTTATAAGATTTAATTAAATATAACATGATTTAATTAAATAAAAGGTAATAATACTTAGGTTAAAACATGTATTAATATTGATTATTAATATAACCTAAGTCATAAAAATTAATTAATTATACCATTTTTTAATAATTAATTAATTACTTTAGTCTAAAATAATATCATAAAATACTTAGGTTAAAATCATGTATTATTACTAATAATAATTAACCTAAGTCATGTCTAAATTAAATTAATTATATAGCATGTTAAATTAATTTAATCAATCTTGTAATTATTTTACTTGTAAAATAATTAACTTGTAAAAATAAATCATGAACCGAACCCGTGTTTTAAATCTAAACATGTCGTGAACCGGTCCGTGAAACCCCTTGAACCGGATCTATAAACCCTTAATCGTGGCGAACCGCCACCGGCTTAAGCCGTTGGTGCGTGTGGTTTTTCAGCCGAGACCCCCTAATGACCACAAGGCCACCCCGACATATGTCGGGGTCCCTTGTCTTCTTGCGACCGAGACACCCAACCCAAACCGAGACCTTGTGGTCTCGGTTGGTGGTGATCACACAACCACCGAGAGCTTGGCTCTCGGTTCTACATATCGGCCGAACCAAACACCCCTTAAAACCACATGTTTTTAATACCCCATGATTAGATCTAATTAATTAACATGTTTAATTAATAGTTTTTAATAAACCCATGATTCGCGTGCTCTTAGATCTAATAAATAATTAAAAAGAAAAGGTTTAAGGAATTACCGATTCGTGGATAACAAGGAAATAATAACACGCACGATCTAGCAAAAATTGGATATCCAAAAATCAATGAAACACCCCTTCTTGGTGTTTATATGCGGCGACCAAAAGGAAAAAGGAGGAGCAGGGTTTTTGTGATTTTTCTAATATTCTGTATTATGAAAAATCTATTTTCTTCTTTTCCTTTTTAGTTAAATTTTAAGGTGGGCTTGACCCATCCCTTGTCTATGCTGCGGCTATGAGGGGCCCATAAGGGGAAACCCGTTGTTTTTCCATGTTCTATTTATTTACGTGTTCTCGTGTTGTGTTTACGTGATTTAATTATTAATCTTTCGTGTCGTAAAATATATTTATACGTAATCGTAATAAATATACGTAAATACATAATAATAGGTTCGTGATTATTTACGTTCATGAATTTCATGTTCGTGATTATAATTATTGTTGATAATAATTATCGTGTCTTAATACGTAATAAATACTTATCGTGTAATAACACGTACGTAATACTTGTAATTCCTATTTGTGAAACGTAAACGTGCTAAATAAGGAAAGTTCTAATCATGTACGTACAATTATATATGTACTGTTCATGATAAAAACGTACGGGTTTTACAATGCTAGTCATTCACGGACCATACGGACCCAATTCAAAAGGGTATGCCCCTTTATGAAAAGAGTCTGGGTCTCCTGTAGGTCTTTCTAAATAATCTACTTTTATTTTGATCTCCTCTTCTCATTTATAGTCATTCATGTTGTATATTCACAATTTAACTCTTATATTCTAAATTCACTAAATCCCTTCTATTTTAAATCCACTTATCCTTTCTTTCATCACCATCACAATCCAAGTCTCTCAAATATTTAGATATCACATTCGTTACTACAATGCCTAAAGCTTGTGAATCCTTTCCCCAGACCACTGCAAAACACATCATCCGAGTCAGTGTCAAATTTTGTTGCCTAGTCAACCCGATACACTATCCATCACTCAAACCATATTGATGATGAAATTTCATTTTGGATGTCTTACCTCTTTCTATATCTCTTTGTCTTTACTCTTTGTTCTTATAATGACTATTATTTTACCTCATTTACTTCTTGACAACTTAATTATTTCATCAAAAATATTAAAATTATTTGCGAATTGTAGTTGTCACTCTTTCACACATGTTTCCTCTTCCTTGTAAGCGAAGTACACAAAGAATATTTTCTATCTTCAAGTGTTTCTGATTCACCAAATTACTATGTCAACTTCTTTCTTTTGAAACACAGTTTAGCTACCCTTATGTCATCACCATAAATGATTAACCTCGTCATATTCTTGTCCTCTAATGTTAGTAAACATTGACGACCAACAAAATACCACTCAAATCTTTGAATTTGTATCTTCCATCTCACCCTCAATAGGATCTTTTGTACATTTCCCTCTATTCAATTCTTGTCATTGTCTGTGCAACGACATATTAATCTTCCTTGTCATATTTATGTCAACATTTGTATAATTATTCTTGCTCATACCTCCTCTTTTTTGTTTCCCGCTCTAAGAAATCCCTCTTATGTCTCTTTCATGTTCTTTTTTTTGGCATTTTTGTCAACGTTCTAAGTGTCATTCGTCCTCTCTTAGAAGTCATCCAAACCTTTCATACAAGAACATTTGTGAAGTAGGTCTTCTCAAATATCTACTAACCACACTATTACACAAGTAGTAGATGAATGGGTACAACAATGGTGATTATATAGATAACACTTAACACAATCACACAAGTAAACTTTGAAGGATCAAAGCTTAGGTATAAAGTTCTTGTAAATGATCTTCAAGGAGAGTAAGATCTATATCACAAGAGACAAGAATGAGAGAAAGAATAAGGATTAGAATGTTAGAGAAATAAGAGATTAGAGAGATTATAGAGAATAGGGGTGGGTTGAGAGATTGAAGAATGCTTGGTATTTATAGGCAACATATCAGCTGATCATAGACCCTACATACCTAAATCCATTTTGGTCCGCCTCTTTGCGTTTGGGTCTGTGACCTCTGACTTTTGTTGTCTCATAATGCTGATGGAGGCCCAAGTATTGAAGAACGGGCTGACATGTTTCTGGAGGCCCGAGATCGCGTGACGAAGAGGGTTTTAGTAAAATTGGCATAACTTTTGCATCCTAAGTCTGTTTTCAGCCTGTGACCTGTCAAAACGTGCGTAAAAAGGAGGCGAACGACGTTGTAACCACCTTTTATCTTGTTGCAGATTTTCCAAGGCCCGAAAAGTCTTTTTACTATCAGTTTTTTTACATATTTATATTTTTTTCACTTTCAGTTGGACTTTGTCTTTGGGCTACGGTCCAACCCGTTGGATTTTTAGGGTTTTTCTTTGTTTGCAGTCGTTATTTAATGAATCTGCTGTAACTCTAGCAAGACAGTTATCAGTTTAATAAAAGTTATACCACTAGCCGTTGTGTTGCCGTATTTTACCCTAATTTTCGGGCATTTTTCAGAATCAACGACTATTACTAGAATTGTTTCTAGAATTCTTTTTTAATCAACAGATCAAATTACTTATCTTTGTTACTTTGTTTTTTAGTCTACATCAAATGCCTTGTCCAAGATCACACTCAATCATGAGTACGCTAGTTTTAACTTTTGTTTATTAGAGATATGGAGAGAGTATAGTGTATTTTGCGCATGTTAACTTTATACAAAAACTTTATAAGTGTAGAAAACTTTTTACTAAAGTTAGAAACATAGAATCATTGATCCAAAGCTTTAGTGTTGTTTGTAACACAAGCTTAAAAATATATTCGATGCCTTGTCGTTAACAAAACTTAAGAGGATTAAAAAACATAAACATCGTTTTAACGCGATATTTATATTCACAAAGCTTATAAGCACTTTTAAATTTACGATAACAATTTAACGCACACATGGCCTACGATCATGTGTAATAGTGGGCAAGATCACGCGTCTAAGGTGCATCTAGGGATGAAACCATAATGTTTCGTATGGCTTCGAAATATTTATAATTTTCGTTCTAGTGTTAATTTTGAAAATAAAACAAAATTCTAAATCTATCTTGAACGCATTTCGTTCATCGAAATGTGTTTTTAGTGTTATTTAGTTAATTAGTCTAATTTTATTTTTGTGCACCAATTCATATTCGGTTTTGTAGAAACTAGAAGGGGGGGGGGGTTGAATAGTTTCTTATAATTTACTTGTTAAAAGGTGGTTTTCAAAAATCCCTTTTCAAAAACTTAGACTTGAGGAAATGTGTGAAATCTTCTGATGCACAATATGAAAAATGATAATGTAACTAAGCTAATACTAACAAATATATATGCACAAAGAATAAAGAATGTAAAGAGTTAAGGGTAAAGAAAGATCAAACCGAACACCAAGGATTTATGGTGGTTCGGCAACGAAGCTCACTCCTCGAGTACTCCTTACTCGAGAGTTCACTACACAACAAGCTCCTTATGGTGGAGAAAACCGTACACGTCGCTTAACCAATTTCCGACTCTAAGCTAAAAGTCGAGCCCTAATGGTAGCTAGGACCAATCTACACAACTATACTTAGTACATACACAACTTCCAAATAGACACAACTACTTGGATCTTCTCAACTAAGACACTACAACAAATGTATAAAAGTAGATCTTCAATGGATATTTGGTGGTGGACTCAACACTTCACAAGGATAGTGTTCTTCTCTTTGCACTTGGAGAGGAAGGGATGGAAGAACAAGATTCACTTCTTAAACAAGTAGTAATCAAACAAATGATCAAAGATTTGAGTGATTAGAGAAGAGAGTTTGAATCTGGAAATAGATGTGCAAAAGAGGTGATTTGAAAAGCTGAGAATGGTCCACTATTTATAGGACAAAGGCCCAACGGATATATCTGGCCGTGGTTCCTTAGCTCAGCCGGCGGTTCCTTATCGATAAGGAACCGCCTAGGCACTAGAGAACCGCTGCCTAGACTCTGCTCCATTTTTTGTCCTTTAGTGGTGGAGGTCTTATCTGGATATAAAAAATATCCTGAAAGGATATTCCAAACCAAATAAGAATATTCCATTTTCAAATTTCAAATAATTAATTTAATAAAACATTTTCTTAAAAAGAAAGTTTAATAAAAACTTGTCACACTTAATAAAAAGTGAGTTTTAAGAAAGTTTAAATCACTTGATCACTTGATCACTTGATTAAGGTTAGTACTTGTTTATTAATACCTTAAGTGAAAATGGGTAAAATGAAAAAATACTTGAACTCAAGAATTTGTTTTTTCGTTGTTTTCGTAAATGCTTGTTTTTACATATTATCGTAATCAAAACAAAGCGAGACCGAAAAATGCAAGTAACGTTTTTAGGTATTATTGCATTAACAATCTCCCCCTTTTTGATTCCGACAATACATAAACTCAATCACACAAAAAACAAGATTTTCGAAGACGAGTTTATTCATTTCCCCCCTTTGTCGAAGCAAAAAGGTTGCACAAGTCCGTGTAGAAGAAACGGACTTAGCAAAGACTCCCCCTTGGTGCTTACTCCCCCTAGCTTGGGGCATCGAGGAATCGAGGTATGGTGACAAGCTACATAGAAGGGTTAGTTGAACAAAGGAAACAACCAACAATATATAGCAATAGGTCACAAAAAATAAAAGAGAAGAAAACACAAAGACAAAGATCCAAGATAGGTTACTAAAAGAACATCATACAAAGAATTATGGAAAAAGAAACAAGCCAAAAGCATAAATCTAATCCTAGTTATTCTAGAATTCTAAGATTTGCTTGAATTTGGTGTCTTGTGGATAAGCAACCAATGCTTATATGAAAGACAAGGTAATGACGGAGGGTGGTGGTGGTGGCTTGTTGGAGGTCTCATAGTCATAGTGAAGAGGAGGCTTGATTAAGAGACTCTTGATGTAGCTCAACTCCTCATAGATGTGTGCCATATCAAGATGTTGATATTTACAACAATGACAATATGTTCCATAGTGTATGACATTATCATGAGAAGGAGGAAGAACACTAAAGGGTGGTGGTGGAAGCAAAGAAGTTCCACAATCAACATTCTTGGTAGGAGAGATGTGATTAAGAGTGTTCTTGGGTGAATTTGGGTTGAAAGCAATTGGAGAAAATGGAGGAGATTCAAGGCTTTCATTGGGAGAATAAGACATTTTGGGATGTGAAGTATGGCAAAATGCTTAAGGTTTAAATAGGGAAGGTTTAAGGTATTTTGGGGTGGTCAAAGGGTTTGAAACAAAGATTCTCAAAAAATGTTGGAGCAAATCTGGAGTTTCAGAGAAAAACCCAAAAAAGGAAGGCACTGTATGCGGTTCCTTATCATGCTCGGCGGTTCCTTATCACTAAGGAACCGCGGTTCACTTATGGAACCGCCTACAGGGGCTGTGTTTGGTGTTTGGTGGAAGATTTTTCAGAAAATCTTATTTTTCTAGTCTAACTTATCATAGGGATATGCTTAAAAAGCAAAGATAGACAAAGAAAACATATACAAACTTACCAAATAGAGATTTGACCAAAGTACATGGATTAAAAGATTGATGTAGGAGGTGTGTAAGACAAGACCTTAAGTCATGACACAATGATCCTCCATGATTCTATCTTGTTCTTGCTATGTTTGAGAGAATCATACATATGAATTATGTAAGCTCTAGATTAATAGCGAGAATCTATGAAAAACCGTTTTTAGATTGAATTAACAATGTCAAAAGCATTTCTCAACCATTTTCGAAAGAGAGGGTTTATCAAAAAGAGTTTGGAAGACTCAATGACTCAAAGTGGTAAAATGAGACACACAAAGATAAGAAGGTAATTAAGAAAGATGTTCCATTAATCCTAGACCTAGACGCAAGTAATTAAAAGGTTCACTCTTAAGTTGCTTAGTGAAGATGTCGGCTAAGTTGTCCTCGGAGGGTACCTTCTCAATTGAAATGTTCCCCTTTTGAACATTATCCCTAAGGAAATGGTGTCGAATTTCTATGTGTTTGGTTCACGAATGTTGTACGGGATTCTTGCTAAGGTCTATAACGCCTTTATTATCGCACATGATGGGAACATCATTAAAAGAAATCCCGTAATCAACAAGCGCTTGCTTCATCCATAGATCTTGTGGCATGCTTTTCCGGCACTCAAATACTCGGCTTCCGTGGTGGATATTGCAAGAGTGGTTTGTTGCTTGGAGAACCAAGAAGTTAAACAACAACCCATGAAGGTACAAACTCCACTAGTGCTTTTCCGGTCCACATAGTCTCCCGCATGATCTGTGTCCGCGTAGACAATGGTTTCTACGCCGGTCCCTTTAGGATACCATAATCCTAAATGTATAGTGCCTTTAATGTATCGGAAGATACGCTTAACCGCTTCAAGGTGAGAGGTTTTGGGAGCCTCTTGGAAGCGAGCACAAAGGCAAACACTAAACATGATATCCGGTCGACTTGCCGTTAGGTACAACAAACTACCAATCATACCTCTATATTTGGTGTTGTCTACCGACTCACAATCATCATCTACGGTGAGTTTAGTATCCGAGGCCATTGGGGTCTTCATTGGTCTAGATTCTTCTAATCCAAATTTCTTTAGCATTTCTTTAGCATACTTAGATTGACTAAAGAAAATACCATCATCCATTTGTTTAATTTGGAGTCCTAAAAAGAAGTTAAGTTCTCCCATCATACTCATTTCAAACTCATCATGCATGATTTTGGCAAAGTCATCACACAATTCTTGACAAGTTGATCCAAATATAATATCATCAACATATATTTGTACAATTATGAGGTGAGAGCCTTTCTTCTTTGTAAAGAGCGTGTTGTCTACCATCCCCATGGTATACTCATGTTTAACAAGAAACGCTTTAAGTCTATCATACCAAGCTTTGGGTGCTTGTTTGAGTCCATAAAGTGCTTTCTTAAGCTTGTAAACATGATCCGGTTTCTCAAAATCAATGAAGCCGGGAGGTTGAGCCACATATACCTCCTCATTGATCAAACCGTTAAGAAATGCACTCTTTACATCCATTTGTTGAAGCTTAAAATCTAAGGCACAAGCGTAGGCTAAGAGGATTTTAACGGATTCTAATCTAGCTACCGGTGCATATGTCTCGTCATAATCAATCCCTTCTTGTTGATTATAGCCTTGAGCTACAAGTCTAGCCTTGTTACGAGACACAACACCATTCTAATCTAACTTATTCCTAAATACCCATTTGGTTCCTATAATGGTAGAACTTCTAGGTGGAGGAACAAGTTCCCAAACATCATTGGCAACGAATTGATTCAATTCTTCTTGCATCGCAATGACCCAACTCTCATCCGTCAAAGCTTCTTTAACATTCTTTGGTTCAATCAAGGAGACAAAACAAAAGAAGTTGCTTTGGTTTTAGACTTGAGATCTTAGGGTCCTTTGATATAAGTCACCAATGACATTATTGAGAGTATGATCCCTAGATTCCTTAATGTTTACTTCCTTTTCAACACTAAGGTCTTCAACTCCTATTTTTCTAACCTCTTTGGTTTTAACTACTTCTAATTCATCCAAGTCATCATCAACCAATGGTGGTGTCTTGGGTGAAGGAGGGGTTTCATCAAAGGTTACGTTGAGTGATTCTTCAATAACCCCCGAGGTTCTATTTAGGACTATGTAGGCTTTGCTAGTTTGGGAATAACCTAAAAGGATACCTTCGTAAGACTTTCGGTCAAACTTGGTAAGGTAGTCTTTGGTGTTGAGGATAAAGCACTTGCTTCCAAACACCCTAAAGTATTCCAATGAGGGTTTCTTACCTTTAAGAATCTTATAGGGGGTCTTTCCTATGAAAGGTCGAATAAGAATTCGGTTGAGAATATAAGTCTTTGTGTCCACGGCATTGCACCAAAACTTTTGAGGCAACGATTGCTCGTTTAACATCGTCCTACTCATCTCTTGGAGAGTCCTATTCTTCCTTTCAACTACCCCATTTGATTGTGGAGTGCGAGGAGCCGAGAAGTTATGGGTAATACCATGAGCTTCACAAAAGGCACCAAATTGCACTTCATTATCAAATTCCCTACCATGATCCGTCCTAATAGAGACAATTGAACATCCTAGTTGATTTTGAATTCTTCGACTAAAGATTTCGAAGTGATCGAAAGCTTCATTCTTAGATGCCAAAAATCTAGTCCAAGTGAATCTAGAATAGTCATCAACTATAACTAGGGTATAAAGGTTACCTCCATAACTCCGTATGACGGAAGGTAAAAAAGATCCATATGTAGGAGCTCTAAGCACCGAGAGGTCGAAACCAAATTCTTGGCTTTGTGACTTGAGTGAACTTGCTTTCCAACTTTGCAAGCATCACAAAAGTGACTATCAAACTTAATCTTGGGGAGGTGTCTTACCAACTCCTTAGAGACTAAAGATTGAATTAAACGCATATTAGCGTGACCTAATTTCCTATGCCAAAGAGTAGAACTATCATCTATAGTCTCAAGACATATGTTGTCTTTTGACTTCTTATTGACCTTCATAACATAAAGCCCATGCTTTCTAATACCTTTTCTAATGACCTTTCCATCTTTTACGATTTCACTGTCATGTTCCGAAAAGATGACCTTACACTTATTATCACAAATTTGACCTATACTTAAAAGGTTAAACCTTTAGTTATCTACGTGCTCAACATTTTCAATGGTCATAGAGTCAAGAGAAACCGTACCTTTGCCAATGATATTACCACGTAGACTACTAGCGAATGTGACGTTACCTCCATCATATGCTTTGTAATGCGAGAACAAACTTCGATTACCGTCATGTGTTTAGAACATCCACTATCCTTAATCCACTCATCGGGCTCCAAATCAATTCCCAAGCATATCTAGGTAACAACACACAAGATCAAACATTTGGTTCCTAATATCTCCTGGGTCCAAAATTGTTAGTTCCAAACATCCCTTGCATTTGGTTGGGATGTATGAATGAAGGAGGAGTTCCCTATGGAGAACAAAATGGAGGAGGGTAGTAATTCATGCAACCATTTTGTTGTTCATTATTTCTCCTAGGTGTATTTGATCTAGGTTTAGAGTTATGATTATTCCTTCTAGGTGTTGGAGTTTTACTTCTAGGCCGCGAATTGTTTTGATTATCCTTTCTAGGAGTTGTTGTTCTACTTCTAGGCTTAGAAACATTTCGTACTCTAGGTGGAGTAGAAGATGTTCTTGATAAACTTCTATTTCTCATGAGAGGTTTACTTAATGGCTTGTAGAACTTATCAACGGTATCGTTGTCAAGTATGGGTAATTTTACTTTATTAACAATAAGATGCTTTGGTTTTTCATCTAACTTAGACTTTTCAGAAAGTTCAGGATTTTCACCAAAATCACCCTCTGGCCGCGGTACCTTATCTATGGCGGCGGTTCCATAGTGATAAGGAACCGCCCCATACAATTTGGGACCGCGTACAACAGACGTTTTTTGTGAAAACCTGACTTGTTTTGGTTCACTAGTTGAGGCTTCATTTGAGTTAAAACCTACACCAAATGTTTCCTTTAAATGAACTTGTTTGTTTAACATGTCATCAAGAGCACTAGTACCTTTCATGAATTTTTTCAATTTAATGGAGGTGTTCTTGAGGTCTTCATTTTCTAATCTAAGTTTCTCACAACTTAAGCAACTTAAATCAACCTCTTTATTTTTCTCAAGTTTAGCCAATTTCTCCCTAAGTTCATTGATCTCATTTTCGAGCTTAGTTTTGGTTGATTTTAAGGTTTTGTTCTTTTCTATGAATTTGAGACTAAGTTTGTTTAAACTATCATATTTGCCTTCAAATTCAGTATCATCAAAGGTGGAGCTATCATAACTATAATATTCGGTTTCGGAATGTACCTCTTTAGAAGTGTGAGCCATAAGACATTTCTCCTCTTTGGGGTTGTCATCATCATCTTCACCGCTATCGCTCCAAGCGCCACTAACAAACGCCGTGTGGTTCTTATCGCGAGCGGGCTTTGGACAATCACCAATGAAGTGATTTGGATCACCACATCTAAAGCAATTCCTATCACCTTTTTCGTTCTTGGCAAACCGATTCTTTGAGAATGATTTCTTGTCATTGTTGGGTTGCCTAACGTGTTGACCTCGTTTCTTGAAGAACTTCTTGAAATCTCTCACCGCCAATGCATACTCCTTGTCATCGCTTTCCGAGGAACTATCATGGTCTCTTTGTGCCTTCTTGGCTTTAAGTGCAAGAGATTTCCTTTCACTCTTGGTTTTCACTGATTCCGAGTCCTTCAAGATTATCATCTCATGAACCTTCAAGTTGCCTATGAGTTCATCGAGTGATAAAGTTGAGAGATCTTTCGATTCTTCAATCGCCGTGACTTTTGCTCTCCACTTTGGATGTAAAGCCCTTAGAAACTTCCTAACATTGTTCTTGCTAGAAAAACCTTCATCAAGTGATTTTAGACTAGTAATAATGGTGTTAAACCTAGCAAATGCACTATCAATAGTTTCATCTTCTAAGATGACAAATTGTTCATATTGTTGGACAAGAAGATCGATTTTGCTTTCTTTGACTTGGCTATTACCTTGGTGGGTTACTAAAAGAGTGTTCCAAATATCTTTAGCGGTTTCACACATAAAAATCCTTTCATACTCTTTCTTAGGTAAAGCATTATAAATCACCATTTTAGCCTCATTATTTTTGAAAGTTTCTTTTTAGTATCGTCATTAGCTTTGTCAAAAGTGACCAATTCTTTTGTTTTAGAAACTTCATTAAATTGATAAGGTAAAAAATCACCATTGGTAATAACATGCCAAAGATCTAAATCTTTTGATTTCACATAGGTTTCAATCTATTTTTCCAATAGATAAAACTATCGGTTTCAAAAAGTGGTGGTGTTTGCATAGATTGCCCTTCTAGGTATTTGTTGGAATCCATAGATCGATTCAAGTTTTAAAATACAATATACTTTAAAAATTCTTGAGCAACCACGCTCTGATACCAATTGTAGAAACTAGAAGGGGGGGGGGGTTGAATAGTTTCTTATAATTTACTTGTTAAAAGGTGGTTTTCAAAAATCCTTTTTCAAAAACTTAGACTTGAGGAAATGTGTGAAATCTTCTTATGCACAGTATGAACAATGATAGTGTAACTAAGCTAATACTAACAAATATATATGCACAAAGAATAAAGAATGTAAAGAGTTAAGGGTAAAGAAAGATCAAACCAAACACCAAGGATTTATAGTGGTTCGGCAACGAAGCTCACTCCTCGTTCCTACTCCACTCCTCGAGTACTCCTTACTCGAGAGTTCACTACACAACAAGCTGCTTATGGTGGAGAAAACCGTACACGTCGCTTAACCAATTTCCGACTCTAAGATAAAAGTCGAGCCCTAATGGTAGCTAGGACCAATCTACACAACTATACTTAGTACATACACAACTTCCAAATAGACACAACTACTTGGATCTTCTCAACTAAGACACAACAACAAATGTATAAAAGTAGATCTTAAATGGATCTTTGGTGGTGGACTCAACACTTCACAAGGATAGTGTTCTTCTCTTTGCACTTGGAGAGGAAGGGATGGAAGAACAAGATTCACTTCTTAAACAAGTAGTAATCAAACAAATGATCAAAGATTTGAGTGATTAAAGAAGAGAGTTTGAATCTGGAAATAGATGTGCAAAAGAGGTGATTTGAAAAGCTGAGAATGGTCCACTATTTATAGGACAAAGGCCTAACGGATATATTTGGCCGCGGTTCCTTAGCTCAGCCGGCGGTTCCTTATCGATAAGGAACCGCCTAGGCACTAGAGAACCGCTGCCTAGACTCTGCTCCATTTTTTGTCCTTTAGTGGTGGAGGTCTTATCTGGATATAAAAATATCCTGAAAGGATATTCCTAACCAAATAAGAATATGCCATTTTCAAATTTCAAATAATTAATTTAATAAAACTTTTTCTTAAAAAGAAAGTTTAATAAAAACTTGTCACACTTAATAAAATGTGAGTTTTAAGAAAGTTTAAATCACTTGATCACTTGATCACTTGATTAAGGTTAGTACTTGTTTATTCATACCTTAAGTGAAAATGGGTAAAATGAAAAAAATACTTGAAATCAAGAATTCGTTTTTCGTTGTTTTCGTAAATGCTTGTTTTTACATATTGTCGTAATCAAAACAAAGCGAGACCGAAAAATGCAAGTAACGTTTTTTAGGCATTATTGCATTAACAATCTCCCCCTTTTTGATTCCGACAATACATAAACTCAATCACACAAAAAACAAGATTTTCGAAGACGAGTTTATTCATTTCTCCCCCTTTGTCGAAGCAAAAAGGTTGCACAAGTCGGTGTTGAAGAAAGGGACTTAGCAAAGACTCCCCCTTGGTGCTTACTCCCCCTAGCTTGGGGCACCAAGGAATCGAGGTATGGTGACAAGCTACATAGAAGGTTAGTTGAACAAAGGAAACAACCAACAATATATAGCAATAGGTCACAAAAAATAAAAGAGAAGAAAACACAAATACAAAGATCCAAGATAGGTTACTAAAAGAACATCATACAAAGAAGTATGGAAAAAGAAACAAGCCAAAAGCATAAATCTAATCCTAGTTATTCTAGAATTCTAAGATTTGCTTGAATTTGGTGTCTTATGGATAAGTAATCAATGCTTATATGAAAGACAAGGTAATGGCGGAGGGTGGTGGTGGTGGCTTGTTGGAGGTCTCATAGTCATAGTGAAGAGGAGGCTTGATTAAGAGACTCTTGATGTAGCTCAACTCCTCATAGATGTGTGTCATAGCAAGATGTTGATATTGACAACAATGACAATATGTTCCATAGTGCATGACATTATCATGAGAAGGAGGAAGAACACTAAAGGGTGGTGGTGGAAGCAAAGAAGTTCCACAATCAACATTCTTGGTAGGAGAGATGTGATTAAGAGTGTTCTTGGGTTAATTTGGGTTGAAAGCAATTGGAGAAAATGGAGGAGATTCAAGGCTTTCATTGGGAGAATAAGACATTTTGGGATGTGAAGTATGGCAAAATGCTTAAGGTTTAAATAGGGAAGGTTTAAGGTATTTTGGGATGGTCAAAGGGTTTGAAACAAAGATTCTCAAAAAATGTTGGAGCAAATCTGGAGTTTCAGAGAAAAACCCGAAAAAGGAAGGCACTGTATGCGGTTCATTATCATGCTCGGCGGTTCCTTATCACTAAGAAACCGCGGTTCACTTATGGAACCGCCTACATGGGCTGTGTTTGGTGTTTGGTGGAAGATTTTTCAGCAAATCTTATTTTTCTAGTCTAACTTATCATAGGGATATGCTTAAAAAGCAAAGATAGACAAAGAAAACATATACAAACTTACCAAATAGAGATTTGACCAAAGTACATGGATTAAAAGATCGATGTAGGAGGTGTGTAAGACAAGACCTTAATTCATGACACAATGATCCTCCATGATTCTATCTTGTTCTTGCTATGTTTGAGAGAATCATACATATGAATTATGTAAGCTCTAGATTAATAGCGAGAATCTATGAAAAAACGTTTTTAGATTGAATTAACAATGTCAAAAGCATTTCTCAACCATTTTCGAAAGAGAGGGTTTATCAAAAAGAGTTTGGAAGACTCAATGACTCAAAGTGGTAAAATGAGACACACAAAGAGAAGAAGGTAATTAAGGAAGATGTTTCATTAATCCTAGACCTAGACGCAAGTAATTAAAAGGTTCCCTCTTAAGTGGCTTAGTGAAGATGTCGGCTAAGTTGTCCTCGGAGGGTACCTTCTCAATTGAAATGTTCCCCTTTTGAACATTATCCCTAAGGAAATGGTGTCGAATTTCTACGTGTTTGGTTCGTGAATGTTGCACGGGATTCTTGCTAAGGTCTATAGCGCCTTTATTATCGCACATGATGGGAACATCATCAAGAGAGTTTATATCACTTGATCACTTGATTAAGTTTAGTACTTGTTTATTCATACCTTAAGTGAAAATGGGTAAAATGAAAAAATACTTGAACTCAAGAATTCGTTTTTCGTTGTTTTCGTAAATGCTTGTTTTACATATTGTCGTAATCAAAACAAAGCGAGACCGAAAAATGCAAGTAACGTTTTTAGGCATTATTGCATTAACATGTTTTGTTGCCGTTTTTGAGTGTCACTTGGGCACATAGGACTTGTCTTCCTTATTAGGGCGCCGCCATAGCACACGTCTTCAACACTAAAAATGGACTCCGTTTTATGAATGTCTGAGTATTAGTTTTCTTTTTATGTGTTATGTTTTTTAGTGCGTATATATGTGTTTAAGTAGGGCATTGTCGTATTGGTGATAAAGTCGATTTTCTTATTACACTATTGTTTGTAAAAAGAAAAATCTTATATTGTTTTAAGATGAGTAGGATGAATGTGTAACATATGTGTTTAAGTGAGTATTTTTTATTGTGAAAGTCGGTTATTTTTTAAACAAAAAAAAAATCGGTTATTTTATTACACTAAATTATAATTACGTTGTTTGTAATAATGAAAAATATAACAAGACTAAATTGACAAGATAAATGTGTCATTGAGTTCTCTTTACGAAAACACGGTCTAACATTACACTAAGAGTAAACGGTATCACGGCGAGGGGCCCTCGTCGGTCCGATGTGGCACCCTCGTCGGTGCTCGCCGTGACACCGACCCCCCTTCGCCGTGAGCCATTCGTCAGACTTCAACGAGAGAAAAAGAGAGATTTTTAGGCCCCACTCAATTTTAAACAGTTTGACAACGGTTATATTTTAAATTTTTTTTTAATTTATTTATTTTCCTATATATACACACACTACATTCACAATATACACACACTACATTAACAAATTTACACCTACAATCACAAAAAAATGTCAAACTTCCCAAATGATTATCCTCACCTCTCCTACTCGCAACTTCTTAACCAAAGCACGGATCCGAATCAATCTCGTCCTCTTCTCCGGCGACGCAGTCCGGCCAAGGCTCCGGTTAATCCGCAGCCCTCCCACCATTTTCGCAACAATACTTTCCAAACTTGTCACCCAAACAAATCTACTATAATCAACCTAGCTTTGCAACAATCTCAATTTAATCCATCTCAGTTTAATCAATCGCAGTTTAATCCTAATCCATCTCAAAGTCAACAAGTCCCTGAAACACAATTCAAATTGCCAGCACCGCAACCTCCACCACAAAAAAGTAGTAGTTCATAAAGGAAAATGAGGTTCAAAAAAATCTATCGCGGTTGATTTGTCCGCAGACGAAGACGACATCGATGACGAAGTCGATGTTGTGGTGGAGTTGACACCCCAACGGTGGACACCTGCTGAGGAGGTCATACTGGCCGAGTGTTAGGTCGGCGTTTCAGAAGACAAAGATCGCGGGACTGATCAAACTGAAGAGTATTTTTGGAACACGATTTATGACGATTTCAATGGTCGTAACGCAAATCGTCGTACCAAGAATATGTTGACCGGGAAATGGTCAAGGATGCACCCCGATGTTCAAAAGTTTCACGCTAACTTCAAAGGTCTTAACAAAAAAAGCGGTCAAAACGAAGATGACGTGATTCATGCTGCAAAACTTGAATTTGCGGCTTGTAACAATGGAAGAAAATTTACGCTTGACCATGTGTGGAGGGTGCTTAAAAACTACTCAAAATGGGACGCACCCGAGGGTCTTGACGAAAATGATCATACCTCCGTATTCGGTCCAGATCCTCGAGCTCGACCAGCCGACAAACAGAGACCCGCCAAGAAGACCCGATCAGAAACTACTGGCAGCAACACGGGTAGTGGTTCGAACACTTCGAAGGGAGAAATAAACGAGGCTTTACTCCTCAAAATACATGCAGGTAGAGACATGTACCACTCGAGGAAAGCTAGAGCCGAAAGCGAGAAAGCTAAAGCCGATGCCGAGAAAGCTAAAGCCGATGCTGAATTGGAGTTCAAAGAGATGGAGTTTCTCTCGATTAGAACCGACAATTTGCCTGAACCGAACAAGTCGATTATCGAAAGAATACAGGCAGAAATCGCGGCGAAATATGCAGTCGATGATTAGGATGTTTTTTTTCCGTATTGGTTTTTTTTCCGTATTTTTCTAAATATTTGTATTTTTATTTGAATTATTTGTAATTTTTAATTTTATGAAATGAATTTTTATTTTGTGTGAAAAAAGAAAAAAGAAATAAAATGGTTGGTTTTTTGTTTTGGTTAGTTGAGATGATGTAGCGCTGAGGTAACACAAGTAAAGAGAGTATTCCACTTCATGACACCTTTTACTCTAAACCAATTAACATGAAACCTTATTAATAATTAAAAAGTGGATAAAAAATAGAGCTAAATCTACAAATGTTTTTAAAAAATATTCTTTTAAATGTCCTAAAGATATTCGAAAGATCAGAACTCGAGAGATTTTCAACGATGTTTTGACAAACATCGAAAAGATTTGGGCAACTGAATATTTAGGACACTTGTCAAAAAAAATTTGTTAACTCTACTTGATTTTTCAAGTCTCCTTAGAGGATGTGAGGTTTTTTTATTTGAGACATTTGTAGGCTTAGCAATATATACAGTAGAGGATGACAGTGAAAATGGTAAATAAGTGAAAAAAAAAAGTTGTGGGGAGAATTGTCGGGGTGTCGGCATCGAATTTTATGTTTTATAATTTTTTATCTTTAGATTATTGCCTGATCTTGATGTCCTTCGTCTTGTTGCCACGTGTCACTAACAGACAAATTTAACATTTACTCGTTTTTGATTATACAATCACAAGTTAAATATTTTAAAATGAAAAGTTTGTCCTCATACGAGCTTAAAAAACTAGTGCAATCGTACGTGCTAATTGCAACAGTTTTGTCTCTAAACAAAATGAGCAAGGTTATTAACACCCTAAAAACCTCATCTATACCCTTTGAGATTGGGAGGTGATTTATACATTTTTAAAATTGATTAAGATACTTAAAAATATATTATTTTGACATATATACCTTTAAATAATTATTATTTATATTCACTCTTACAAGAGCATAAATGTCAAGACAACGTATTTGTGAGTGTGTCAATCAAATTTAAAAGTGTGCAAATCACTTCCATTTGAGATTTGCATTTTTATTTTTATTTTTTATTTTTAATAATTTTTATTTTGTTCTAAAACTGTGAAACAGAAAATAAGAAAAATAAAGTTTAATAACAAGGTTGTCAAAATCCCGATCTTGATATTAGAATCTTACGATTTTACGATACTGCAAAACAAAAAACGATCCGGATCTTACGTAGGATCTTTGCATGCTTAAGATCTTATAGGATCCCGATCTTGATCATAGGATCTTAGGATCTACTACGATCCGATCTTACTTTTTCTCGAACGACAAGCTAAAAAGTTACAAATTTATAGGCTCTATTTTGTATAATCTAAAAACCACATGTAAATCTTCTTATAATTTCATAATCATAATTTAGGGCTACATTCTTATGAAATTTTCGCAAAATTTTGTGTTTATCATACATATTAATTTGTAGATTTGTAAAATATTGCAAAGACTATTAAGAAAACTACATTATAACAGGATCTTACGATCTCGATCCTACTTTACGATCTCGATCTTGTAAATACGAAAATGATCTTAGGTAAGATCCCGATCTTAACAACATTGTTTAATAAGTCAAAACTGTTAAACTGACAAAATTACGGAACAAAAACTGGTAAAAACACTGTCCAGAAAATGATAAGGGACAAAAATTACACAAATAATTTACTTTTTGACCTTTTTCGATGGGTCAGGAGGGATACATATAGTAGTACCCTTTCACTACATGTTTAATGACTTTATAGATACGGATTAGTTGATCAATGAAACATTCTAACTTTTGCGTTATGTTTTCGAGATCATTTATTAAAAGAGAAAAAGTGAATAAAAGTAAAGTGAAAAATGTTATTTCTCAAGTTTTTCATTAAGGAAATAGAAGTAAAGTGAAGAGTATTTGGTTGAGTTTGAAAGGAAATGAAAGTAAAATGTTTCATCTTAATATTGGGTGAAAAACTTTATTTCCAATTTTTTTTTTATTTTTTTTAATGAAGGTTCTTGAAAAGAGTCTAATATGGCGTGAATGAAGGTTAGAAAATTGATTGAGTATTTGTAAACTACAAACATATAAACTATAAGGTTTTGAAAACATCGGATCTTCTAGTTACGTCAAGACGCACAAGATTTTGTGAGGAGTTTTCACTGTGTATTTTAGTTTATCTGAAAGTGACAAAATAAAGTAGTTAACGTTCGTCAAAGGGCTATCAATGGTGTTAAAATAGAGGATATCTTCTTATCGTGCAAAGGATTTAAAAAAGATTAGATATCGGCATATTGCAAATCCTTCGCCCTCGATCAGAGTTGTTGGATCTCTAAGCCGTTTGGGTTTTGGACGACCTAAAACATGTCTAGCTTAAACTAACGTGCCAATATTTTGTACGGAGCATATTTTTATGTTAAAAACATAATGAGTTTGTGATAAATGTCTCACACAAGTTCTAAAAACTCGAGAGACTACTAAGAAAGAGTAAAAAATAAAATGTTATTCTTGTAAAAGTACGAGGCGACCTGAGCGACTTAAAAGCTCGCCTCTATCACTGAGGTATCCTAAATCACCTTGAGACATTGAAGAAAAAAACATTTTTATGCGTTATTTATCACAAACATCTTTATACTATGAGTCATCTATAATTTGCCTTTATTTCTATACATTTTAAGCCATACACTAATGCGAGGGCAAATTTTTTAAATTCCCCATAGTATAAAAGTGTTGTGATAAATGACTCACAAACTACTAACTCGTCGTTCAAAAAAAAAAAAAAAAAAACACATCTTTTTTCTCAAATGTTCTAAAGCGACTTGAGAGACTTAGTGATTGGAGTGATTGCCTAATTTACCAAGGTCGCCTCGTACTTTACAAATATAACATATCATTTTTTGGTATTTTTTTAGAACAGTTTCCCAATTTTTTCAAATCTTTCACGTCGCTTTGAAACAATTAAAAAACTTTAAAAAAGTTTAAAACATTTATCACAAACCTCTACACGCAGGGGCGGAGTTAGGGGTTCCTCGGAGTTGCACGAAAACACGATGGAATTTTATCGCTTAGTGTATATATTTGCTAAAAATATTTATTTCTTTAAAATAAATTCGGTCCTAAAACTATATGCTACATATATATTCGTATTAAAAAATTTATACACCCGATAAATTTATACTCTGGCTTTACATGTTTATACTTTAAACCATTCATATTTGCCCATAATGCTATGATATACTAAATAGTATAATGAGATGTACAAGTTTAACATTACTGATTTCATGTTTGACAGATAACGAATATAACATGTACACAACACAACTTAACATTGAAGAAATTTATAATTATTTTACAAACACACTAGGATCCTTCCAAGTAACTCATCACATGGTCTCTTGTCTCCTCTCAACCTCCATTTTTACAAGCCTTTATTCATTTCCAATCAATTCTCTACATAATTTTCAATTATTATTATTATAATCTAAAAAAAATATTTAAAAAAACAAGCTCAAAAAACCAGCATTTATTACTACAATCTGTCCCATTTTGGCACCTTGCCTTTCATCTCCTCCATTTATACCATCCTTCTGCACCATTTCTTTCTGCATCCTGAAGAAATATGTACACGTAAATAGTATATGTCCGGAAGTCGTCCCGAGCCTAAGGAGACACACGCGTTAATACGTAAAACAATTATACATTAATATATTATCGTAATATATTAATTAGTGATAAGCTATTACGAACGTTAATTAATTAGTTAGTTAACGGGGATTTTACAAACAATAATTAAAGGTTAATTATAATGTAAAATAATAAAAGAAATTTTACCTTTTGTTTACTACGTTTTACTTTTCCTAATTTGATTAGGAGTAAAAGTCACCGACCTATGAATGGTATAAATATTAATGAAGTATGGTCATTATATGAATTGATTCAACAATAGATTCTAAAAGGTAAAAAACAAAAGCAATCGATTTTGTGATTTGCTTCACATTGAAATTCATTGTTTTATATTGCGATAAACTCCAACACAGGTTGTTGGTTTGTATGAATATTTGTTTTAACAAATATCAATAGGTTTTATCACTTTTGGTACTAGCATACTTAATTGTTTGCTATAACGTATTGTGTTCGTATTCTTAGAGAGATTATTATTTGATCTTTGAGTTTTCGTTTATATTGGTGGTTCGATAAAGGTGTTTAATCCATCGCTAAAAGGTACGTGTTTCTTTATCGTTTTTGTTAATTACTTGTCTATACGTGACCCTATATTCCGCTGCGTACTCGTGATTATTAATGTGTTAATATGGATAAAAGGTTTTTTTATAAATTCCAACAGTGGCATCACGAGCCGTTCGTATAGCTTTTAATTACATTAAAAATAACGAAAGAGATAAAATTGTGTAAACTTACTATGATGGCGTTGGAATTATTTTATTTGAAGATTAGTTTTTCATAAACCCTAATTAGGGTTAATAAAATTAATTAGACAAACCCTAAGTTGTATGCAATTTTTGTTGATAAATATGTTGTTAATTGTTAATTAGTCGTTGTTAATTGTTAAATAGTCGTTATTTATCACGTTGTTAATTGTTAAATTTATGGTTCGATCCATGGGAATCATGCAAGTTTACCGTGGATCATGTGTTCTTGATTAATTGTTTTAATTGAAGTCATTATTGATGTGGTATGCATGAAGTATGTGATTAATTGTTAATTGGGTATATGTTTTAGGTTCATGTTTATTTGTTTTGCTTTTGATTATAATTGTTATATGTCATGGTTCAAGCAAAGGGTTTTTCGAAAATTAAAAATAAACCGGACTAAAACTATATGAAATTTGATTTATTATAATCTTGTTCTTGCACGATCATATGTGGCAACAAATGAGTCGCCCTTACATGGTTTTAAATCTAACTCACGCCGTGATTAGCAAGAATCAAGTTTATTATTTGTTTTCTACTTTAAAGTTGTAAAATTTTATTAATGACGTAATTTGCAAAAGTACTATCTAGTTGCAAGGCTAAGGTTCGGGAAGACTCATCAAGACTTCGGTCTTGTAGATACCATTGCCCTATAATACCTGACTATTTGTAGTCTCCTTATCTTGCATACTATTTAGGAAGCCGCAAATGGTCTAGGGTTTGAATGATTTTAATCATTCTTTAATCTTTTCCCGTGATAAAATTAAACTTCTTTAAATAGAACACATGTTGAATCGTCAATTTTTTATGATATCACTATTTATACAATTGAATTGTAAGTTAAATAAGTGATGTTTATAATTAACAAATTGAGTAAATTTTATAAATTATCATGATACAAAGATGTTGCATGCTTCTTTATACATGTTTTGAATTGTCAAAATTTATACCCTTTGAAATAAGTTTATTTGCCATCCAACGTGTAAAAGCACTTGCACTTACTCTTTCACCATACGTGAGACTGTGGTGATTTTGTAACCCAAGGTGGTATAATACACTCGATTGTGAGACGTCGGTTCTATATAATCACAGTTTTTAGTTGGACGACTTAAGCAAGTTAAGATAGGTGAGACCTTAACTCGTGGCAATAGATGGGATAAACATGATCGCTTTTTCACTTTTGAATTGTCACAAGTGGTGGATATAAAGTAGAGTCCCATAATTCTAGAAGTTGTATTGGATGCAATTATTGAACGTCAATTACCCCTTGAATATCATCATCACTAGCAGATCAACTGATGCGGTGGTGGTATGTCTTGGTGGATTCTAGCTTTTAGAAAATTAATTGTTTATTTATAAACATGGGTATTTAATTTTCTATAAAGGAAGTATTATCGAAAATACTAAATTATTGAACTTTGTTTATTTGTAGATGGCAACGAACAATGCCCAAACCAAACAAAACAATTCGGCTTTCAGGTCGATGCTTGAGAAGCAACATCTTACTGGTCCTAACTTCAATGAGTGGTTACGCGCGTTCAAACTAGTTGTGCGTGTGGAGAAACTACAGGATGTGTATGACAATCCTTTGCCTGACCATCCTGGTGCTACTGCTACTAATGAACAATTAGTAGAATGGAATGCTCTTTATGATCGTCATAATGAAGTTGCTTGTTTAATGCTTGGAACTATGTCTCCATCGCTTTATCAGCAATTTGAACACAAAAGTCCTAAGGACATGATAACTGAGCTCCAAAAGATGTATGGAAAGCCTCCTGGTGTCGAACTACAAGAGTTAGTACACACTTTCCATTCATGCAAGCAGGAAGAGGGTCAATCCGTTAGCGATTATGTTCTATTGATGAAAAGCTATTTGGATCATTTGGCAACTCTCAACTATGTTCTTCCAGAAGCTGTCTCTGTCAGCTTGATCCTCAATACACTTTCAAGTGATTTTGAGGGCTTTGTACAAAATTACAATATGCAAAGCATGGGGAAGACAATTAGTGAAGTTCATTCTTTGCTTATTGAATTTGAGAAAGGAGTTAAGAAGAACAAGAAGTCAAATGTTGCATCTTCTTCTACACCACAAGTGATGGCGATCTAAGGTGGTAGGATCCAGAAGTACAAACCGCAAGGAGGTAAGGCTAAAGGTAAACGTAAGGATAAGGGTCCTAAAAATTCTTATCCTCCTAAACCTAAAAAGCCTCAACCTTATAAGAAAGAGCATCCGGCAAAAGATTCCATATGTCACCACTGCAAAGAGGTTGGACATTGGAAGAGGAATTGTCCTGTTTATCTAGCTGAGTTGATGAAAAAGAAGAAGCAAGTTGGATCGTCCACTTCTTCAGGTATTTATACTATTGAATTATTTGCTTGTTCTAAAAATTCCTGGGTGTATGACACTGGTTGTGGTACTAATATTTGTAACACAAAACAGGGACTTAGAGGAGCAAAGAAGCTGAAGCAAGGTGTTGTCTACTTGTATGTTGGAAACGGCGTACGTGCTGAAGTAGAAGCGATTGGAAGTTTTGACTTAGTTTTACCTAATGGTTTAATTCTTGTTTTGGATGATTGTCATTATGCACCTACTATAACTAGAGGTGTTGTTTCAGTTTCTTGTTTGCATAATAAAGGATTTATTCATAAATTTACATATTCTGGTATGACCGTTTCTTTTAATGATATGATTTATTTTAATTGTATCCGTGTTAATGGTATTTATGAAATTGATATGCATGATCCCACTTTGCAAATTGTGAATTCAATGTATTCAATTAGCAATAAGAAATCTAAAGCAAGTTTAGATTCTACTTATCTTTGGCATTGTCGACTTGCTCATATTAGCAAGAAGCGAATTGAAAAGTTGCAACATGATGGACTTTTAAACTCAACGGATAGTGAACCGTTTGATCAATGTGTTTCTTGTATATCGGGCAAGATGACAAGGAAATCTTTTTCGCATAAAACAGAAAAGGTGAAAGATCTACTTGGATTAATCCATACCGATGTATGTGGTCCACTTAGACATGTGTCAAAGCAAGGTGCTACATACTTCATTACCTTTACTGATGATTATAGTCGTTATGGTTATGTTTATTTACTTAAACATAAACATGAAGTCTTTGAAACATTCAAGGTATTCAAAAATGAAGTAGAAAATCAACTCGGGAAGACTATTAAAGCCATTCGATCGGATCGTGGTGGTGAATATATTAGTCAAGAATTTAAAGATTATCTAAAGGATAGTGGAATTGTCCAACAGCTGACTCCTCCTTACACGCCACAACACAATAGTGTTTCTGAGAGGAGAAATCGAACTTTGCTAAACATGGTTCGATCAATGATGAGTCTTTCTACTTTGCCACTATCCTTTTGGGATTATGCTCTAGAGACTGCTGCACGCATTCTCAATATGGTTCTAACCAAGAAGGTTGACAAGACTCCATATGAACTATGGCATGGAAAAGTTCCTAACTTGTCTTACTTAAAGGTCTGGGGTTGTGAGGCTCATGTGAAACGTCACACGCCTGACAAACTTCAATCAAGATCGGTTAAGTGTGTCTTCATAGGTTACCCTAAGGAAACTGTGGGTTACTATTTCTACTACCCACCTGAAAACAAAATAGTTGTTGAGAGGTATGCAGATTTCTTTGAAAAGAATCTCATAGTTCAAAAAGAGAGTGGGAGGATTGTAGAACTAGAGGATGAAGATATTTTACCTTCTGAAACTACTAGCGAACATCCAATTGAGGAAGAAAGTCTTGCACCTGATGTAACTCAAGAAGAGGATGTTGTCCCCATTCGTAAATCAAAAAGAACAATCAAAGCACCTGAACGACTATGTCTAAATGTAGAAGTCAAGGAACATAGTTTAGGGGATCTTAATGAACCCACTAACTATAGAGATGCAATATTGGATTCTGAATCTGATAAGTGGATTGTTGCTATGAATGCGGAAATGCAATCTATGTATGATAATCAAGTCTGGAGACTTGTAGATTTACCACCTAATGCGAAGGTCGTAAAGGGTAAATGGATTTACAAGAAGAAGACGGACATGGATGGCATTGTACACACCTATAAAGCTCGATTTGTAGCAAAAGGGTTTACACAAACTTATGGTGTTGAGTATGAGGAAACCTTTTCTCCTGTTGCAGATTTGAGAGCTATTAGGATTCTCATAGCTATAGCAGCGTACTATGACTATGAGATATGGCAAATGGATGTAAAAACCGCGTTCTTGAATGGTTACTTGGAAGAAGAAATCTATATGGAACAACCGGAAGGTTTTGTTGATCCTAAGCATCCCAGAAAAGTATGTAGGCTTCAAAGATCCATTTATGGACTTAAGCAAGCATCAAGAAGCTGGAATAAAAGATTTGATGAAGAAATCAAAAAGTTTGGTTTTGATCAAAATCTGGATGAGCCATGTGTATATCAAAAAGCTAGTGGGAGTAATGTTGTTTTCCTAATCTTGTATGTTGATGACATAATCATTATGGGAAATCATATTCCAAGTTTACAAGAGGTAAAGACCTATCTTGGGAAGTGTTTTTCTATGAAAGATTTAGGGGAAGCGACATTTATTCTTGGAATCAAAATCTATAGAGATAGATCGAAGCGGGTAATTGGACTAAGCCAAAATGCATATCTTGATAAGATCTTGAAGAAGTATAGAATGGATAATTCCAAGCGTGGTCTCATTCCTATGCAAGTGCACACCGACTTAAATAAAACACAAGGTGCTACTACATCTGCAGAGATGAAGCGTATGCATCATGTTCCTTATGCTTCAGCTGTAGGATCTATTATGTATGCTGTGAGGTGCACTAGACCTGATGTTGCGTTTGCGCAAAACATTACAAGCCGATTTCAGCAAAATCCAGGTGAAAGTCATTGGACTGCTGTGAAAAATATTCTTAAGTATTTAAGACATACTAAGGATACGTTTTTGGTTTATGGTGGAAATCCGGAAGCTACTGAGCTACAAGTTAATTGTTATTGTGATGCTGGATTTGAAACTGATAGAGATGACACTAAATCTCAAACTGGGTATGTTTTCGTTTTGAACGGAGGCGCGGTAGTATGGAAGAGCTCCAAACAAAGTACTACTGCACAATCTGCCACAGAAGCTGAATATATCGCTGCTTCTGAAGCTGCAAAGGAAGCTGTTTGGATGAGGAAGTTTATTGGAGAACTTGGTGTAGTTCCTACCAATGAAGAACCTATAAAGATGTATTGTGACAATTCAAGTGCAATCATCATAGCTAACGAACCGGGAGTTCAGAGAGGCGCCAGACACTATCAAAGGAGATATCACTATGTTCGAGAATGTATCGAATTGGGTGAGATTGATCTAGTTAAGGTTCATACAGATAATAATCTAGCAGATCCTTTTACGAAGGCTTTACCTGGTAAAAAGCTTACTCAACATGCTAGGAGCATGGGACTTCGTCCTGCTAGTAGTTTCATGTAATTTGTTTTAGTATTTGGATAAAGGATATTGTTAAACAATATTTATTTTATGAATTGAAGTATTGGATATATTCGTTTTCTTTAATATTTATTGGTCCTATTTTTTCATGTTTAAATCCTTGAATAATATGTTATTCTAAATTGTCTATGTCAATTAATTATATGGGAATATAATTAAATTAAGACATATATGAGAGATGGTAATATTCGTAGAATATGCAAGAACGGTTCACCAACTCATACGATATCCAAAAGTTGTATATTGGACATCTCCTACTAACAAGTTAATCACTTTATGGATCGGCGTCTTTAAGTGAAACTTGTAAATGATTTACATTACTAAATTCTTTGACTTGAGATGCAAGTAGGTCTTATATATGTGCATGGTACCTTTTGCTATAGTTCTAACGCTATCCTGAATAAGGTAGTAATAAAGACTATAATCATTTGTATCTTGAAGCATGTAAGAGACACGTGTAGTCAAGATAGAATTTGTTCATTCAACTAGGTTTGAAGAATAATGCTACTGGGCCCCTCGTTAATTAATTAGATGTTTGTATGGCCATACCCAATGGTAATCTAGATTTGTCTCGATTAGATTGGTAATCTAAATTAATTATGTAATGCGAGAAACAGAATAGTTAAAATGGAATGACTTTGATCCATATCCATTATTAACATGGCATTTGAGAAACCAAAGGATTGTAAATGTTTAAGTAATTTAAATGTACTTTATGGAAAACTACACTCGAGAACTTCCGGGAGCATTGGCGTGTTTCTAGACGCTAACCAATGTTATTATATTATATTATTGTACATGTCCAAGTGGGAGCTGAAGGAATATGTACACGTAAATAGTATATGTCCGGAAGTCGTCCCGAGCCTAAGGAGACGCACGCGTTAATACGTAAAACAATTATACATTAATATATTATCGTAATATATTAATTAGTGATAAGCTATTACGAACGTTAATTAATTAGTTAGTTAACGGGGATTTTACAAACAATAATTAAAGGTTAATTATAATGTAAAATAATAAAATAAATTTTACCTTTTGTTTACTACGTTTTACTTTTCCTAATTTGATTAGGAGTAAAAGTCACCGACCTATGAATGGTATAAATATTAATGAAGTATGGTCATTATATGAATTGATTCAACGATAGATTCTAAAAGGTAAAAAACAAAAGCAATCGATTTTATGATTTGCTTCACATTGAAATTCATTGTTTTATATTGCGATAAACTCCAACACAGGTTGTTGGTTTTTATGAATATTTGTTTTAACAAATATCAATAGGTTTTATCACTTTTGGTACTAGCATACTTAATTGTTTGCTATAACGTATTGTGTGCGTATTCTTAGAGAGATTATTGTTTGATCTTTGGGTTTTCGTTTATATTGGTGGTTCGATAAAGGTGTTTAATCCATCGCTAAAAGGTACGTGTTTCTTTATCGTTTTTGTTAATTACTTGTCTATACGTGACCCTATATTCCGCTGCGTACTCGTGATTATTAATGTGTTAATATGGATAAAAGATTTTTTTATAAATTCCAACACATCCTAACACCTTTTCTCTCTTCAGAATTGGTCTAGTATTTAGACCAACATTGCCATTGCACCAAGATTAAAAAAAATGGAGGTTTTTATGAGAATGGCAACTTGTTTGTTTCTTGTTATTGGGATGATTGTGCCTTTAGCTCTAGGTGGTGGACATAACTATGGTCAAGCTTTAACCAAGAGCATTCTGTTTTTTGAAGCACAAAGATCTGGTTACCTTCCTGGTAACCAAAGAGTCAAATGGAGAAGTCATTCTGGTCTCATGGATGGCAAAGCCAATGGGGTATGTAAATAAATACTTTTTTTTTTTACTTTTTTACTACTTTCTAAACTAAATTTAAGATAAGACTAGAGTACTAGACACTTAAGTGTTGTTTTTACTTGTTATGAATTGTTCAGGTGGATCTTGTTGGAGGGTACTATGATGCAGGAGACAATGTGAAATTTGGTTTGCCAATGGCATTTACAGTGACAATGATGTCATGGAGCATAATTGAATATGGTAAACAATTAGCTCAAAGTGGTGAGCTTGGTCATGCTATGGATGCATTCAAATGGGGCACTGATTATCTTATTAAAGCTCATCCTCAACCCATGTGCTTTATGGAGAGGTAAAATAGTAGTAAAATTTTACTACTGGTAGTAATTTTGTTTTTGCATGATATTGTGCGACCCACATGGTTTACTGTTTTAAAACATGTTTAAGGTTGAATGTTTTGTACTATTGTTGTTTTTGTAGGTTGGAGATGGTAATACTGACCATTATTGTTGGCAAAGGCCTGAGGATATGACTACTTCAAGAAAGGCTTACAGAATTGACCAAAATAACCCTGGTTCGGACCTCGCTGGAGAAACTGCGGCCGCTATGGCCGCAGCTTCTATCGTGTTTCGTCGCTACAATCCTGCTTATTCTAGATTGCTCCTCACTCATGCTACAAAGGTCAGTACACGAAGTCCCTAGCACCTCAGTCATAACTAATTAGACATTTTACTGGAATACTGAAATTTGTACATTTGGGCCACTATGTATATGAAAAAGCCCAATTTCCAAAATTTGTACGTTAGCAAAGTGGTTAATATAGTTGTATATTTGTATACTTGGTAGAAAAATACACCAGATTAACCAGGTTAAAAGTTTACATATGGTCAGGTGAGCAGAAACTGCACCGAAACATGCTAAAAAATCGCACCACGACAAAAATCGATGGATCTGTTTTAAGAAAAAAAAAACCATTGAATATGGTGCGGTTGCGGTCTTATCGATAACACCGGACCACAAAATCGTACCGCACTGCACATTAAATATTTAATATTTAAAAACGTCACAGTAATTATTTTACGTGTATTATAAAGCTTTTAATGCATATTATAATTAATATTTTCATATGTTATAAATATACTATTTATTACATTTAATTTATACATCACTTAAAAACGTGAACATTTATTTTAAAACGAATATAGTAACTTATAGGGGTATTTCCCAAAATGGGGCCTTTTGCATTATCTTGTTTTGTATTTGTCACACAAATGGCCCGAGACAAGTGAGGCGATCTATCTTCCTTGCGTGATAACTGTATATTTTAGAATATGGAGGCAACCGATGCAATCGAGGCAACCGAGACACATGTCACGTAGGGAGGATAAGTTGACTCAGTTGTCTTGATTGACTCGGTTACCTTAAGTCATTTTGAAAAACCTGAAGATTGTTGGCCAAAATTGTATATATTTGCCTGTATTTTTGGGTCATTGTGAGAAATACCCCTAACTTATAAACTAAAAATTACAAAAACACATTAATATCCAACTGTATGCATATTAATGAGGGGTATGGTAGCAAGACAGTTGAAGTAAATTTAAGAAAGATTTTAGGGTTTTCATGGTTTTACTGTCAGAAGACAGACTAGATTAGACTATAGACTAGGCTGGTGGCTGGTCGTTGCGTGGTGCCATGTGTAAAAGTTTAAGTTAGCAGCATAGTGACCGCATTTATGCGCATATTATGGACTACTCATTACTTTTACTGTACTACATTAGAATTATTGTTGCAACGTTAATTTTGTCTTTTATTTATATTATATTAAACAAATCATTTTGTGCAACTTAATGCGAAAAAAATGTTAAATTAACTAAAGTTACATAATAAAAATTAAAGTACCATAAAAAATTCAAAAGTTACGCATACCAAAAGAATGCCACTTTTGAAATTTTTTACATTTCGTAAACTCAAAACGGGTAAAGTCCGTGCTACATCCGACACCTATGTAAATCCATACTTGAGATGTTTTCATTAAACAAAACAACATGCTAAAGTAGGGGTGTTCAGTGTTTGGTTTGACATCGAACAAACCGAAAAGTAAACTGGACCGAATCCGAATAAAACCATACCGAAACTATTAATTGGTGTATGGTTTGGTTTGAATCCGAACCGAAGTATTTAGTTGGTGTTTGGTTTGGTTATGGTTTGACAAAAATGAAACCAAACCAAACCGAAAAAACAGAATAACTCTATACACATGAAATTTATAACTATATATACATATATTATATCTTATTATCCTAAATAGTTAACTTTTAAACTAATCACTCACCGGATTAAATATGGATGTATATCCCGAGAAACTGAACAAGAGTTTTGCCTACTTGATTCATATATATTCCTATATATAAAGTAAGTTTGAAGTATACTTGTGTTTTGGATGTGTGAAGATGTACTATTCAAGTTATAAGTTAATAAGAATTTTGAAGACTTTTTTCAAAGAAAATTAGTTTACCTCTTTTTGCTTTCATTTGTTAATAGTAAGTTTTAAACCTTTAGTTTTTTTAAAAAAAGTTTGTCGATTTACTTGAGCACTTTTAAGAGCTTATAATTTGTTATGTTTACTTGAAAATTTAAGCTTTTGTTTCTGACTTCTATTTAATAATTTGGAGTTTACTTGAATTTGGTTTTCTTGGTTTAAACCGAAACTAAACCGAATTTGAATTTGGTTTATGGTTTAGTTTTATCAGTATTATAATTGGTTTGGTTTGGTTTTTGTTTTGACTTTGTAAAATTTCAAAGCGATTAACCCGAACCATACAACCTACAAATCCGAAAACCGAACCAATGAACACCCCTACTAAAGGCCTTAAGTACTTTTTTCTGAAACAGAAAGGCCTAAAGTACTACAACATGCTTAAGTTCCCTTTATCAATTACTCAAAGGACAAAATGATTTTTTTTACTACATTGGTAGTACATGTCTACGTTCTTTATTTAACCTATATTTTTGTCCTTTACGACACGTATGATCCGCGTCGTTAGCAGTTTAAAACGAGCCTTTCTTTGTAATCCGAGCTCGAAATCTCTAGGGGTGCTCAAAATCGTCTAATTGACGTTGGTTAATACGAGGTTAGTTTGTACTAAATGATAGTTCTCGAAAGTGTAAAAAAGATCAAATCATATCTAAAATAGTACTAGGATTAAAATTTTAAGGTATATGTGCTTGTTGTTACTTTGATATCTAGAAAGATTATGTTGGCGCACATGTTGGATCACGTAGGTTACATCAAGAAGGACATGTGTGTGAGTCTACCCACCGTAGATCTTGTTAGGACCACAAATATTAGCCGTAGATTGAAGCTAGTTAGCCACGTGGAGCCGTAGGCTGTCGGTGAACACGTTACGTATGGTCCCGCGACACTTACACCTCGTAGTCGTAGGATCGGGACCGTTTTGATATATTAGTCGACTAACTAAACACATGATATATTTTAGAAAGATTTAGTTTTTTTAGCAAAAATTTACATTAGACGAGTCCGCCCTCGTGTACAACGTACACTGTGAGAAGAGCGGACTCGTTACATTGTACATGGATAAAATGTCATTTGTAACCATTTAATACGATTTAGGTTCACTAACTTTGTGTTGTTCTTTTCTCAGTTATTTGATTTCGCGGACAAGTACAGGGGTAAATATGACAGTAGTATTACCGTGGCGCAAAAGTACTACCGGTCTGTCAGTGGATACGCGGTACGTGTTGACTAGTTTTAACTAACTTCATTTCGTTTATCAATGGTGATTTACGTTTTAACGTGTTTTAATTTATTTGGTTTTTAGGACGAGTTGCTATGGGGAGCTGCTTGGATGTACAAGGCGACAAACAATCAGTATTACTTGAATTACCTAGGTAGAAACGGTGACGTCCTCGGTGGGATTGGTTGGTCCATGACTGAGTTCGGTTGGGATGTTAAGTATGCTGGTGTTCAGACCCTTGTCGCTAAGGTCAGTTACTTGCTACATTGCAACTACGAGTGTGTTTTTTGATCATTTGGTCAATGTATGTAAGGATTTTGGTTGTGGTTTATGGTATGCAGTTCTTAATGAGCGGAAAAGGCCGTCGACATCATGGGGCAGTGTTCGGAAAGTACCAGCAGAAGGCAGAGAGTTTCATGTGTTCATGCCTTGGCAAAAATAGCCGCAATGCTCAAAAGACACCTGGAGGCTTGATTTATCGCCAAAGATGGAACAACTTGCAGTTTGTCACAAGTGCATCTTTCCTGCTAACTGTTTACGCCGATTATCTGACTTCTGCCCGGAGAAACTTAAGGTGTTCTTCCGGTACTGTCACCCCACCTCAGCTTCTAGCGTTTGCGAAATCTCAGGTAAACTCAAGCTTCCGTACATTTTGGCTTTAAGTCAACAGTTGCTACTTTAAAAAACGTGTTTTGATCGGTTTTGATATTTATGTAGGTGGATTATATTCTTGGAGACAACCCACGAGCAACAAGTTATATGGTTGGATATGGGAAGAACTATCCACGTCAAGTGCACCACAGAGCCTCCTCGATTGTGTCTTATAAGGTTAACCCTTCATTTGTAACCTGCAGAGGAGGTTATGCTACGTGGTTTAGCCGAAAAGCAAGTGACCCAAATCCTCTAACGGGTGCTATTGTTGGTGGGCCCGATGCATATGATAATTTTGCCGACCGAAGAGACAACTATCAGCAGACTGAGCCAGCTACATATAACAACGCTCCTCTTCTCGGAGTATTGGCAAGACTAAATGCTGGTCATGCTGGCTATAACCAGCTCCTTCAAGGTACATTGTCAATTAACCAAGTCCCATTGGTCCGGTGAAGAATATCCGGGTCACGAAACAATTTAGCGTCAAACTTACAGCTATCAGTTTTTAATCTTTATTTGATTTTTTTTATAGTTGAAGTCCCTCTTCGTAGTACTGACGCTATTCAACCACAACAAACTCTAGAAGCTAAAGTAACTCCATCTGCAGCAGGTAAAATCTCGATAATAAACATTATATTAGCAATATAAGTGATCATAACTTTGTTGGATACGAGATTAACTGATTCATGGTCCTATCTTTAGGTTTGATTGATATTGCGCAAAAGACTACAAGTTCATGGACCGCAAACGGTAAAACACACTACAGATACTCAGTCACATTGACTAACCAATCTAACAAGACAATCAAGAACGTTAACATATCGGTAACAAAGCTCTACGGTCCACTGTGGGGTCTTACCAAGACTTCAAGCGGTTCATACGGGTTCCCAACATGGGTTAGTTCATTAGCAGCCAGAAAAAGTATAGAGTTTGTGTACATTCATACTAACTCTCCAGCTGAGGTGTCGGTTTCAAGTTACACATTGGCTTGAAAGGTCAAAGAAGACCAAAATATTGTGCGATTGTGGGAGGTATACGTGAAGCTTAGGGGGAAAGTCCATTTTTTGTGATTTTTCTTTCAACGCGTTAATTTAAGAATAAGGTCTGAAGAACGGAGGACGAATGGAGTGACGAGACAGTTTAAAACAGAAGTGCTCATCCTCTTTCTCCTCCTCCTTCATTAGGTCTTTGAGACAATTCGTCGAGAAAGATACTAGAAAAAGGTATACTTCTAAACAAAATAGATCAGAAGAATCCTTTTGTCTTTTTTTTTAAATCCCTTTTTTTTACTTCAAGATAGGTTGAAGTGTTTATCTTTTCTTGTTTGTGTGTAAATTTGGCAACTTTTTATCTTGTTTTGCAATGAATATAGATTTGAAACATTTGTGCGATAGTTTCGTGTTATTAATATGTTTTCAAGTCATTGCCTGTCGACGTAAACCAAGGGAAAGGTCGTTTGACACATAATCCTATCACGCATCGAAGTAAATAGAAGTTACCATCTTAAAGGGAGACTTCACTTGATTAACATCCTTGTACATATAATCAGTTGCAACCTGCAAAGACGCTAATTCAGAAAGACGTGTGCAGAAAATCCATCATAGTATTATGTCGCAGAGTCTTTGCCTGTGTACATTATTGTGGAGACGCATTTCAGTTAGATGATGAATGTATAAAGATAACATGAGTGCAGATGCTCACAATCGACTAAAACTCATTCGACAAATGTATTGCAAAACCAGACTTTCGGATTTTGTTCATTTCGTTGAAGATTAACTTTACCAAAGCACATTGGCACTAATTAGAATCAACAGAGTTCAGACATTTTTGACAGCAAAACATGAGTTAATAATAACTCCGAAACTTGTAATACACAAGTCACAAGTCTTACCACCTATGGCGTGCACGCTCATAGAATCGGGTTACTATAGAGAAAATCGTGTTCCTGAAATTCCGATACCATATGTTTTCCAGAAAAGTTGTGATCTCTAGTCGTATTAGATATCAGAAAATCGGATCACCTTCTATTTTGGAAAAATATTAACTCACCAACTTATAAAAGATTAAGGGCTTAAACAAGTTCAGTCGCGTTTCAGATGTGAGATTCACTCACACCCGTTGAATACATTTACCGGAGAGACCCTTTACCCAAAATAAAAACTTGCGCGAAAAATCATTTCTGAATTTGAAAACACAGATTTCATAATATCTTTTGTTGCAGGGTTACTCACCAAGCATAAACACATCAGTGCCCCGTAAGAGAATCGATAATTGTCTTATTGCACACGGTAAAAACAACGATAACAGTTACAACAGACACTTATATAGTTAAGGCCATTACTCATCTGTCTATAACAAGTTTCTAATATCCTACGGAAATGTGAAGACCCTCTCTTCCTTCTAGCAAGCAAAAATATTACATCAAGAGAATTCTTTGAGAAACCCTCAAACCTCACCGTCCCTTGTGTCGATATGTCTGGCTATATAACGTCAAAATGGATAAAAAAATAATATAACAAATAAGTTATTACACTTATTCAGTGGCTGTATGATCAAAAGCTTTGAAACCGTAAACTTCAATCGCTGAAACCTTATACTCACCTCCTCTTGTTCTTCTTTCTTCCTTTAACTTCTTTCTCTAGATTTTTTATCCTATGGCTGAGAACTGACGATGATGACACTCTTGGATTTGAAGACTTCTGTTCTGAGCTTGGCTTTTGACTGAGAAGCGGCGTTGATGAAGCTATGCTCGAATTTGTTTGTTATGCTTGTCGTTGCTGATATGCTTGTGCAGCAGCATACTTTTTCAAGCCTTCAAAAAAGGAGAAAGCTGGCTTTGATGCACCCGCGGGAGGTGGTGGTGGAGGTACTATTATTGGTATGTTCAAGAGCTTCTTCACGGACGGTTTTTTCATAACTGAATCATTCATCAAAAGAAATTTTGATTTTAGATGCCAACTTAAATCACTAATTTGCGGTTTCTAGGTTGAATAGAGAAACTTACTTGCTCCATATACAAGAGAGAACAAGTTGGACGTGATCCAATAACAGAAGAGAGCCTGCACAACGTGAACAATGATCTTTAATGAGAATCTACGCGGGCTGCAGTCAAACAATCATATGATAGCTTTGATGTGACTCATGATCCAACTACATTGACCGTGATCTGACCTACTGGCTAAGAGATCATGGTCTGACATGGAATCCACCTAATCAACATAGTTGGCTACCCATTTATGTTATTTGATTTTCTTACCTACGAGGCTAAGATACCCAACCCTATTACCCCCTTCCCTAACTACCGCTTCCCCCCCACACCGTCACTTTCACCCCCCAAGAACCACATATCGACCGAACTCCTACCTCTACCTAAAGACTCATTCCGGCATCCCGCCCGGACAGCCCACCTCTGGCCCGTGACATAGTGTTTCGCTATATGTTGCAAATTTAAAGGGATGTGCAGTCACAGATATGGATATTTACAAACATCTACGGCAACTATATTGTTGTCTATTATAGTGTATAAATATGGACAAATGCTCATATTTACCTTTGGGAAACTAGCTGTAAGGGGAACTGTAAGAGCAGCAAAACCCCTCGAAACATTTTTCATTGTGTTAGCAGAAGGGTTACCTTCCAAACCTTCTTGCATGTTGAACTGAAAAACAAAACGAGCTTGTCAGACCATAACAGTCATGTTTTAGGTACATGCTAGATAGCAGGTTAAAATATATTCAGATCAAAACATGCCTCTTTTCAGTGGGGGTGAAAACAGTTGGGTCGTGTTGGGCCAACCCACTAACACTTCGTATCGATTTTATTACATTTCATATATAATTGCTGTGCTAAACTTGCTTTATATCGTTACAAAAGAATCGAACTTTCTTAATTAAGAAATTTAGAAGGCGTCTGCACCTAAATACACTTCAGATAAACCATAACCTAACTCGAGCCATTTACATGAGAATGGGTCAAAATTGCCACCTATAGTGTACGGTCTCACGATAATGATTTATTTAAAATGTGACGGAAGTCTAAGTGTATATGATCACAGAGAAATTGACGTTTAAGATACACTCGATTAAGCAAAACAGCAGTAAAGTAGTTTTGCAGCTTAAAGGAAGATACTAGATGGTACCTCTACGGTTATCCAGAATGAAAATGCAGTCAAACAAGGAAGGAAATAGAAAGCATCGGCAGTTGTAAGATCGAGGAACCAAGATGCCCCACCAGTTGTAAAGGACGGAACCTTTTCCACCATGTTTTGAATCTGCAAATGAAATGGTAACAAGATTAAAAAACCATTAAATATAGTTAGAACAAAGATCGTGAACTGATTAAAGTTGTCATATGGGATATAATATTTCTACTTACAGCAAGAAAAAAGCTAACAAAAACCGGGCCTTGGATGAAGAGCCCCTTCAAAGGAGTAAACGTACTAACACCATGCCTGCAGAAATTTTAAATTCGAATCATATTAAAACATCTAATAATCATGTAAAAACAACTAATCACTTCTCACAATAAGGAACATGGAAAAGTTCTTACTGAGTGAATACCGCCTTCATTTTGG